>JARQOC010000005.1:340906945-341493620 GCA_033576535.1 Allobates femoralis | reverse complement strand
GCTGGCACCCTCTGCCCGCAAGCCCCTAGCCACTACCCCGCCGCACGCACCCTCTGCCGCAAGCCCCTGCCGCTGCCATACTACTGTAGTGTACACCGCTATAGTATACTACAGTCCCATGCCCGTAAGCGCCATGGGACTGTAGTATACCATCGCGCTGTACACTACAGACCCCTGCCGCTCTAAGCCACTACGCGCTGTACGGTGCCATTACCCCGCCGCTGGCACCCTCTGCCTGCAAGCCCCTAGCCACTACCCCGCCGCAGGCACCCTCTGCCGCAAGCCCCTGCCACTGCCGCCGCTGGCACCCTGCCATTACCCCGCCGCTGGCACCCTCTGCCCGCAAGCTCCTAGCCACTACCCCGCCGCAGGCACCCTCTGCCGCAAGCCCCTGCCGCTGCCATACTACTGTAGTGTACACCGCTATAGTATACTACAGTCCCATGCCCGTAAGCGCCATGGGACTGTAGTATACCATCGCGCTGTACACTACAGACCCCTGCCGCTCTAAGCCACTACGCGCTGTACGGTGCCATTACCCCGCCGCTGGCACCCTCTGCCTGCAAGCCCCTAGCCACTACCCCGCCGCAGGCACCCTCTGCCCGCAAGCCCCTAGCCACTACCCCGCCGCAGTCACCCTCTGCCGCAAGCCCCTGCCGCTGCCATACTACTGTAGTGTACACCGCTATAGTATACTACAGTCCCATGCCTGTAAGCGCCATGGGACTGTAGTATACCATCGCGCTGTACACTACAGACCCCTGCCGCTCTAAGCCACTACGCGCTGTACACTACAGCCCCCTGCCGCCGCACCCCTACACCCTAAGCCCCGACCCGCCGCACCTATGACCCTACCCCATAAGCCCCGCCGCACCTAACCCCCTACCCTCTAAGCCCCGCCGCACCTAAGCCCCTACCCCCTAAACCACGCAGCCTCCTAAGCTCCCGCCGCCAAGCCCCCACCCGCCGCACCTAAACCCCTACCCCCTAAGTCCGCCGCACCCCTACACCCTAAGCCGCCCTAACCCCTAACCCACTACCCCGCCGCCGAAGCCCCTACCCCCTGCCGCCCTAACCCACTACCCCGCCGCAGCCACTACCCTCTGCCGCAAGCCCCTACCCCCTGCCGACCTAACCCACTACCCCGCCGCTCCCACTACACTCTGCCGCACCTAACCCCTAAGCCACTACCCCGCCGCCGAAGCCCCTACCCCCTGCCGCCCTAACCCCTAACCCACTACCCCGCCGCCGAAGCCCCTACCCCCTGCCGCCCTAATCCACTACCCCGCCGCAGCCACTACCCTCTGCCGCAAGCCCCTACCCCCTAAGCCGCACCTAACCCCCTACCCCCGATTCCGCACCTAAACCCCTACCCCCCCTGCCCCCTAAGCCCCGCCGCACCTAAGCCCCTATCCCCTAAGCCCCGCCGACTCCTAAGCTCACACCGCTAACACCTAAAGCCCTACACCCCAAGCCCCCGCCGTCCCCTAACCTAACGTCCCCGTCGATCACTTACATGCCTTCAAGTCATCTGATCGTCCGTCCGATCCACAAGTCCTCCGTCCGCCCAGGCGTCCTCTTCCTCCGGCCCCGGGGGTCTTCTCTCTTCTTTCCGCCATCTCCGCCTCTTCGTCCGGCCCCGGGGATCTTCTGTCTTCTTTTCGCAAACTTCCACCTCCGACGTCCTCTTCCTTCTCATTAACATAGAATGGACGAAAAATCCGCCATTCTACCTCAATAAGATCTGAGGCCCTCTTCTGATTGGTCGCTGTATACTGCCCTCAGCCAATCAGAAGAGCCCCTCTTTTTTTTATTATTTTTAAATTATTTTTTTATTATTTTTTTTATTATTAAATTTATTTATTTTTTAAGTCAGAATGAGACGCAGTTCTCATTCAGGTCCGCCTTTTTTTTTCCCCATTGACATACATTACCGGTGTGTCGGCGAGTTTATGGCCGCCCACCTGGTTCTATTTGTCGGCCCTAAAATCGCGGACACACCACTAATGCATCTCTATGGGCAGTCAGCTCGAATTCTGATTGGTCGGCGTTCAATCCGAAATCGGGCTGACTGCCCATAGAGATGCATTAGCGGTGTGTCCGCGATTTTAGGGCCGACAAATAGAACCAGGTGGGCGGCCATAAAATCGCCGACACCGGTAATGTATGTCAATGGGGAAAAAAAAAGGCGGACCTGAATGAGAACTGTGTCTCACTCTCACTTAAAAAAATAAATAAATTAAATAATAAAAAAAATAATTTAAAAATAATTAAAAAATAATAAAAAAATAAATTAAAAATAATAAATAATTAAATAAAAATAATAATAAAAAAAAATATGCGGACCTGAATGAGAACTCTGTCTCACTCTCACTTCAAAAAATAAATAAATTAAATAATATAAAAAATAATTTAAAAATAATTAAAAAATAATAAAAAAATAAATTAAATATATAAAATAATTAAATAAAAATAATAATAAAAAAAAAATGCGGACCTGAATGAGAACTGTGTCTCACTCTCACTTAAAAAAATAAATAAATTAAATAATAAAAATAATAATTTAAAAAGAATTAAAAAATAATAAAAAAATAAATAAAAAATATTAAATAATTAAATAAAAATAATAAAAAAAAAAAAAAAAAATCCGGACCTGAATGAGAACTGTCTCACTCTCACTTAAAAAAATAAATAAATTAAATAATAAAAAAAATAATTTAAAAATAATTAAAAAATAATAAAAAAATAAATAAAAAATATTAAATAATTAAATAAAAATAATAATAAAAAAAAAAAAAAAAATGCGGACCTGAATGAGAACTGTGTCTCACTCTCACTTAAAAAAATAAATAAATTAAATAATAAAAAAAATAATTTAAAAATAATTAAAAAATAATAAAAAAATAAATTAAAAATAATAAATAATTCAATAAAAATAATAATAAAAAACATTAAATATATGCTAATTATATCAGCCCTTTTAGCGGACCTGAAAGAGAACTGGGTCTCAGCCTAAATAATAAATTTAATAATAAAAAAAATAATTAAAATATAATAAAAAAATAAATAAATAATAATAAATAATTAAATAAAAAATAATAATTAAAAAAATGCTAATAATAATGATATTACTGCTAATAATAATGCTATTAATGCTAATAATTATGCTATTAATGCTAATAATAATGTTATTAATGCTATTATTAATGCTAATAATGCTATTATTAATGCTATTAATGCTAATAATAATGCTATTAATGCTATTAATAATGTTATTAATGCTATTATTAATGCTAATAATGCTATTATTAATGCTATTAATGCTAATAATAATGCTATTAATGCTATTAATAATGTTATTAATGCTATTATTAATGCTATTAATGCTAATAATAATGCTAATAATGCTATTAATAATGCTATTAATGCTATTAATTATGCTATTAATGCTATTAATGCTAATATTTATCCTATTCATGGTATTATTAATGCTATTAATGCTAATAATAATGCTATTAATGCTATTAATGCTAATAATAATGCTATTAATGCTATTAATAATGTTATTAATGCTATTATTAATGCTAATAATGCTATTATTAATGCTATTAATGCTAATAATAATGTGATTAATGCTATTAATAATGCTATTAATGCTATTAATTATGCTATTAATGCTATTAATGCTAATATTTATCCTATTAATGCTATTAATGCTAATAATAATGCTATTAATAATGCTATTAATGCTATTAATTATGCTATTAATGCTATTATATGCTAATATTTATCCTATTAATGGCATTATTAATGCTATTAATGCTAATAATAATGCTATTAATGCTAATAATAATGCTATTAATGCTATTAATAATGTTATTAATGCTATTATTAATGCTAATAATGCTAATAATAATGCTATTAATGCTATTAATAATGCTATTAATGCTATTAATTATGCTATTAATGCTAATATTTATCCTATTAATGCTATTAATACTATTAATAATGCTATTAATGCTAATATTTATCTTATTAATGCTATTAATGCTATTAATAATGCTATTAATGCTATTAATTATGCTATTATTGCTATTAATGCTAATATTTATCCTATTCATGGTATTATTAATGCTATTAATGCTAATAATAATGCTATTAATGCTAATAATAATGCTATTAATGCTATTAATAATGTTATTAATGCTATTATTAATGCTAATAATGCTATTATTAATGCTATTAATGCTAATAATAATGTTATTAATGCTATTAATAATGCTATTAATGCTATTAATTATGCTATTAATGCTAATATTTATCGTATTAATGCTATTAATGCTAATAATAATGCTATTAATGCTATTAATAATGCTATGAATGCTATTAATTATGCTATTAATGCTAATATTTATCCTATTAATGGCATTATTAATGCTATTAATGCTAATAATAATGCTATTAATGCTAATAATAATGCTATTAATGCTATTAATAATGTTATTAATGCCATTATTAATGCTGTTAATGCTAATAATAATGCTATTAATGCTATTAATAATGCTATTAATGCTATTAATTATGCTATTAATGCTAATATTTATCCTATTAATGCTATTAATAATGCTATTAATGCTAATAATAATGCTATTAATGCTATTAATAATGTTATAAATGCTATTATTAATGCTAATAATGCTATTATTAATGCTAATAATAATGCTATTAATGCTATTCATAATGTTATTAATGCTATTATTAATGCTAATAATGCTATTATTAATGCTATTAATGCTAATAATAATGCTATTAATGCTATTAATAATGTTATTAATGCTATTATTAATGCTAATAATGCTATTAATAATGCTATTAATGCTAATAATAATGCTATTAATGCTATTAATACTGTTATTAATGCTCATAATACTGCTAATAATGCTATTAATACTGCTATTACTGCTAATAATAATGCTATGGCTTATATTATTGCTATTGATGATGCGATTATTATTTAAAAATCTTTAAAAAAACAATAAACATATTTTAGATACCCGATGCATTTGCATCAGGCTAACAGCTATAACTACTATAATCAAATTAATGCACGTTCTAGAATCCCGATGCATTTGCATCGGGCTCACAGCTAGTTTTTAATATTACGGTAATTATACTAATTAGAACCATCACTTGAGCAACTGCATCTGAGTGCCTTGGTTCTATATATTACTGAGAAGTGATAGCGGCAACATTAGGAAACTAACAGAGCATAGCAATGTCTGTAGCCAGGTCCATACACAGGACCTGTTGAAGTGCACACCGCGAGAAACAGTGAAGCCGTTGTACATTGTCTTCACTCCCCTCCCTGCGCTGGCATAACCCTCACTCTGTAAGAAAGGTTGCACAAAAAAGAAGATTCAGTGAGTGCTGTCTATCTTTTTTTTCCTAGTATTTGTTCATGGTTAATTGAAGATGTGCAACGCCAATCTCAGGCATCTGTCGGGCCCCTCGGGACGGGGGTTACTCGGTACCGGACCGGTCGGTGCCGGGGAAGTCACGGGTGGCTTGGTCCGGACCGTGTCCCGGGCTCGGCAAATAAAAGGGGGGAAATATTTACAGGGGAAATGTCACTCGTGACGCCACCCACTATATGCGGCCAGTAAGGGGGGCCGCCGCTGCTGCAGAACCTCCGGGGATGATGTAGTGGCAGCATAGATGGTATAGTTCCTGTGGGTAGAACTGTATTCCCCGGGGCAGTGATGGTATAGTCTATAAGGGGTATCGATGGTGGAGTCGGGGTTAAAGGACACACACTCACGTTTGGTAGACACTGGTGCACTTCTCCTTCTCTCCTGAGGCTGCAGAGCTGACAGGCTTGTAGCAGGGGGAAGCTCTCTGTGCTGAATGTGGAGCAAAGGTCGCAATCAATACACAACTAGAAAAAAAGGGAGATACAAGAGGCGCAGATTGTGCCCTATCAAACAGACACTATAGTTCTTATGTGGATTATAAGTGTATCCACTCACCTTTTATGGTTGTGAGATCCACAACCAGTTTAAAAGCATAAGGCAGCTGCTGCAGAACCTCCACCAACGCCACAAAACCGCGGGAAATCAGGAGACAAAACTGGAATGGTATCCACGGTCCGCGCTGCAGCTCTTTATCCAAGGAATCCACAAGAGGTTATTACCATCAAAATTCTTTATTTCATCACACCAACGCGTTTCGGTGCTGTCCCAGCACCTTCCTCAGGGCATGCCCTGAGGAAGGTGCTGGGACAGCACCGAAACGCGTTGGTGTGATGAAATAAAAACTTTTGATGGTAATAACCTCTTGTGGATTCCTTGGATAAAGAGCAGCAGCGCGGACCGTGGATACCATTCCAGTTTTATCGCAATCAATACACAGACTCACAGTTTTGCTGTTTTCCAAAGCTTTACTGCTGATGTTATTGCAGATTATAGTCCACGGAGTCTGTAATGGGGCTGAGTTCTCTTCCCACCCTGTCCGGGGTCGTCAGCTTCCTCGTGCTGCACTGTGTGTGTGTCCTGGCTGCTGCTATTAGCTGAGCTGCTGGGATTTCTCATGTCTCTCTCTCTGTATTCTGCTGGTACCACTTGGCTAGGCAACTTGAGTCCTCTTGCTGTGCTGACCCCTCCGTGTTGCTTTGCACTGGTACTAGGGGCAT
Organism: Allobates femoralis; assembly: GCA_033576535.1. Classification (NCBI taxonomy): domain Eukaryota; kingdom Metazoa; phylum Chordata; class Amphibia; order Anura; family Aromobatidae; genus Allobates; species Allobates femoralis. The sequence continues at coordinate 341,486,932 of JARQOC010000005.1, read as the reverse complement.
CTAGAAATCCCACTGTTCCTGGATTCACTGTGCTGTGGGTGCCAGACACAGTACCGGATCCGGTGTCCGTTCTGTGCGTTTTTCTGGGGCGAATGAAGGTATCACTCCAGCTCCCAGACGTGTTCCTCAGTCTGTAGTTCTCCTGTTCCTCTGACCCTTACTAGGTCTGCACTAAGTTCTGCACTAACTCGTGCTCTTCACAGCCCTGCTCCGAGCTGAACCGAGCTGAACTCCTCTCCTACTTCCTCATGAGCAGGAGTATTTAAGGGAGCAGGTAGTGCTCCCCCTCCTGGCCCAGAGGTGCTAGTGTTTGTCAGTGTGTAGTGGGGAGAGAACCCTTGTGGTGTTATTGTGGCATATTAACCCATGGGGTGCCACACATCCATTAGGGCGGATGCAAAGTGTACATGGGTGGTTTCTACAAGATGTTAGTCATTTGGTGCCTGGCTTAAATATTCTCGCTGGATTGATGTCTCATTGGCTTTATAAGATCCGTTAGCATTTCTGCCAATTGGATAGTCTTGGAGCCAGCAAGATCCATTGGGTAGACTGTTATGCTCACAGGATGAGCATAAGGGGGTAGACCCACTGGACCATGGCACCGATCGCCACCTGGGGAAGCAACCTGAAAGACCACCTACTGTTCACTGGCCCCAGGGTCTTGATACCATGACAGCTAACTCCAGGGTTCGACAGAGTTTCTGGATAGATACAACTGGTGCAGAAATCAGCATTGGCAGGTGCAAGTTGGTATCATGGTAAAGTAGGTGTAGGCAGGTGCAGACTGGTTTGGACTGGTGCAGATTAGGATGTGACACAGGTTAACATGTGTAGGCACAGGATACCGGGCACAAGGCAAAAATATGGGTACAGGGTCCTGACAGATTGCGTGCCCTGAAGATGTGCGACAGATGCTAAGACAGAGAGTCTGAAGGCAGGAGCCAGGACTCTAGTAGATGGTGCAGACCTGCTGGAACAGTGAGTGAGCCGCAGCCATCACATTTCATGCTTTGGTCATGCTGGCACCGCGACGAGCACTTCACATATAAACAACATCCATTGCTGAATATATGGCTCCCCACTACATAGGTGCCACAAAAGGGTACTGCACCCAGAAAAGCGGTGTAGTACTCCACTACAATTGGGACAATGGTCACAAGATGGAGCCCTAGAACTGCACGCACACACTAGAGATAGTGGTGGGAGGAACCCAGGGAGGGTCTTAGCGACCTCTAGAGGGAAACGGAGAGCTCAGATAGTTGGAGTTGGAGTTGGAGTAAGAAGTCAGAGGAGGAGGATGTGGAAGGAGCAGGAAGACAGCCTGCAGGAACAAAGAGGGCCATCTCGGCTGACAGAGCACAGATCCCGACCAGTGACTAAGAAAGCAAGGAAGCTCAGATTGGCAGTGTTAACTTGACTGGGGAAGTGAGTAATGGATAGAGTTTTCCCCATAGAAAGAAACTCGGGTACTGGAGCCCGCACCTGTGAGTACTTCAAGTCTCACAGAAAATCTGAAAAACAGGGATATTACAAATACGGCCCTGACTCTCAAGGTCCACAAGAAGGAAGCCAGAAGTGCAGGAGCCACTGCGGCATTCACTAGAAGGTTAACCCGACGGGTACAAAAGGGAGAGGAGACAAAAACAGCAAGTAACAGCAGAAAGCCAGATCATCTACAAGAGATTAGGCTTTACACAGGAACAGAATAGAAGGAACGGAAAGGAACTTAAAAGAGGGTTCCATCTCAAGCCAGAATCCCAATTGCAGCACAAAGTATTCGCCATTTACCATCTAATGAACTGTTGCACTGTAAGCCGAATGAGAGTGTTTCAGTAAATGTTACCCTGTGAAGTGAAGCTCCGACTCTGTTGCATTCATTCTATACAAACTGTTTACTTTTACAGCATTGCTGCCCCAGGGGTCCAGTCCCGCGTGTACCATCGACCACCGGAGGACTGTGGTGGCGCTGGTGAACATTACCAGACTCAGCAGGTGGCATCACGACAAGACAACTTGTAAATAATCCCCTGTAAATATTCCCCATTTTTCAGTTGACCCCCATGGCCACGGCCTCGAGAGGGCCACCCGTGACATCCCAGACTGAAAGAAGAGAGTCCCGAGAGCCGAGTACCCCACAGCCCTGGGTGTGGGCGCGTCAACTTTGCATTTCTTTTTCAAGGTTATTTATGGATGGTGAATGCCTCTTCTCGGCAATATATTTACTTTAAAACTAATGTTTGAAAGTAGAGCACCACTGGATCCACAATTCAGAAGGCGAGTCCTGCAATTCATGAACTCTCAGCAATTTGAATGTGCCGAGCGTTATCTTTTTTTGTAAAGAGTTTTGATAGATATTTTTAAGCTTCCAACACATCAACTGACTGCTCCAAATAACTATAATTATTCACTTCAGGTGTGATTCTTTATTTTTTAACTGTATAGTATCTGTATTCTTATATTGGGTAGGTATATCAAGAGTATGTTTGCTTTTAGTTTGACCATTTTTTTTAATCTTCCTTTACTTTTTTTCTTCACTTTTTTGATTGTAGATTATTTCAGACTTAGAGTCTTGGAATGAAGAACTTGCTTTGCAAATGAACAATTTTGATACAGAGGACCTCACTCTTGCAGAGCAGCGATTACAGCACCATGCTGATAAAGCATTAACTATGAATAATCTGACTTTTGATGTAATCCACCAAGGGCAAGAGCTTCTGCAATATGTCAATGAGGTGCAAGCTTCAGGTATTTAAATTTTTATTTTACTTTTGATGTGGTGATGGTTTTGTATACTCATTCTTTGCAATTTATGTTTTTTTGGTCAAGATTCTATATTTGTGGATAAAATCACAGGTACTCTTTAAGGGTTACTACATTTAATATATTTTGTGAATTCTTACTCTACAAAATAATAACATACTAACATAGTCTGCACCTGTCAACACCAGAGACTGTCCCTGCCTGTATACGTGTCCGTGCTTCCATCCCCTACCCCTGGGCCAACTGTTACGGTTCTGTGACTACCTGAAATGGCAACTGGTGGTTACCTTCCAGCACAAGCCTAACCTGATCATCAGAGGTTTAAGTGAAGATGAAGTAGTCGCTTAGTGACTCCACTCCACTTCGAGACCGGTACTGTGGTGCACTGGGTCCACTTCTCCACACTCACACCTTAGAGTGTTACAGCTTTTTCTATAACCTCTGAGCTTCAGTTCCTTTCAAAAATGTTCTATTGGATTCAATTCTGGTGATTCGCTAGGCCATTCTAGTATCTTTATTGTCTGTTTTTCTGAAACCAATAGAGGATTTCCTTGGCAGTGTGTTTGGGATCATTGCCTGACTGAAATGTCTACCCTCATTTCATCATCATCCTAGTAGATGGCAGCAGATTTTTATCAAGAATGTCCATCTATGCATTTGTTAAATTATCCTTCCTATAATTCTATAATTAAATGAAGTTTGCAAAGTGCTGTATGCTAAAAAACAGAACCACGCCATGATGTCCCCACCTTCCAGCTTCACTATAAGTATGTGTAATATGTTGTAAGATTAAATCAGGAATGTGTTAGCAGTGGGAGCAAAGACACTCTGAGACCAACTTAAAGGTCGACAAGTTTGATTTAAACACACGTGGCAGATAACAAACCTGATGTGCAGCAAAGTGAGCAAGTTCGTCAAAACACACAGCAAACTGATTCAAACTACTGGTCAAACTACTACCTCTTCCTGCCAGTTTTGATGCTAGAGTTCCATCCCCCTGGTTCGTCATGCATGCCACCGTGCCAGGTTAGATCAGTGGCCTTATCATCCACCTCCTTCCTCAATCTGATTTTCCTCCTGAGTTAAGATTTTAGTCTTCCCTGATGGCAACTGTGTATCAATCTCCTCTTTATCCTCCATGTCTTGAGACAGTAAATGCCATTCCCCATTTTGGGTTTCTTCTGGCCATGGGTGCTCAAATATTTATACATAACTGCACTACACCTCCTCATGTCACTCTTGAATGGTGCATGGTGAGAAGACAGAATGCATAAGAGGGAACGTAAGGAGCTTCTCAGAGTGCCAAAATGTGAGGTGATGTGTCTCTTGGGACTGGTGGTCGGAGGAGGGAGGACCAAGTTGAAGATTGTGCGGCCCAGCCTATTGACTACTGAGACTGGATCAAGTAGTAGATTTGGTGGTTCTGCTTGTCAACAGACTGGAGGCATAGTCTTGCCATCCAACCCACAACCTGCTTGCACTGTTCTGGCTTCAACAGTGATGTACTGCACAGATCTGGAAATTGTGAAAGGAAGCTAGAACGAGATAAAGTAACCTTTTGACCTGTGACACTGCCTTGGCATGCACCACCATCACCACCACCACGTCGGTTTCCCTATTCTTTAATGCCAGCCAATGATATTTCAGTTTTTCTTTCTTAATAAAACAGAATCTTTGGGTTGCTATTGCGCAAATTGTTGCGCAATAGCAACCGAAAAATTCTGTTTTGTTATTTCTATTCATGCACTGGTAGTAGGGAATATTGTTGTTTGCTATTGCAGCATCCCCAACATTGGGTCTAGATCACATTAACTCCAATCTGAGTTAAATTTGTGAAGCGGATTTGCAGAGAGCACATTATATTGAGGGAAGTATTCCTACTCCATATATGTGCAAGTGAACTTTGTTTTTCTTTTTTAATAAAATTGGAGAAAAAAATCTACATTTCTGTTCTTCAAGTCAAGATGGGGTGCAGAGTGAACATTAATGAGAAGAAAAGGAACTTTTTTGAATTTACCAAATGGCTGCAATTAAACAAAGAGTGAATAATTTAAAGGGGTCTGAATACTTTCCTTACCCACTATATATATATATATATATATATATATATATATATATATATATATATATATATATATATATATATATACTGTATAATTAAAATATATGTGAAACAGCACAAAAAATAAAATAATTTGGGTGCAGGCCCTCCTACCATAAATCCTTAGGTGTAGAAATTAAGAAAAAATGAACAGCAGCACATCCTTTAAAAGTGAAAAACGTGGATTTATTTCCAGGACCGCAACATTTCGGCTTGTCAAAGCTTTTTTCAAGCAGTACTGCATACTGCTTGAAAAAGTCTTTGACAAGCCGAAACATTGCGGTCCTGGAAATAAATCCCCATTTTTCACCTTTAAAGGATGTGCTGCTGTTAATTTATTCTTAATATCTTAAATATATATATATATATATATATATATATATATATATATTTATGATGTAAAGAAAGCAGCACAGCTACTTCAGGGTGCAATTCAATCCAGCTTGATCCACTCACTGCCTCCAATAATGAACAAATGACTGCAGCACTCCTTGGTTTTAGTGACCTCTTGCCTTTATTGGGCCTTCAGGTGTACAGGGCAACGTTTCGGGACCAAAAGAAGGGAGATTGGTCCCGAAACGTTGCCCTGTACACCTGAAGGCCCAATAAAGGCAAGAGATCACTAAAACCAAGGAGTGCTGCAGTCATTTGTTCATTATATATATATATATATATATATATATATATATATATATATATATATATATATATAGACCAAAAAATTGACCTCAGCACTCCAAAATGGTGTATTTCGCCTTTAATGGCCTTCAGGCATCATAGTGGTGGGACGTTTCGGTCCTCAGACCTTCTTCCAGCTGGAAGTCAATTTTTTGGTCTGTATAATAGGGTGAATAAACTAGCCCTGGACTGTTTACACCACCCTTATTAGAGAAATAAGTGCTGCTCTATTTTTTTCTATATATATATATGTATATATATATATATATACCGTATATGCTCGTGTATAAGCCGAGTTTTTCAGCCCAAAATTTGGGCTGAAAAGTCTCCCCCTCGGCTTATACACGAGTCAATACGGGGGGGGCTGTGTCCGGGGCTGTGGAGGCTGCAGGAGGCAGGGGGGGCTGCTGTATGAGCGGCCCCGTCACGTGGGACTGCTCATTAAATATGCACTGCTTCCCCCTGTCAATCAGCGGCAGGGGGAAGCAGTGCATATAGCCCCCAAATGCTGGCACTCGCCCCCCCTTGTAAGGGCCCCCCTCCCCCCGATGGTTATATTACCATTCCGGACTTCTGATCCGCGCCACTCCTCGCTGCTCCGTCCGTCCATCTGCTACATCCGGGATCTCCAGCCGTCGCAGGCATATGACGTCATCGCGCGACGGCCGGGGATCCCGGATGTAGAAGACGGACGCACGGAGCAGCGAGGAGCGCCGAGGAGCGGCGCGGATCAGAAGTCCGGAGTGGTAAGAGAAGCGGGGGGGGGCCCTTGCAAGGGGGGGCGAGTTCCAGCATTTGGGGGCTGCTGGGGACCCCCAGGGGGCTGCTGGGGACCCCCTGGGGGCCGCTGTGTACCCCCAGGGGGCTGCTGTGTACCACCTGGGGGCTGCTGTGTACCCCTAGGGGCTGCTGGGGACCCCCAGGGGCTGCTGGGGACCCCCAGGGGGCTGCTGTGTACCCCCTGGGGGCTGCTGTGTACCCCCAGGGGGCTGTGGGACCCCCAGGGGGCTGCTGTGTACCCTCTGGGGGCTGCTGTGTACCCCCTGGGGGCTGCTGGGGACCCCCAGGGGGCTGATGTGTACCCCCTGGGGGCTGCTGGGTACCCCCAGGGGGCTGCTGGGTACCTCCTGGGGGCTGCTATATGTACCCCTGGGGGCCTGCTGTATACCACTGGGCTGGTATACTACCACTGGGGCTGCTGTTATACTACCACTGGGGCTGCTGTATACTACCACTGGGGCTGCTGTATACTACCACTGGTGGCTGCTGTATACTACCACTGGGGCTGCTGTATACTACCACTGGGCTGCTGTATACTACCACTGGGGCTGCTGTATACTACCACTGGGCTGCTGTATACTACCACTGGGGCTGCTGTTACTACCTACCACTGGGGCTGCTGTATACTACCACTGGGGCTGCTGTATACTACCACTGGGGCTGCTGTATACTACCACTGGGGGGCCTGTATAACCACTGGGAGGCCTGTATACCACCTGGGGGGCTGTATACCTGTGCTGGGGTCCACCCTCGGCTTATACACGAGTCAATAGGTTTTTCCAGATTTTTGGGGCAAAAGTAGGGGGTCGGCTTATTCACGGGTCGGCTTATACACGAGTATATACGGTATATATATATATATATATATACTAGAAAAAAACCTTGCAGCACTCAGCTACTACCAATGATGTACAAATGCTGACAAGCTATATATATGAGAAAAAATTTAAAAACTTACGTTTTTTCCAAAAAACTCAAAATTCTTATCATTTTTTTTTAAATCTGAAGTTCTTAGTACACACATTGGCCAATGTCTGCTTGCTCGTCGACTGCGACAAAGTGACTTCAGGTCCGACTTCAGGTCTTCTCTCTCTTTTTATATATATATATATATATATATATATATATATATATATATATATATATATATATATACAGTTGTGGCCAAAAGTATTGACACCCCTGCAATTCTGTCAGATAATACTCAGTTTCTTCCTGAAAATGATTGCAGTGACAAATTATTTGGTATTATTATCTTCATTTAATTTGTCTTCAAGGAAAAAACACAAAAAGAATTGTCCTAAAGCCACATTGGATCTAATTCCACACCAAACATAAAAAAGCGCTGGACAAAAGTATTGGCACTGTTAGAAAAATCATGTGATGCTTCTCTAATTTGTGTAATTAACAGCAGCTGTAACATACCTGTGGCACCTAACAGGTGTTGGCAATAACTAAATCACACTTACAGCCAGTTGACATGGATTAAAGTTGACTCAACCTCTGTCCTGTGTCCTTGTGTGTACCACATTGAGCATGGAGAAAAGAAAGAAGACAAAAGAACTGTCTGAGGACTTGAGAAACCAAATTGTGAGGAAGCATCAGCAATCTAAAGGCTACAAGTCCATCTCCAAAGACCTGAATGTTCCTGTGTCTACCGTGCGCAGTGTCTTCAAGCAGTTTAAAGCCCATGGCACTGTGGCTAACCTCCCTATGTTATGGCAATAAATAGTTAATAATTTATATTAGTATGTAGTCATTCAGAAATCAAATCTTCCAGGCTCGAGGCCTGGTTGTTGGCCTTGTTCTTTCCCCTAGCTAAGCTCTCTCTCCTTCTTCCCTCCCACCCATGTGGACGGAAAAGAAAAATTGACGAGAGATTTCAACGCAAGATTGTGCGGATGGTGGATAAAGAACCTCGACTAACATCCAAACAAGTTCAAGCTGCCTTGCAGACCGAGGGTACAACAGTGTCAACCAGTACTATCCGTCGGCGTCTGAATGAAAAGGGACTGTATGGTAGGATACCCAAGAAGACCCCATATCTTACCCCGAGACATAAAAAAAGCCAGGCTGGAGTTTGCCAAAACTTACCTGAGAAAGCCTACAATGTTTTGGAAGAATGTTCTCTGGTCAGATGAGAGAAAAGTAGAGCTTTTTGGGCAAAGGCATCAACATAGAGTTTACAGGAGAAAACAAGAGGCATTCAAAGAAAAGAACACGGTCCCTACAGTCAAACATGGTGGAGATTCCCTGATGTTTTGGGGTTCCTTTGCTGCCTCTGGCACTGGACTGCTTGACCGTGTGCATGGCATTATGAAGTCTGAAGACTACCAACAAATTTTGCAGCATAATGTAGGGCCCAGTGTGAGAAAGTTAGGTCTCCCTCAGAGGTCATGGGTCTTTCAGCAGGACAATGACCCAAAACACACTTCAAAAAGCACTAGAAAATGGTTTGAGAGAAAGCATCGGAGACTTCTAAGGTGGCTAGCAATGAGTCCAGACCTGAATCCCATACAACACCTGTGGAGAAAAATGGCAGTTTGGAGAAGGCACCCTTCAAATATCAGGGACCTGGAGCAGTTTGCCAAAGAAGAAAGGTCTAAAATTCCAGCAGAGCATTGTAAGAAACTCATCGATGGTTATCTGAAGCGGTTGATCGCACTTATTTTGGCTAAAGGTTGTGCAACTAAGTATTAGGCTGAGGGTGCCAATACTTTTGTCTGGCCCATTTTTGGAGTTTTGTGTGACATGATCAATGTTTTGCTTTTTGCTTCATTCTCCTTTGTGTTTTTTCATTTAAGACAAATTAAATGAGGATAATAATACCAAAGAATTTGTGATTGCATTCATTTTCAAGAAGAAACTGAGTATTATCTGCCATAATTGCAGGGGTGTCAATACTTTTGGCCACAACTGTGTGTGTGTGTGTGTATATATATATATATATATATATATATATATATATATATATATATATATATATATACTACTACTAGAAAGACTACTACAAAACTGTTTTATATATATATATATATATATATATATAATATAAAATATTAGATGGTGGCCCGATTTCTAAGGGTACCGTCACACGATGCAGGAGCGTGGCCTATCACCGCCGGCATGGCCTGTGCATCGCCTGGTGTAAATAGACGATGGCGACGCCTTTGAGTGGTCGCCTGGTTTCTCAGCAATGCTCTGAAACCGGTCGAGCACTCTGGAGCGATGTATACACAGCGCCCCATGTAACAGGGGGACGGCGATCCTTCAGGCGATGGAGTTATAGGCTCCCATGTTACAGAATCGCCGTTTTTTGGACACCCCAGCGGCGATGGCGCCTGTAAGATCACCGGTGCGTTGCCGGAGTTATCGCCAAATGTATACATGCGACAGTGACGCTGGCGGGGCACCAAATACGTGCGCGCTCCTGCCCGTCGCCGCTGATATCTCCGGCGACGTCACTCGTGTGACTGTACCCTAACGCATCGGGTATTCTAGAATATGTAATTCAGAAAAGCTGCACAGCACTCAGCAGACCAGTGTGAACTGGTGCAAGCATGGGCACAGAGATTAAACAACCAAGTAAAAGTCCATGCAGCACACAGCTATCACAATGATGCACAGTGCTAACAAGCCATATGTGTTTGAGAAAATTCAAAACTTACGTTTCAAAAAACTCAATAATCTTTCTTTAATCTGGATTCTTGTACATACATTGGCCAATGTCTGCTTGCTCATCAACTACGACAAAGTGACTCCAGGTCTGATGAGCCCTATCTGACATCCCTGCCTCCTTGTCCACCCCCCACCTCGCGTGGCGGGCACCATCTAAACCCTCCATCACCTGTAGGTTTAATGAGGGTGCACATTGCAGCAATGGAGTCGCAGCTCCATATAATATATAATTCAGAAAAGCTGCACAGCACTCAGCAGACCAGTGTGAACTGGTGCAAGCATGGGGCACAGAGATTAAACAAACCAAGTAAAAGTCCATGCAGCACACAGCTATCACCAATGATGCACAGTGCTAACAAGCCATATGTGTTTGAGGAAAATTCAAACTTACGTTTTTCAAAAAACTCATAATCTTTCTTTAATCTGGAGTTCTTGTACATACATTGGCCAATGTCTGCTTGCTCATCAACTACGACAAAGTGACTCCAGGTCTGATGAGCCCTATCTGACATCCTGCCCTCCTTGTCCACCCCCACCTCGCGGTGGGCGAGAATATGTATGTAGTTTATTTATGAAGATTTAAGAATAATGCAATGAATACACAGGATTTTCTGGTAAAATATATACATTATCATTTAAATCCAGCACCAATATCGCTGATTGATCACGGCTGGCCGCGGCCAATCAGCGAAGCGTGGTTCAAATCCCCTGCAAAGTTTTGCCCCAACCACATCTTAAGGGCCGTCCCGAACCACGTCTTAAAGGGTCTGTCCCCAACCACTTCTTGATTCCAATATATTTTTATTGAAAAATTATCCAATACAAACAATCGGCTTTATCAAGCCAAAAATCACATTTCAACAAGAAGGGGGGGGGGATATGGGGAGGTTGGGGAAAGGAATGACCGTGCCATTTTATTACTTATAATAAAACACAGCATAGTCAACTAAAGGCTACTTAAAAAAGGCAACACCACTTAACTTCTATGCAAAGAAGAAAAATAAGCTGTGCAATATCTAGAGCAGCAACATGTCCTAATAATTACAGGCACATATTCGTAGGGATTAAATATGTGGAATCGGGGCGCAAGAGGATGAGAGGCCCAATAATGCAAGAATCTAGAGTACGATTCCTAGCCGAAGCATCCAGAGCCAAGGAGTATTCATGACAAAAAATTGAATTAATTCTGTCAGTGACTTAAAGCGAGACCCGGGGAAGTTTGTGCCTTCCATTTTGCTGCTATGCAGAGCCTGGCAGAGATCAGTATATATGAAACCGTCTGACGGAAAATCGGCGGGTAGGCATTCACTCCCAAATGCAGGACTGTTAGCTAAGGAGAGAGAGGAGCACCAATTCCCGTTATCGACTTCAGCAAGCCAGCTACAAGATGCCAAAAGGCTGCTATTTTTGGGCAAGTCCACCAGACATGTGGCAAGTCGCCCCTTCCCTCACACAGTCTCCAACATAAAGGAGTTAACTCCTTGTTAAACTTAGCTAATCGTGACGGGGGAAAGTACCATCTTAGATGTATCTTTTTAAGGTTTTCTACGTGGTTAATGCACCTAGAGGATTTTTGTACAGATTTAATGGCATCCTCACAATCTCCCTGAACGGACAGAAACTTCAAGTCACCCTCCCATTTTGTCATGTAGTCCATCTTCGAAGGCATATCGTGAATTAATAACCTTTCATACATGACAGATAAGCCCTTAGTAATCTTTGGGTCTGAAAGCAGAAATTTCCTGATAGGGGATGGCTCTGCTAAACAGTTTTAAGTTTACAGGACCCAGACTGTTAGAAATGTTTAAGATGGAGGTACTGAAGAAAGAATGGCCGAAGTGAGGGGGACCCTGAGATCAAGAGATTGTCGTCAATCAATAAATCACTCAAGGACCTAATACTCGCTGACACCCACGTGTCCACATCCAAAGAAGGGACGTGCAGGTGAAGAGCTCCAGTTGAAATCTCCGAGGGTGGAAGGGAGGTCCACCCAACCAGAGACCGTCCCTAGATACCCTGGAGAGTCCGCACGGCATCCAGGCCATACACTTTTTGTCGGACCCAAGGACTCCGCAGCCAAGATCCACCGCAGAGAACCCCCACTCGCTGAGTTGGTCTCAATCTGTATCCATCCCAGGCAAGCTGGGGAATTCCACCAAGCCTTAGCCTCCTCAAGTATTACCGCTTTGTGGTAAGATGTTAAATCTGGTACCCCCATCCCACCCTTTTTAAAAAACAGAGGAAAATCACGTTTTTGGATACTTTAGGTTTTTTATTTGCCCAGATGTATTTATTGACCAAATTTTGAAGTTTCAGCAATAGTTTATTAGGATAATCAATGGGTAAGCATCTACAGCAATATAATCTTTTCGGAAGCATTATTAATTTAAACGCCTGGGTTCTGGCCATCCAATAGAGTCTTGTAAAGGATGGGTCTATGTGCATTGTCTTAGGGATTGCCCAAGAGATTCTAAGTTTGCGGCTGCAAGTGAGGAAGACAAACAAAGTTTGATCCCCAAATATGGGATCCCATCGGGGCACCACTGAAAGGGATAAGCCGAATCAAATTTAGATGAAAGTACTGGTAGGACATGAATAGGGAAAATAACCGATTTGTTCGTGTTTAGTTTGTAGTAAGAGATTTTGGCAAAAGAGGACAGGGTTTGCATAATGGCTGGCAAGGAATTATGGAGGTTGGTGCAGGAGATTATGATATCATCTGCATACAAACCTATGACGTGATCTTTCTCCCCAATCCAGATCCCGGAAATCAGGGAGTTAGACCGGACCGCTATAGCCAGAGGCTCCACAACCAACGCGAAAATCACTGGTGACAACGGGCAGCCCTGACGTGTACCGTTTGTAATGGAGAAAAGGCTGGACTGAAAGCCCGAAGACAGGACCCTAGCATTGGAATTAGAATAAAGGCTGAGAATTGCAGAGGCAATAGAACCTACCAGGCCAAACCTCCGCAGCACCTCTCGAAGGTAGCCCCAGTGCACCCTATCGAACGCTTTTTCTGCGTCTAGGACAAGAGCACACTGGGGACACCATGCCTCTCAGCCACCCCAATCAGGTTAATCATTCTCCGGGAGCCGTCCTTTGCCTGTCTCCCCACCGCAAAACCCACCTGATACGGATCAACCAGAGACGGGAGAATCTTTGACAATCTATTGGCCAGGATTTTGGAGTATATATTTAAATCACAATTTAAAAGTGAAATAGGATGGTAATTACTTGGCTGGTCCAACAGTTTGCCTGGCTTAGGAAGGGTAATTATCGTCGCTTCCAAAGAAGCTGGGGGAATCTCGCCTGCCCTTTGCCAGAAGTTAAAGAGTCTAAGGAGATACGTGGCAACGTGTTTTGAAAAGGACTTATAATATTCATATGGGAAACCGTCTGGCCCGGCTCTCAACATTTTTTTGTCGAGTCAATAGCTTTAGTAATCTCAGGGAGGGAGAAAGGTAGGTTCAAGGACTTCAACTCGTCCTCGGCTATTGATGGAATATTCAAGTCTGCTAAGAAGTTCTCTAAGACTGCGGGGCTGGCTACGGAGTTTCCCCATTGTCCTTCAAGTTGTATAACCCAGCATAATACCACGCAAACAGCTACACAATCTCACAAGTATTTCTTACCCGCCTCCCTCAGTCATCTACCATGGAGTCTATCATAGTATTGGCTGCGCGTTTCTTAATCTTCCTGGCCAAAATAGCTCCCACTCTATCACCCGCAGCATATTGTGTTAACTTAAGGCAGCGGAGGCTGTTCTCATGCTGAAGTAACAAGAAGGCTCTAAGTTGGTTCCTGATCACGAGAATCTGAGCAAGTAGATGAAACGCTGGGTTCCTCTTGTTTAGACTCTTCAACTTTTGGAGCTGAGCAATCAGCTCATTTCTCAGCCGTCCCAACCACTTCTTAAAGGGGCTGTACACAACCACTTCTTAAAGGGGGCTGTACACAACGACTTATTTAAGAAGTGGTTGTGGCCAGCCCCTTTAAGATGTGGTTGGGGACACCCCTTTAAGGAGTGGTAGGGGACAGCTCCTTTAAGATGTTGTTGGGGACAGCCACCTTAAGATGTGGTTGGGGACGCCCTTTTAAGGAGTGGTTGGGTACAACCCTTCAAGACATGGTTGGGGACAGCCCTTTAAAAAGTGGTTAGGGACCGCCCCCTTAAGAAGCGGTTGGGGACCACCCCTTTAACCCCTTCCCGACCTATGATGTTATAGTGATGTCATGAAAGTCGGTGCGTTCCCATGACGTCTCTATAATGTCATGAATTGTTTGCGCTACTGCAGCTCCGGTGACCGGGTCAGTGACAGTCACTGGAGCTGCAGGATCGCAAGGACACATACTTTAGCCTGGGGGGTGGCTTATCCCCCCGTGGCTAAACGAGCTCTGATTGACAGTTGAAATTGAAACTGCCAATCAGAGTGAGTAAGCCCTCCAGATTTGATTGGAACTCTCAAATCAGATCTGGAGGGACGGGTCGGCAGGTGCCCTCCCCCTCCTCAGCCCCCTCCCGCTCCAGGGCTCCTCCCCCCCCCCGCGGTAACATTTATCCACTGCCGGGCTGCACCCGACGGCCAGCCTCCTCTGCTCCGATGTGGGCCTCTCTTCCTCTCCCAGGCTCCTCCTCCTCACCAGTGGATCGTGAGTGAGGAAAGTATGAATGGATGGATGGGTGAGTGGGGTGCATGCATGGGTGGATGGATGGATGGGTGAGTGGGTGGGTGCATGCATGCATGGGTGGATGGGTGAGTGGGTGCATGCATGGATGGATGGGTGCATGGGTGGATGGATGGGTGCATGAGTGCATGCATGGGTGGATGGGTGCGTGCATGGATGTGAGCATGTATAGATGTGTGCATACATGGATGGATGTGTACTTGCGTGGATGTGTGCTTGTGTGCTTGCATGGATGTGTGTGTGAATGTATGGATGCGTGCGTGTGTGGATGTGTGCATGGATGGATGTGTGCATGCATGGATGGGTACATGGATGGATGTGCATGCGTGGATGTGTGCATGCATGGATGGGTACATGGATGGATGTGCATGCGTGGATGTGTGTGTGCATGGATGGATGTGTGCTTGCATGGGTGCGTGCGTGGATGTGTGCGTGCATGGATGAGTGCATGCATGGATGATGGGTGCATGGGTGAATGGATGGATGCAACAAGGGATCAAGTATCCTCTTGTTGTAGTCTCTGGGATCATAGTCATGGTACACTGTATGACAGATCATTTCCATACAGTGCACCATAACTCTGACCACAGAAACTGTAGGAAGAGGACACTTGATCCCTTGCTGCAGTCTCTGGATTGAGCCGAAGCGATCAAGCGTCATGGGACCTTTGTTGTGGACTACGTCTGAGGCGATCGAGTGTCGTGGTACCTTTGTTGTGGACTACGTCAGATCTTTATAATAAAGATGGATTTGATGAGCCCAGGGCAAAGAGTACTCGGATACCGGGCCTGGGTTTGATAGATTTAACTGGGGAATCACGGGTGGTCGGGTTCCCGATTCCGTGTCCTGGCTGTCATTTGTTAAATGGGGGAAATATTTATAGGGATAAAGAGCACGTGACACCACCTGTGGATCCCGGTAATTTGGATACCGGCGCTGAGGTGATGATGGGTGCAGCTCAGTGTGGTCCAGCTCCCCACACATGGAGCTTTTACCTCAGGGCATCGGTGATGGAGGATGAGGGGAATAGTTGTTCTTACCCCTCCAGTGAGATGCTGATCATGCTGAAGCCCTCCAGGCGCCTGCAGGAAAAAAGACAGAGACCGATTCAAGTTCAGCTCCACTTTACTGGTACCGGCAGATGTTATTGAGAACACGGTACAGTCTGGTTTAACGGGTACTAGTTGTCGGTTCAGGGTACCCCTATGGAGTCTCCAGATATTCCTTTCTGATAGTCTTTTGGGGTCTAATTCTGTCCTTCTCTCTATTAAACCACCGTTGCAGAGCTCTCTCCGCCAGTCCCCTGGTCTCATACTGTGGAGTATGGGTTTTCCTTTACCGGTACGGACGAGAGTAGCAGAAGTGCATTATCTCTCCTGCCACCGGAATCCGGACCGTTACTCCTGTAATCTTGGACCAATTTTGAGCCTGATTGGGCGAGATGCCTTCTTGTGGCGCCTATGGCTACCTGGTTTCAGAGGGCCCGCGATTCGTCTGTTTACAGCCAGGGATGAACCGCCATATACCAGATAATCAAAAAGTCTCGAAAGACACAAGGGCGGGTGTAGAAAATTCACAATTTTTATTTAGGATACTTGAAAGACAAGTTCAATCCATATATTCATTAACAAATAAAAAAGAGGGAAGACATATGAATATCAGCAAGAAGCCACTGGGTATTTTACAATGGCAGAAATTGAAGCAATATCCGGTGGTACAATTATAGGGGAGGCCGGGTGACTAAACGGCAGGCATGTAAATATAGAAACTTGTTAATTGATATCCGTGATTAACTAATTAGTCTAATATATTACACTAGCTGTGAGCCCGATGCAAATGCATCGGGATTCTAGAACGTGCATTAATTTGATTTATAGTAGTTATAGCTGTTAGCCTGATGCAAATGCATCGGGTATCTAAAATATGTTTATTGTTTTTTTAAAGATTTTTAAATAATAATCGCATCATCAATAGCAATAATATAAGCCATAGCATTATTATTAGCAGTAATAGCAGTATTAATAGCATTATTAGCAGTATTATGAGCATTAATAACAGTATTAATAGCATTAATAGCATTATTATTAGCATTAATAGCATTATTAATAGCATTATTAGCATTAATAATAGCATTAATAACATGATTAATAGCATTGATAGCATTATTATTAGCATTAATAGCATTAATAATAGCATTATTAGCATTAATAATTGCATTAATAACATTATTAATAGCATTAATAGCATTATTATTAGCATTAATAGCATTAATAATAACATTATTAGCATGAATAATAGCATTAATAACATTATTAATAGCATTAATAGCATTATTATTAGCATAAATAGCATTAATAATAGGATTATTAGCATTAATAATAGCATTAATAACATTATTAATAGCATTAATAGCATTATTATTAGCATTAATAGAATTAATAATAGCATTATTAGCATTAATAATAGCATTAATAACAATATTAATAGCATTAATAGCATTATTATTAGCATTAATAGCATTATTATTAGCATTAATAGCATTAATAATACCATTAATAGGATAAATATTAGCATTAATAGCATTAATAGCATAAATAATAGGATTAATAGCATTATTAATAGCATTAATAGCATTATTAATAGCATTAATAGCATTATTATTAGCATAAATAGCATTAATAATAGCATTATTAGCATTAATAATAGCATTAATAACATTATTAATAGCATTAATAGCATTATTATTAGCATTAATAGCATTAATAGCATTATTATTAGCATTAATAGCATTAATAATACCATTAATAGGATAAATATTGACATTAATAGCATTAATAATAGCATTATTAGCATTAATAATAGCATTAATAACATTATTAATAGCATTAATAGCATTATTATTAGCATTAATAGAATTAATAATAGCATTATTAGCCTTAATAATAGCATTAATAACATTATTAATAGCATTAATAGCATTATTATTAGCATTAATAGCATTATTATTAGCATTAATAGCATGAATAATACCATTAATAGGATAAACATTAGCATTAATAGCATAATTAATAGCATTAATAGCATTATTAATAGCATTAATAATAGCATTATTAGCATTAATAATTGCATTAATAACATTATTAATAGCATTAATAGCATTATTATTAGCATTAATAGCATTAATAATAACATAATTAGCATGAATAATAGCATTAATAACATTATTAATAGCATTAATAACATTATTAATAGCATTAATAGCATTATTATTAGCATAAATAGCATGAATAATAGGATTATTAGCATTAATAATAGCATTAATAACATTATTAATAGCATTAATAGCATTATTATTAGCATTAATAGAATTAATAATAGCATTATTAGCATTAATAATAGCATTAATAACATTATTAATAGCATTAATAGCATTATTATTAGCATTAATAGCATTATTATTAGCATTAATAGCATTAATAATACCATTAATAGGATAAATATGAGCATGAATAGCATTAATAGCATAAATAATATGATTAATTGCATTATTAATAGCATTAATAGCATTATTAATAGCATTAATAGCATTATTATTAGCATAAATAGCATTAATAATAGCATTATTAGCATTAATAATAGCATTAATAACATTAATAGCATTAATAGCATTATTATTAGCATTAATAGCATTAATAGCATTATTATTAGCATTAATAGCATTAATAATACCATTAATAGGATAAATATTGACATTAATAGCATTAATAATAGCATTATTAGCATTAATAATAGCATTAATAACATTATTAATAGCATTAATAGCATTATTATTAGCATTAATAGAATTAATAATAGCATTATTAGCCTTAATAATAGCATTAATAACATTATTAATAGCATTAATAGCATTATTATTAGCATTAATAGCATTAATAGCATTATTATTAGCATTAATAGCATTAATAATACCATTAATAGGATAAATATTGACATTAATAGCATTAATAATAGCATTATTAGCATTAATAATAGCATTAATAACATTATTAATAGCATTAATAGCATTATTATTAGCATTAATAGCATTAATAATAGCATTATTAGCATTATTAATAGCATTAATAACATTATTAATAGCATTAATAGCATTATTATTAGCATAAATAGCATTAATAATAGGATTATTAGCATTAATAATAGCATTAATAACATTATTAATAGCATTAATATCATTATTATTAGCATTAAGAGAATTAATAATAGCATTATTAGCATTAATAATAGCATTAATAACATAATTATTAGCATTAATAGCATTATTATTAGCAGTAATATGATTATTAGCATTTTTTTTAAAATTATTATTTATTATTTGTTATTTATTTTTTAATTATGTTTTATTTATTTTTTTATTATTAAATTTATTATTTAGGCTGAGAGGCAGTTCTCATTCAGGTCCGCAAAGGGCTGATCTTATTAGCATATATTATTTTTTTTTATTATTATTTTTATTGAATTTTTTATTATTTTTAATTAATTTTTTTATTATTTTTTAATTCTTTTTTAATTATTTTTTTTATTATTTAATTTATTATTTAGGCTGAGAGGCAGTTGTCATTCAGGTCCGCAAAGGGCTGATCTTATTAGCATATATTTTTATTTTTTTATTATTATTTTTATTGAATTTTTTATTATTTTTAATTTATTTTTTTATTATTTTTTAATTCTTTTTTAATTATTTTTTTTATTATTTAATTTATTATTTAGGCTGAGAGGCAGTTCTCATTCAGGTCCGCAAAGGGCTGATCTTATTAGCATATATTTTATTTTTTTATTATTATTTTTATTGAATTTTTTATTATTTTTAATTTATTTTTTTATTATTTTTTAATTCTTTTTTAATTATTTTTTTTATTATTTAATTTATTATTTAGGCTGAGAGGCAGTTCTCATTCAGGTCCGCAAAGGGCTGATCTTATTAGCATATATTTTTTTTTTTTATTATTATTTTTATTGAATTTTTTAATATTTTTAATTTATTTTTTTATTATTTTTTAATTCTTTTATAATTATTTTTTTTATTATTTAATTTATTATTTAGGCTGAGAGGCAGTTCTCATTCAGGTCCGCAAAGGGGTGATCTTATTAGCATATATTTTATTTTTTTATTATTATTTTTATTGAATTTTTTATTATTTTTAATTTATTTTTTTATTATTTTTTAATTATTTTTTAATTATTTTTTTTATTATTTAATTTATTATTTAGGCTGAGAGGCAGTTCTCATTCAGGTCCGCAAAGGGCTGATCTTATTAGCATATATTTTATTTTTTTAATATTATTTTTATTGAATTTTTTATTATTTTTAATTTATTTTTTTATTATTTTTTAATTCTTTTTTAATTATTTTTTTTATTATTTAATTTATTATTTAGGCTGAGACGCAGTTCTCATTCAGGTCCGCCTTTCTTTTTTCCCATTGAAATGCATTAGCGGTGTGTCGGCGATTTTATGGCCGACCACCTGGTTATATTTTTCGGCCCTAAAATCGCGGACACACCGCTAATGCATCTCTATGGGCAGTCAGCCCGATTTCGGATTGAACGCCGACCAATCAGAATTCGAGCTGACTTGCCCATAGAGATGCATTAGCGGTGTGTCCGCGATTTTAGGGCCGACAAATAGAACCAGGTGGCCGGCCATAAAATCGCCGACACACCGCTAATGTATGTGAATGGGAAAAAAGACGGACCTGAATGAGAACTGAATGAGGGGCTCTTCTGATTGGCTGAGGGCAGTAGACAGCGACCAATCAGAAGAGCCCTTGACATTTCATTGAGATACAATGGCGGATTGATCGTCCATTGTATCTTAATGTTAGTTGAAGAGGACGTCGGAGCTGGAAGTTGGCGGAAAGAAGACAGAAGATCGGCGGGGACGGACGAAGAGGCGGAGATGGCGGAAAGAAGAGAGAAGACCCCCGGGACCGAAGGAAGAGGACGCCTGGCCGGACGGAGGAGTTGAGGATCGGACGGACGATCAGATGACTTGAAGGCATGTAAGTGATCGACGGGGACGTTAGGTTAGGGGACGGGGGGGGCTTCGGGTGTAGGGCCTTAGGTGTTAGGGAAAGCGGCGGGGCTTAGAGGGTAGGGGCTTAGGGGGTAGGGGCTTAGGGCGGCAGGGGTTTAGGTGCGGCTTAGGGGGTAGGGGTAGTGAATTAGGTGCGGCTTAGGGGTTAGGGGCTTGCGGCGGCAGGGGTTTAGGTGCGGAAGCGGGGTAGTGGCTTACGGCGGCAGGGGGTTAGGTGCGGCTTAGGGGGTAGGGGCTTAGGGCGGCAGGGGTTTAGGTGCGGATGCGGGGTAGTGGCTAACGGGGGTAGGGGGTTAGGTGCGGCTTAGGGGGTAGGGGCTTAGGGCGGCAGGGGTTTAGGTGCGGTTTAGGGGGTAGAGGTAGGGGATTAGGTGCGGCTTAAGGGGTAGGGGCTTGCGGCGGCAGGGGTTTAGGTGCGGATGCGGCGTAGTGGCTTAGGGCGGCAGGGGGTTAGGTGCGGCTTAGGGGGTAGGGGCTTAGGGCGGCAGGGGTTTAGGTGCGGTTTAGGGGGTAGAGGTAGGGGATTAGGTGCGGCTTAAGGGGTAGGGGCTTGCGGCGGCAGGAGTTTAGGTGCGGAAGCGGGGTAGTGGCTTACGGCGGCAGGGGGTTAGGTGCGGCTTAGGGGGTAGGGGCTTAGGGCGGCAGGGGTTTAGGTGCGGATGCGGGGTAGTGGCTAACGGGGGTAGGGGGTTAGGTGCGGCTTAGGGGGTAGGGGCTTAGGGCGGCAGGGGTTTAGGTGCGGTTTAGGGGGTAGAGGTAGGGATTAGGTGCGGCTTAAGGGGTAGGGGCTTGCGGCGGCAGGGGTTTAGGTGCGGATGCGGCGTAGTGGCTTAGGGCGGCAGGGGGTTAGGTGCGGCTTAGGGGGTAGGGGCTTAGGGCGGCAGGGGTTTAGGTGCGGTTTAGGGGGTAGGGGTAGGGGATTAGGTGCGGCTTAGGGGTTAGAGGCTTGCGGCGGCAGGGGTTTATTTGCGGATGCGGGCTAGTGGCTTACGGCGGCAGGGGGTAGGGGCTTCGGCGGCGGGGTAGTGGCTTAGGGGTTAGGGCGGCAGGGGGTAGGGGCTTGCGGCAGAGAGTAGTGGGTGCGGCGGGGTAGTGCGGCAGGTGGTAGGGGCTTCGGCGGGGGGTAGTGGCTTAGGGGTTAGGGCGGCAGGGGGTAGGGGCTTCGGCGGCGGGGTAGTGGCTGCGGCGGGGTAGTGGGTTAGGGCGGTAGGGGGTAGGGGTGCGGGGGCAGGGGGCTGTAGTGTACAGCGCGTAGTGGCTTAGAGCGTCAGAGGGCTGTAGTGTACAGCGCGATGGTATACTACAGTCCCATGGCGCTTATGGGCATGGGACTGTAGTATAGTATAGCGGTGTACAGTACAGTAGTATGGGGTTGTGTGGCTTGGTTAGTGTAGTGTACAGCGCGTAGTGGCTTAGAGCGGCAGGGGTGTGTAGTGTACAGCGCGATGGTATACTACAGTCCCATGGCGCTTATGGGCATGGGACTGTAGTATAGTATAGCGGTGTACACTACAGTAGTATGGGCTTCTGTGGCTTGGTTGGTGGGTGTCAGCGACTCGCAATGCCCGCTTCGCGGGCATTGCTTCGCGAGGCTGCAACGACTCGCAATGCCCGCTTTGCGGGCATTGCTTCGGCAGTCGCCGTGGCCGCTACGCGCTACGCGGCCACGGGGAGAGTCCAGGAGAAGCAGCTCGCTCGCGCTAACCAAGCCACCGGAAGTTGCGCCGCTCCGACGGAAGTCGCTACGGCAATTATATAATAGATATACTGAAGATTAGACTCATTTGATTTAATATAGAAGGCAATTATATGTCACAATACACTCAAATGTAGGCATTCCTCTCAATAGGAGATCTGCTCCAGTGATTTACCTGACAAAAAAGCCTTACTACCTCAAATACTGTCACCTATTATCATTTAAAAAGACTTAATTAGACACCAATATAGCCAATGTGTCAACAATGACAAATCTGAAAGTAGCTTCACCATTTACATTTCACACTTCATATTACCATATGGCTAAACTGTGATGCCTTAATCAGTGATGCTATGTGAGGTGCAAAGCAGTAAGTGTACACTGTACAGTGGCACACTAATCCGCCACTACTATGACCAACTCACAGTCCCACCTGACAAAAACCATTCACAGTAAAAAACCATAGTGTGAGTAGTACAATGGAGCACTCAGAGAGGTGAGAGGTGATCTAAACACATTTTGCACAATATCAGTCAAGGACAACCATTACATACCTCCGTGGATGTTAATAAGAGTCACGTCCTGGCCTACCCTAGACCCCTACGCGTTTCGTCGTAGGACTTCCTCAGGGGGTGGTGTGCCAATTGGGGGCCTATCTCGGGGATTTTTATAGTGTGTACAAGTGATTAGGGATCAATAGAAGCTGTGCGCTGCCTCTTCCGCCGCCATTATCGGCGCCAGGATCATGTGACGACTCCCGATCATGTGACCAGCCCCACTTCCGGTCTTTGGAACGCAAAACCGGAAGTAGCGTCAATTTAGACGCTTTACAGGATCGCGTCCATGTGACCGGAAGGGGGTGTGTCTGAGAAGCCCCACATCAGCACGGCGCTCACAGAGGGGAGGAGGGAGGACAACAAAAGCAGCTGCATATAAGAATATGTTGCTTAGCAACACAGAGATCACTGAATATAGTGCAAAATGTGTGTATATTGAATAAATAGAGATGAGACAATTATAAAATAAACATCTTTAGCACATCTCAATCAAAATTAATAGAGTATGATACAATTCATTGATAAAGTGCATTCAATAGTGCCAATAAGTATCACATATGAGTGATAAAATAGTATATAAAGATAAAAAAATGTGCATATTATAGGTGTTATATAGATCAAATGTCTAATCTTAATAACGCCAATAAGTAATGAAAATAAAAAAAGTGAAAAAAGTGCTGAAGTGCATAGTCCCATTGCAGACATCCAGGGTATTTCTGATTCATCCTTTCAACCGATTCACTATCAGGATATTCAAATGATGATAGTTCAGGAAAAATAAACATCTACAAAATAATAACAAAAGTATTAAAATCACCATTAAGAACATCTAAAACCACAGTCAGCAGCCTATTTACTGATGCAAAAAAGCAGGAACCAATTATCTAAACAATCTACAAAAGCGCACCAAAACCAAAATGCTCGTTAAGACCAAATGGAGCCACAGTGTTGAGCCTGTAGATCCACTTGCTCTCCGTTTGTCCCAGGACCCTACTCAGGTTTCCACCTCTTTGGCCAAGTGATATCCTATCAATGCCCATAATTTTTAATAAACTCGAGTCGCTTCAATGTTTATGATAAAAGTGTCTTGGTATTGTCTTGAGAGTGGAGGGATTTTCTGTTCCTGCTCCCTTTTCTATGTCGAGAACATGTTCTCGTGCACGAACACGTAACTCGCGAGTGGTCATGCCTATATAGATTTTGTTGCACGGGCATTTGGCCATATAAATAACCCCTTTTGTGGAGCAAGTAATATGTTGTCTTATTTCATATGTCCTGGAATTATCGAAGTTATGAAATGTCTTGCTCTTAAGCATGTTTGCGCATGCTTTGCAGCCCATACATGGAAAGAAGCCCTTGATATCCAACCAATTACCTTCACTCATTGAATTTCTCACAAAGTGGTTCCGAACCAAGGTATCTTTCAGGTTTGGTGATCTCCTAGCTGTTATCAGTGGTTTTGGAGAAACGCAGTGCTTTAGGATTCAATCATTCAATAGGATGCTCCAGTGTTTATTTACAATTTCTAGGAATCCCTTCCACTGTTTGTGGTATGTGGTTATCAACCTGGGATAACCAGACTGATCCTCCTTGTTCTTCCTTTTCGTACCACATAGAAGTTCCATCCGATTGCCCTCTTTTGCCTTGGAGTATCCTTGTTTGATAGATCGCCTGCTATATCCCCTTTCTTCAAATCTTTTCTTGAGATCCAATGCCTGAGCTTCAAAGATATCGTCGTTCGAACAGATGCGTCTGGCTCTCATATATTGACCAACCGGGAATGCCCTTTATCGTTGATGGTAAATGTGATGACCTAGCATGTAGAAGAGAGTTCGTAGATGTTACTTTCCGATAGATGTCTGTAGTCAACCTTCCATCCTCTTGGGTATCGATCAATATGTCCAAAAACTCCATCCTTTTACCACTCTTATAGGTGAGTTTAATATTCAAATTGTTACAGTTTAGTCTGGTAATCAAGTCCTTGAGTTCTTCATCACTTCCCACCCACACAAAGGAAACATCATCGATGAATCGCATTCACCCCTGTATTTTATCATGAATTTCATGAAATAATAAAAAAAAAATGCGTGGGGCTCCGCGCAATTTCTATGTCTAGCCAGGTACAGCTAAGCAGCTGGGGGCTGGAATCCGCAGCGCAGGGAGGCCCAAGCTTTCTGGGCACCCCCCGCTGCAAATTGCAGCCCGCAGCCGCCCCAGAAGATGGCGCGTTCATTGAAGCGCTATCCTCTGGCGCTGAACCCCGCTCTTCCAGCAGCCCTGGTGGCGGTGGCACGCTGGGTAATAAAGGGGTTAATACCAGCTTTGTTATACAAGCTGGTATTAAGCCCGAGATTCTTAATGTCAGGCCACGTTTGACCCGGCCACTAAGAATCTCCAATAAAGGGTTAAAAAAAACACCACACAGAGAAAAATGATTTATTAAAAATAAAGACACAGACACCATTAGGGACTCCAACTTTATTACCAACACATATCCCTCCAAAGACCCAGGTCTTCTCTCTTCTTTCTTCTCTCTTCTGTCTTCTGTCTTCCTTCTTCTTCTTGTTGCAGCGCCGGTAAGCAGAGAGTTAACTGCTGTGACAGTGGGAGCCTATTAAACATGATTTAGCTATTGTAGCAGATAGAGCCTGAAGCTTCCGAGACACATCTGCGATTTGTAAATCTCACATTACTCGCTATTGCTCGCTTCCCCATTCATTAACATTGGACTCGCTAGACTCGCAACGAGTAGCGAGTCCTGGGCTCGGACTCGCTAGAGTCAAGCGATTCCAAGTAATTTAGGACTCGCCCATCAACTAGTAAAGATACAGTGAGAGGTTTGAGATAGACGTCAATCATTTTACAAACATTTTCGCATAGACTTGCATTACCAGAGACTATGGGTCTCCCCAGTGGGTCCACAATGTTTTTGTGGACCGTCGGTAAAATATAAAAGGTCGGCAACCTTGGATTGAGTTTTTCCATACTCTTTACCACTTCTTTGGGGATCGCTCCTTCTTCAAATGCTTTTATTAGAATCGTCATCAGTAATTCTTTATCTTGCTGTAGGGGGTTGCCTGGCAATTTTTCTATAGCAATCTATGTTGTTTAAAAATTTATGGGCTTGTTTAGTATACATAGCCTTTGGCCAAATTACCAGGTTTCCCCCTTTATCAGCTGATTTTACCAGAACGTCTTCCCATTTACTTATCTGATCTAAAGCCAACCGTTCATCCTTATTTAAATTATGTTCCCACGTTTTATTATGGGTGAGCTTCTCAACATCAGCCGTTACCATTCTCGTGAATGTATCTACATTAGAGCATGTGCTCAGCGATGGAAATTTTTTGATTTTGTAAACAAGTGTGTTGGGAACTTACCAGGTTTAGGGGGATCCATATTTTCTTCAGATAACGTCTCCAGATCACGTAAAGTATTTCTCTCTTCTTCCGTGTTAAGACCATTCTCAGCTTTGTAGTGCAATCTTTTCAAAATGACTTTTCTCGCGAATAAGTGAACATCTTTGATGATTAAGAAGGGGTCTGGGGAGCGAGAGGGAGAAAAAGTTAAGCCCATATTCAAGACCCTCAGCTGAGTCGGAGTGAGAACCCTCTTTGATAGGTTGATTACCTTATTCACCTCCTTTGTTTTCTTTTTATTACTTTCTCTCTCAGGAGATGGTCTTATTTTGTTTTTTCCTGAAAATCGTTCTCCTTCTCCCTCCTCCTTATCATCTTGTGTAGTCACACTATCTGCATTTGAAGAGATCGAGCCCACAGACTCCTTACGAGGTGATGCAGGATTGTTGGGATTATTGGGGTTTTTCTTAAATTGCCACCTAAAGATTTTATTATTCTCGTAATCGCTTACGTCTCGCTTACATTTTTTCATTTTATTTGTACTGATCGCCTGTTCCCATTTTTTCCATCTCTTTATCAATCTCTCGCATGTATATATCCAAGGATTCTTGCGAGAGGCCTCCTTGTAATATCTTAGACATCCCCTCAATCTCCTCATCCAAGCTATTCAAGTTCTTAGTATTATGTTCATTGTTAATTTTAATAAATGAAAAGGAGCATGTAGATGCTGCCTCCATCCATTTTTTTGTAAGATCATCATTGTCCAAATTAAAGGTTGGATATAATTGGACCCTTAGGCCCCTGGGGACTATCTTATTGGACCGATAATTGTCCAAAGATGTTTTAGTCCACCATAACTTGGTTTTGCGATAAAGTGCGTTCTTGTATCTGTACATTAATTCCTTATTTACACCAGTAACCTCAGGCTGACCGCCGGAAACACCTCTTTTAAATGCCTTCGTTTTCCAGCTGAGCTCCCTATTACGCATGTCCATTGTACTTCCACCAAATACCAGGAGAAATCTGTATTTAAACAGAAAATAACAATTAATCAATATCTCATATAAATATCCTACCCAGATATACCAGATAATCAAAAAGTCTCGAAAGACACAAGGGCGGGTGTAGAAAATTCACAATTTTTATTTAGGATACTTGAAAGACAAGTTCAATCCATATATTCATTAAAAAATAAAAAAGAGGGAAGACATATGAATATCAGCAAGAAGCCACTGGGTATTTTACAATGGCAGAAATTGAAGCAATATCCGACGGTACAATTATAGGGGAGGCCGGGTGACTAAATTTCTGCCATTGTAAAATACCCAGTGGCTTCTTGCTGATATTCATTTGTTAATGAATATATGGATTGAACTTGTCTTTCAAGTATCCTAAATAAAAATTGTGAATTTTCTACACCCGCCCTTATAAATTTGCAAAGTGTAATACCTCCCTGTGGCGCCTAGCCATAGGGGCACCCCCCCCCCCCTTGGTGAAATACACCCGTCCACGAGTGTTAAAACCAAATCCGGTGTGAGTTGACATTTGTATTAACAGGATAACCGGGTAACTTTCAAAATATAAATAAACAATAAGAACTTTACGATCACTTATGTTCTTCCCTTGCGGGAGGCTCTGTACTCTTAATGTTGCAACAAAATAAGGTCAACATTCTAGTCCACATCGGCCTAACTGGGATCGGGTAACAAGTCTCTGATTAATGTTCATCAGGCTTAAGAAAAGAGTAAACAACTGCATACAATTACGTCCATGTACTGCAAGAAAAAGCATGAAAAAGGGCATGTAAAGCAATTATTTACATTTTTGCAATACCGGGCTGCTGGTCTTTTCACTCCTCGCTTCTCTTGACCCAGATTGCGAACCACCCACGGGACCTGTGTGGCGCTCATAGGTTATCACATCCCCATGGTACAGGTCCCGGTCCGGGTGGCCCTTGGGAAGATGTTCTTCAACATACCAGCGGCCCACAAATACCTCTGTATAGAGGCCTTCTTCGCGGGCAAAGTCGTAACCGGTACCCAGGTTGAAGGTTGTTACCACTCCTTTCTTTCGTTGGTCCATGGGCAACGGGGCTGGGTACGGGCCATAACACAGGCCTGGTGAGTCTCTAGTTCATTAGCCCACCAGGCTAATCATCCGGGTTGGGTAAACCACGGACGACCTACCGGTTGCCAGGTGTGCTCCTCGTCAGCTGCATGTAGAGCCACTCTCCTCACTCCAGCTGCAGCAAACAATGCTGGTACCCAGACCCTCCATTGCTCGCGAGTCCCGGCCTCCTCCGTACCACCATCGGCCCCTTCCTCCTCCAGACTCACTTCCTCTTCCTTGACACTGACCTGGCCACTCATGTTTGCAATCAGCTCCTCCTCTGTCAGCTCAGGCTCCTCCGGGAACTCGATGTGGTCCTCTGCCTCAATGGAATCCTCCTCTCGGGACTCCACCGATAGTTTGGCAATGGGTTCCGGGGACTCAGCAGCTGGCTCAGGGATTACCGGGTCATCTGTCTGTGTTGCCACAGTCACCCGGTGCTCCTGGTTTTGTTGAGCTGCAGCCCTTTGCCGCCAGTTCAGCTGGAGCACCATTTCCGCTCCCCAGTGCCGGACAGTCCACTCAGTGGCCTCCTGGATTTGGGCCCGCAGATCACTAAGGGCTGTTCTCCAGAAGACATTGTCCTCACCCTCTATCTCTAGCGTTGGCACACCCGGGGCGGCATGGTCAGCCAGAATGTCCTCCTCAACCTCCCGGATGAATTGCTTGAAATTGGGGACTGCTATTACGTCACAGCCACACACGGGTAATGGATCCGGAGCCTGACAAGGTATCTCGTTTTGTGCTCCGGCCGCACCCTGTTTAATTTTTATAGTTCGAACTGGTGTGGGCTGGTGCTCGACCCGCCCCCTTGGTTGTTTGATAGCAAGGGGGACGGGGAGACATTTTGGCGCCTCTTGGATGGCCCATGTATGCTAAGGGGCTGAGGCACGCCCTGGCCCAGCACATAGTTCTTTTACATTTTTAGGCCCGCCCACCATGAGAATCCTGTAGGCAAGCCCTTAGGGCCTTTCTGGAGCCCGCCACTACACTTCATCACTCCTCGGCAGAGCGGAAGAGCGGGGCTTATCTTCCCGCTCTTTTCTCCTGCTTTGGTGACGCAGTTGAAATTCTGAGGCGATGTAATGGCGGCCCGGTTTGACAGTGTATAACAGTCAATAAAGTCTTTAGGCACATTTTACCTGGTATTACCAGGCTGGTTCAATCCTGTTTGCAGATGCCAGAAAATGATGAGCCCAGGGCAAGGGGTACTCGGATACTGGGCCTGGATTTGATGGATTTAACTGGGGAATCACGGGTGATTGGGTTCCTGGTTCCGTGCCCTGGCTGTCATTTGTTAGTTTAGGGAAATATTTACAGGGATCCTGATAATTTGGATACCGGCGCTACAGGCCTGGCCGCTCAGGTGATGATGGGTGCAGCTCAGTGTGGTCCAGCTCCCCACAGGTGGAGCTTTTACCTCAGGGCAGCGGTGATGGAGGATGAGGGGATGAGGGGAGTGGTTGTTCTTACCCCTCCAGTGAGATGTTAATGATACTGAAGCCCTCCAGGCGCCTGCGGGAAGAAAGACAGAGACCGATTTAACTTCAACTTCACTTTACTGGTACCGACAGATGTTATTGAGAACACGGTACAGTCTGGTTTAACGGGTACTAGTTGTCGGTTCAGGGAGTCTCCAGATGTTCCTTTCTGATAGTCTCTCAGGGTCTAATTCTGTCCTTCTCTCTATTTAACCTTCCCTGCAGAGCTCTCCCGCCAGTCCCCTGGTCTCATACGGTGGAGCATGGGTTTTCCTTTACTGGTACGGACGGGAGTAGCAGAAGTGCACTCTCTCTCCCGCCACCGGAATCCGGACCGTTACTCCTGTAATCTTGGACCGATTTTGGGCCTGAGGGGTGAGGTACCTTCTTGTTGCGCCTATGGCTACTTGGTCTCAGAGGGCTCGGGGCTCGCCGGTTTACGGCCAGGGATGAACCGCTGACCACCTTGGCTTCATTGTTGCCGGTGTTCCCCAGACGTTACCAACCAGCTCCAACCGGTGTTGGTCCGTCCCCTTCTGTCCCAGGACACCCTCCTGAAGATGGGTGATCTATCCTGTCACAGAGCTGTCAGGCGTGTCCTGAGTGACTGCCTTCCCAGCACTACCTGAACTAACTATCTCACTAACTGCCACTTAAGTCTCCTGTGCTAACCTAGGCTCCACCCCCCTTTTAGACCTACTGAATAATCAGTCTCTTACTCTAAGGTGGCCTAGTGTTGTGTGTAAATTCAGACTCCATAGGTGTCCAGAATGGAGTCACTTGTGGGGGAGCTCCAATGTTTAGGCACACAGGGACTCTCCAAACGCGACATGGTGTTCACTAACAATTTGAATGGAAAATTAGCTCAAATTGTTAGCGGACACCATGTCGCGTTTGCAAAGTGTAATACCTCCCTGTGGCGCCTAGCCATAGGGGCGCCACACGTGCATGGATGGATGTGTGCATGGATGGATTTGTGCGTGCATGGATGTGTGCTTGCATGGATGCGTGCGTGGATGTGTGCATGCATGGATGGATGTGTGCATGCATTCATGGATGTGTTCATGCATGGATGATGGGTGCATGGGTGGATGGATGCATGGATACAACAAGGGATCAAGTATCCCCTGGTTGTAGTCTCTGGGATCATAGTCATGGTGCACTGTATGACAGATCTTGCCATACAGTGCACCATAACTCTGAGCTAAGAAACTGTAGGGAGAGGACACTTGATCCCTTGTTGCATTCTCTGGATTGAGCAGAGGCGATCGAGCGTCGTGGGACCTTTGTTGTGGACTACGTCGGAGGTGATCAAGCGTCATGGGACCTTTGTTGTGGACTACGTCGGATCTTTATAGTAAAGATGGAGTCTGAATTTTGTTTTCAAATAAAAATATTTTTCTCTGTGTGGTGTATTTTTTGACTATTTACTAGAGATTCCTAATGGCCAGATCTAACATTGGCCCGACATTATGAATCTCGGGCTTAGTGCCAGCTGACAATAAAAAGCTGGCATTAACCCTTTTTTACCCAGTTTGCCACCGGCACCAGGGCAACTGGAAGAGCCCAGGTACCCCAGAAAATAGAGCTTCAATGAATGTGCCATTTTCTGGGGTGGCTGCGGGCTGCAATTCACAGCATGGGGGCCCAGAACGCTTGGGCCTCTCCATGCTGAGAATTCCAACCCCCTGCTGCCTAGTTGTACCTGGCTGGGCCAAAAATATGGCGGAGCCCCACGTCATTTTTTTTCTAGAATTAGTTCTCGAAAAAGAAAAAAATGGGCTTTGCTGTATTTTTGGTTGCCAGCCTGGTACAACGAGGCAGCTGGGGGTTGGTGGCAGTCCGTAGCTGCCAAGTTGTACTTGGCTGGACCAAAAATATGGTGGAGCCCCATGTCATTTTTTTTTTCTAAAATCAGTTCTAGAAATAAAAAAAAGGCTTTTGCTGTATTTTTCGTTGCCAGCCAGGTACATCTTGGCAGCAGGGGGGCTGGAATCGTCAGCATGGAGAGACCCAAACGTGGGCCCCCACGCTGCAAATTGCAACCCACATCCACCCCAGAAAATAGGGCATTCATTAGAGGCGCCATTTTCTGGTACTGTACCCCAACTCTACCAGTTGCCCTTGTGCTGGTGGCGCATGGTGTCCGCTAACAATTTCAATGGAAAATTAGCTCCAATTGTTAGCGGAAACCATGTCACATATGGATAGCCCCTCCCTGTGTGCCTGAACATTGGAGCTCCCGCACAAGTGACCCAATTTTGGAAACTAGACCCCCAAGGAACTTATCTAGGTGCATAGTGAGCACTTTGAACCCCCAGGTGCTTTACAAATTGATCCGTAAAAAGGAAAAAGTACTTTCTTTTACACAAATTTTCTTTTTTCATTTTTATGGATTAATTTGTGAAGCACCTTTGGGATCAAAGTGCTTACTATGCATCTAGAAAAATTCTCTGGGGGAATCTAGTTTCCAAAATGGGGTCACTTGTGGGGGAGCTCCAATGTTTAGGCACACAGGGTCTCTCCAAACACGACATGGTGTCCGCTAACAATTAGAATATAAAATCAGCTCAAATTGTTAGCGGACACCATGTTGCGTTTGGAGAACCTCTGTGTGTCTAAACATTGGAGCTCCCCCACAGGTGACCCCATTTTGGAAACTAGCCCCCAGGGAACTTATCTAGATGCATAGTGAGCACTTTGAACCCCCAAGTGCTTCACAAATGAATCCGTAAAAATTAATAATGAAAAAATTTGTGGAAAAAAGAAAGTACTTTTTCATTTTTATGGATCAATTTGTGAAGCACCTGGGGGTTCAAAGTGCTCACTATGCATCTAGACAGGTTCCTTTGGAGGTCTAGTTTCCAGAATGGTGTCATTTGTGGGGGAGCTCCAATATTTAGGCACACAGGTACTCTCCAAACGCGACATGGTGTTCACTAACAATTTGAATGGAAAATTTGCTCAAATTGTTAGCGGACACCATGTCGCGTTTTGAGAGCCCCTGTGTGCCTAAACATTAGAGCTACCCCACAAGTGACCCCATTTTGGAAACTAGACCCCCCCAGGGAACTTATCTAGATTGGTGGTGAGCACTTTGAAGCTCCAGATGTTTCACAAATTGATCCATAATAATGAAAAAGTACTTTTTTTTCACAAAAAATTTTTTAGCCTAACCTTTTTCATTTTCACATGAGCAACAGGATAAAATTAGGGATGGGCGAGTCTACTCGCTAGGACTCGTTACTCTGCGAGTAGTAAGGGACTCGCAGGACTCGGTACTCTGCTAGTTTCCCAGCGATTACTCGCACAGTAACGAGTCCAATGCAAATCAATGGCAATCCTAGTTTTGTCAGAGACTCTGACAAAACTAGGATTGCCATTGACTTGCATTGGACTCGTTACTGTGCAAATAATCGCAGGGAAACTTGCACAGTAATGAGTCCAGCTGTCTGCTCTGTGTCGGGCTGCAGGCTGCCGCAGCTCCAGGGTCCTAGAGCCTACCTGCTCTCCCTGTGCACAGAGATGATGTAGCAGAGCTGAGATTGTTCTCAGTCTGCTCATTCCCTGTGCATAGACATCTATATCTATGCACAGGGATGTAGCAGAGAGGACATCGCGTTTTGGACTACGTCGGACGGAAGAGGATTTTTTTAATTAAAGATGGAGTCCCTAATGGCTTTTTTTTTTTTATTTCTAATAAAAAATGTTCTCTGTGTTGTGTTTTGTTTAACCCTTTATTGGAGATTCTTAGTGGCCGGGTCAAACGTGGCCTGACATTAAGAATCTCGGGCTTAATACCAGCTTGTATAACAAAGCTGGTATTAACCCCTTTATTACCCAGCGTGCCACCGCCACCAGGGCCGCTGGAAGAGCGGGGTTCAGCGCCAGAGGATGGCGCTTCAATGAACGCGCCATCTTCTGGGGCGGCTGTGGGCTGCAATTTGCATCGGGGGTGCCGAGAAAGCTTGGGCCTCCCTGCGCTGCGGATTCCAGCCCCCAGCTGCTTAGCTGTACCTGGCTAGACATAGAAATTGCGCGGAGCCCCACACATTTTTTTTTGTTATTATTTCATGAAATTCATGAAATAATAAAAAAAAAGGGCTCCCCTATATTCTTGTGTCCGGCCAGGTACAAATAGGCACCTGGGGGTTGAGGGCAGCCCGTCGCTGCCTGCTGTATCCGGCTGGTTCCAGTAATACGGCGAAGCCTACGTCAAATTTTTTTCTGACAAATCCATAAAACAATGTAAATAAAAGGGACTGCATCTTTATTAACCCCTGGACCAATTTCTATGTCTAGCCAGGTACAACTAAGCAGCTGGGGGCTGGAATCCGCAGCGCAGGGAGGCCCAAGCTTTCTGGGCACCCCCCACTGCAAATTGCAGCCCGCAGCCACCCCAGAAGATGGCGCGTTCATGAAAGCGCCATCCTCTGGCGCTGAACCCCGCTCTTCCAGCGGCCCTGGTGGCGGTGGCACGCTGGGTAATAAAGGGGTTAATACCAGCTTTGTTATACAAGCTGGTATTAAGCCCGAGATTCTTAATGTCAGGCCACGTTTGACCCGGCCACTAAGAATCTCCAATAAAGGGTTAAAAAAAACACCACACAGAGAAAAATTATTTATTAAAAATAAAGACACAGACACCATTAAGGACTCCAACTTTATTACCACCACACATCCCTCCAAAGACCCAGGTCTTCTCTCTTCTTTCTTCTCTCTTCTGTCTTCTGTCTTCCTTCTTCTTCTTGTTGCAGCGCCGGTAAGCAGAGAGTTAACTGTGCTGTGACAGCGGGAGCCTATTAAACATGATTTAGCTATTGTAGCAGATAGAGCCTGAAGCTTCCGAGACACATCTGCGATTTGTAAATCGCACATTACTCACTATTACTCGCTTCCCCATTCATTAACATTGGACTCACTAGACTCGCAACGAGTAGCGAGTCCCGGGCTCGGACTCGCTAGAGTCAAGCGATTCCGAGTAATTTAGGACTCACCCATCACTAGATAAAATGCATCCTAAAATTTGTTAGGCAATTTCTCCTGAATACACTGATACCTCATATGTGGTCATATGTGGTCATAAACTGTTTTTCTTGCATGTAGTTTTGAATAGCTTGAGGGGTGCAGTTTTTGGAATGGTGTCACTTTTGGGTGTTTTCTATCATGTACACCCCTCAAACAGACTTCAACTGTGATGTGGTCACTAAAAAAAATGGTTTTGTAAATTTCGCTGGAAAAATTTAAAAATTGCTGTTGAACTTTGAACCCTTATAACTTTCTACCAAAAAAAAAATGTTTTTTCCAAAATTGTGCTGATGTAAAGTAGACATGTGGGAAATGTTATTTATTAACTATTTTGTGTCACATTACTCTCTAGTTTAGCAGAATAAAAATTAAAAGTTTGAAAATTGCAAAATTTTAAAAATTTTTGCCAAATTTTAGATTTTTCACAAATAAACGCAAAAATGATTGACCTAAATTTAATACTAACATGAATCTCAGAATCACCAGGATCCGTTGAAGTGTTCCAGAGTTATTACCTCATAAAGGGACTCTAGTCAGACAAGGTCTTTAGGATCAAAATAGTCTAGGTCCCCTTTAAGAAGTGGTTGGGGCCACCCCTTTAAGACATAGTTGGGGGCTGCCTCTTCAAGACGTGGTTGGGGTCCACCCCTTTAATCCATTACTTGCCAAATTAGCAATTTTCAGCCTCGAAAATAGGTGTTTTGAAAGCTCTCTGGGTGAAGAATATTCAATTAAAAATGACAATGACATGATTTCCTGTTTTGTAATCATTAATTTTACAAACACAACACAAAAAATTGGACCTAATTATAAAATCTTAGTTGCCAGAAGCAAAAGATTAAGCATCCCAAAAAAAGGACATTGGTAGATAAAGGTTAAGATGTGGTTGAGGTCCGCCCGTTTAAGGCGTGGTTAGGGTCTGCCCCTTTAAGGCATGGTTGGGGTCTGCCCCTTTAAGGCATGATTGGGGTCCGCCCCTTTAAGTTATGGTTGTGGGCCGCCCCTTTTAGAAGTGGTTGGGGACCACCCCTTTAAGATGTGGTTGGGGACCGCCCCTTTAAGATGTGGTTGGGACTGTCCCTTTAAGACTTGATTGGGACCGCCCCTTTAAGATGTGTTTGGGGACTGCCCCTTTAAGACGTGGTTGGGGAGCACCCCTTTAAGACTTAGCGACCAATCAGTGACTTGGGATTTCCATTACAGACAGAATTAGACGATTATATAGTAGATATATCTACTTATATAATCGGGAGTTTGCAATTCGGGCGTTATAGCCGAATCCCAGACTCCTTTGCGGCACTGCAAGCGATGATGTGTAGCGTCATCGCGAGCAGTCTCCGCTGCCCACCCGTCCGCCCCGCCGCCGGAGCGATGACGCATTGCGTCATCGCGAGCCGCCTCGCGGACTCCGCGAGGTTTCCGCTGCCCCTCGCTGCTCTATCACCGAGGGGGGCCTCGGTGACGCCATGCAGCTGCAGTACCGCTCTCCTTGCGGCGACATGTAATTTCCAAGATTGCATCCAAAATCTCGCAAGATTTCAGCGCTATCTTGGATATTACATGTCGCCGCAGCCAGGGACTATCCCACCGCTACCCGCAGCTCCATTGCGCGACCCCACAGCTCCATTGCGCGACCCCACAGCTCCATTGCGCGACCCCACAGCTCCATTGCGCGACCCCACAGCTCCATTGTGGCCCCCACCGCTCCATTGCGGACCCCACTGCTCCATTACGGCTCCACCACTCCATTACCCCCCCTCACCCCCCACCGCTCCATTACCCCCCCCAACCCTCCATTACCCATCCCCGTCCCCGTCTCACCCTCCGCTCCCCGGTTATCTGCGGTCATGTGACAGGCTCTTCAGCCCGCCCATCACATGACCGCTCATTACTTCCTGGCTTTTAAACTCCGGCTGCGGCTCAGACAGGATCCATCCTGCCCTGACCACTGCCCCTCCATACTGCGCTCATCACCACCCACTGGCCCTCCATCCTGCGCTGACCACTGCCCCTCCATACTGCGCTCACCACCCACTGCCCCTCCATCCTGCCCCTCCACTGGCCTTCCATCCTGCACTCAAATAAAAGAAGGAGGGGGAACAAGAGGCGCAATAGTGCCCTATCACTATGGCACTAAGTACAAAGTGGTGAAAAAGGGGGTTCACTCACCTGAGGCAGTTGTGTCACTCACAACTGGCTTGAAAGCGTATTCAATGCTTATTACCAGATGGCTGCTGCAGGATTTCCACCGTCCACTCAAGTGTGGAAACACATCAAGTTGTAGGGAAAAAAATGGTGTATCACAATCCGCGCTGCCAGAATCATCCGCTCCAAAAGTAATGCACATGAAGATGGAACTTCAACATAACTCCTTTATTTCCTCCTACGCGTTTCAGTGCCCTCCTGGCACCTTCCTCAGGGATACCAACACCTCACCAACCTCTCCTATTTATATCACATCTCATATCAATGATAAGTGGGAGTGAACATCAATAATGATGTCACAATAGTCATCCAAGGGAGGAGGGTCACAGATTTTAACGCAAAACAACACATTAAAAACATACAATAAAAAGTTAATCACATAGTATACATACACATTATAAAAAACAAGTTTAAGAAAATTGTGCAAGAGAAAGCAGCAAAAATCCAGGCAGAACCGCTGAAGAAAACTATGTATAACTAGCTGTGAGCCCGATTCTAAAGAATCGGGAGTCTAGAATCTGTATATAATATTTTTAAGAGTTGTAAATAATAGACTTAAACACCAGATATATGACTAAGTAGGCGATGTAGGTAAAACTGTGAGGGTAGCAATATAGTGGAGGTGTAGAAAGAGTTAATGTCCGACTAACAGGACTATAACAGAGTAGGAACTTGTAATGATATCAAAAATGGTATTGAAGGAGTTAATGTCCCACAGGCACTCCCACAACAGAGTCAGCGCTGTAAATTATATCCAAAATGGTGTTCAAGGGGTTAATGTAGCAGTGGCAGTAGTTATAAACACTACCAAATATGCAGTTAATGCTGAACTGGTATATAATGGGTTAATTTCGCAGTGTGATTACAACTATACACTGTGTAATAGAAATAACAGCAATAATGGAATATAAGGGGTTAATGATCCTACTGGGAGTAGTAATAGAGACTACCAAGTATGGAGTTAAGGGAGAAATGGTATAGAAGGGGTTAACTTTGTAGTGACAGTACAACTACACAGTGTGTTATAGAAATTACAGAAAAAACGGATGAGAGAAGCGCCTCACTGGTCATTGAGATACATGGAGGAGTTTGAGTTTGAAATTTAGTGGTGTAAGTGAGGCGCGAAGGTCATTGGTCGCTGTGTGCTGGCGCCGACCAATGAGCTTCGCGCCTCACTTACAGCGGTAAATTTGAAACTCAAAGTCCTCGATGTATCTGAATAGGAAGGGAGGCGCAAAGCTGATTGGTCGGTGTGTGCTGTGGCCGACCAATGAGCTTGGCGCCTCACTTACAGGAGAGAGGGAGAGGGATTTACTAATAGGGGAGTGCAGTGAAATGAATTGTGTGTATAGAGGTGGCTCAGTGGTTAGCACTGTGCGGTGGCTGAGTGGTTAGCACTGTGCGGTGGCTGAGTGGTTAGCACAGCGCGGTGGGTCAGTGCTTAGCACTGCGGGGTGGCATAGTGGTTAGCACTGCGCGGTGGCTCAGTGGTTAGCAGTGAGTGCGGTGGCTCAGTGGTTAGCAGTGAGTGCGGTGGCTCAGTGATTAGCAGTGAGTGCGGTGGCTCAGTGGTTGCATGAGTGCGGTGGCTCAGTGGTTAGCAGTGAGTGCGGTGGCTCAGTGGTTAGCAGTGAGTGCGGTAGCTCAGTGGTAGCAGGGAGTGTGGTGGCTCAGTGGTTAGCAGTGAGTGCGGTGAGATTGGTCAGCGCAGCGTCGTGGGCAGAGTGGTCAGTGCAGCGGCGTGGGCAGAGTGGTCAGTGCAGCGGCGTGGGCAGAGTGGTCAGCGCAGCGGCGTGGGCAGAGTGGTCAGCGCAGCGGCGTGGGCAGAGTGGTCAGCGCAGTGCCATGGGCAGAGTGGTCAGCGCAGCGCCGTGGGCAGAGTGGTCAGCAGACACATACACACACACATACACACACTTCGCTATACTTACCACCGGGCCTGCGTGTTCCCCGGCACGTGGATCCGGAGTCGAAATGTCGCCGCCCCCGGACGACTGGATCGAATATTGGGTCTGGGAAGTCTGGGGAGACTTCCCGGACGCCATCTTGGAGAAAGTATGTTGGCGGCCGCGGACGACTGGATCCAATATGTCCGGGAAGTTTGGCGAGACTTCTTGGACGCTATATTGGATCCAGTAGTTGGGGGGCGGCGAGATGTCGACTGAGGATCCAGGCGGCGGACGCAGGGGCAGCGGTAAGTATAGCGTAGTGTGTGTGTGTGTTTGTGTATGTGTGTGTAGAAAGTGACGGAAGTGCGGAGAAAGAGACGGAAGTGCGGAGAAAGTGACGGAAGTGCGGAGAAAGTGACGGAAGTGGCTACATACACACACATATATACACATACTGTATATTGCATATGGAGGGGTGAGGAGAGGTGCGGTGAAGGAGTGAGGAGAGGTGCGACTGTAGGAGTGAGGATAGGTGCGGCTGGAGGAGTGAGAGAGGTGCGGATGGAGGGGTGAGGAGAGGTGCGCTGGAGGGGTGAGGAGTGCGCTGGAGGGTGAGGAGAGGTGGGCTGGAGGGTGGGGGTGAGGAGAGGTGGCGCTGGAGGAGTGAGGAGAGGTCCGGCTGGAGGGGTGAGGGAGAGAGGAGGCTGGAGCGGCGACATCACCGCTCGGTACACCTGTCCTCCTCTAGGCTGCACACCTCTCTGTCTTCTTTCAGGCTGCACACCAGCTGGCTCCGTATCCTCAGGGCTACTTGGCCTACTGCTGGCGGTCCGGCACAGGGCTTACCCACGGAGGCTCGGGGCAGTCTAGGAGCG
This sequence comes from Allobates femoralis, assembly GCA_033576535.1. NCBI lineage: Eukaryota > Metazoa > Chordata > Amphibia > Anura > Aromobatidae > Allobates > Allobates femoralis. The sequence continues at coordinate 341,446,954 of JARQOC010000005.1, read as the reverse complement.
GAGGGCGATCTGTGCGGCCGCCATTTCGCTGAGAGCTATCAACAGCCCTGGGCACCGGAAGTGAGGGGTAGGAGCTTGCACCTGTGAAACTGGCGGGAGCGAGCGCGAGGCACTCGGGAGACGACCGGCATTAGCCGGTCATCTCCCGAAGTGGTGTGTGGCGGGCGGGAGACGACCGGCTAACGCCGCTCATTTCATGGCCGTGATGTGTGTGTTTTGGGCAGTGTAGGGGCGGGCGTAAGCGTGGCGGGGCTGCCTGAGTCCCGGTCTGCTTAGGGGTGCCATGTTGGTCCCCCCTGGGCGTGTGTAGCGCTGTGGTGACGGCACTTTGGCTATGACAAAGTGACGTAAGTGAGCCTTCGGGTTTTATATATATTAGATATACATATAGCAGCGCTATGGTATATGGTGGTACATTAAATGACATGTATAGCAATGCTATGGTATATGGGGGTACATTAGAGGACATGTATAGCAGCACTGTGGTATATGGCGGTATATTACAGTACATGTATATCAGCACTATAGTATATGGCGGTACATTACATGTATAGCAGCGCTATAGTATATGGCGGTACATTAGAGTACATGTATAGCAGCACTATAGTATATGGCAGTACATTACAGTACGTGTATAGCAGCACTATAGTATAATGCGGTACATTAGAGCACATGTATAGCAGCACGATGGTATATGGCGGTACATTACAGTAGATGTATATCAGCACTATAGTATATGGCGGTACATTAGATTTATAGCAGCGGTATAGTATATGGCGGTACATTACAGTACATGTATAGCAGCACTATAGTATATGGCGGTCATTAGAGTAGATGTATAGCAGCACTATAGTATATGGCGGTACATTACAGTATGTGTATGGCAGCACTATAGTATATGGCGGTGCATTACAGCACATGTATAGCAGCACGATGGTATATGGCGGTACATTACAGTACATGTATAGCAGCACTATGGTATATGGCTATACTCCGGTCCCCGCGGCTCCCCACTTCTCCACAGTAAAAATAAAAAAATCCTCAGTGAGGATACTCACCTGGCCGGCGGCTCGCTCCACCTCCATCTTCTAGGTAGTACAGGCGTTTAGGACCTGTGGTTGCCTGGGAAACCGATCAGCTGATCGGTCACATGAGCGCTAATTGCCGGGGGGCAGGATGGAGTAGGGGGTCAGGATGGTGAGGGGGGTGGGGGGGCAGGATTGTGTCGGGGGGCAGGATGGCAGGTGGGCAGGATGGAGCTGGGGGGCGGGGCAGGATGGAGGCAGAGGGGGGGGCAAGATGGAGGCGGAGGGGGGCAGGATGAAGCCGGAGCAGGATGGAGGCAGAGGGGGAGCAGGATGGAGGCAGAGGGGGGGCATGATGGAGGCAGAGGGGGGGCAAGAACAGGGGGGGCAGGATGGAGGGAGCGGGCAGGATGGAGGCGGAGAAGGATGGTGGTTGGGGGGTAGGGTTGGATAGTGGGGAGCGGGGCAGGATGGAGTGAGCGGGGCAGGATGGAGCCGGAGGAGCAGGATGGTGGCGGGGGGGCAGGATGGAGTGAGCAGGGCAGGATGGAGCGAGCGAGGCAGGATGGAGCCGGAGGAGCAGGATGGGGGGGGCAGGATGGAGCGAGCACACTTGCAGACACATGCATCATGTACACAGCACACCTGGACGCACATGTATCATGCACACAGCATACCTTCAAGCACATGTATCATGCACACAGCAGACAGCTCTTTAAGTTGGCGCTCATGAATCATGCACACAGCAGACGTGCACATACATGTATCATGCACACCTGCACACACATGCATCATGCACACGGCACACACGCATCATGCACACAGCACACACATGTATCGTGCACACAGCACACATACATCATGCAGACAGCACACCTATGCATCATGCACACAGCACACCTGCAGACACATGCATCATGCAGACAGCACACACATGCATCATGCACACAGGTGTTGAACGTTGCGCTCATGTATCATGCAGACAGCACACCTGCACACACGTGTCATGCAGATCTGCACATACATGCATCATGCACACAACACCCCTGCACACACATGCATCATGCACACAGCAGACCTGCACACACATGTATCATGCACACACATGTATAATGCACAGAGCACACCTGCACACACATGCATCACACATGATGCATGTGTGTGCATGATGCATGTGTGTGCTGTGTGCATGATGCATGTGTGTGGTGTGTGCATGATATCTGTGTGTGCAGGTGGCCATGATGCATGTGTGTGCAGGTGTGCATTATACATGTGTGTGCTGTGTGCATGATACATGTGTGTGCTGTATGCATGATGCATGTGTGTAGTGTGTGCATTATACATGTGTGTGCTGTGTGCATGATACATGTGTGTGCTGTGTGCATGATACATGTGTGTGCTGTATGCATGATACACGTGTGTGCTGTATGCATGATGCATGTGTGTGGTGTGTGCATGATGCATGTGTGTGCATGATGCATGTGTGTGCTGTGTGCATGATACGTGTATGTGCAGGTGGGCATGATGCATGTGTGTGCTGTGTGCATGATACATGTGTGTGCAGGTCTGCTGTGTGCATGATGCATGTATGTGCAGGTGTGCATGACACATGTGTGCAGGTGTGCTGTCTGCATGATACATGAGCGGCACGTTAAAGACCTGTGTGCATGATGCATGTGTGTGCTGTCTGCATGATGCATGTGTGTGCAAGTGTGCTGTGTGGATGATGCATAGGTGTGCTGTGTGCATGATGTGTGTGTTCCATGTGCATGATACATGTGTGTGGTGTATGCATGATGCATGTGTGTGCATGATACATGTGTGTGGTGTATGCGTGATGCATGTGTGTGATGTATGCATGAAGCATGTGTGCTGTGTGCATGATGCATGTGTGTGCTGTGTGCATGATACATGTGTGTGCTGTGTGCATGATGCATGTGTGTGCTGTGTGCATGATGCATGTGTGTGCTGTGTGCATGATACATGTGTGTGCTGTGTGCATGATGCATGTGTGTGTTGTGTGCATGATACAGCACACACATGCATCATGCACACAGCAGACACATGCATCATGCACACAGCAGACACATGCATCATGCACACACATGCATCATGCACACAGCACACACATGCATCATGCACACAGCAGACACATGCATTATGCACACAGCACACACATGCATCATGCACAGAGCACACACATGCATCATGCAGACAGCACACACATGCATCAGGACCGGGGGGAGCGCGGGCAGGAGGACCGGGGGAGCGCGGGCAGGAGGATCGGGGGAGCGCGGGCAGGAGACGGGAGTACCCGGGGGGAGCGTGGGCAGGAGACGGGAGGAGGCGGGGGGGGGGGGGAGTGCGTGCAGAAGACAGGAGGGCCGGGGGGAGCGCGGGCAGGAGACAGGAGGACCGGGGGGGAGTGCGGGCAGGAGACAGGAGGGAGCGCGGGCAGGAGACAGGAGTACCCGGGGGTAGGGGAGAGAGAGAGTGTCCCGGATATTGTAAGTGAAGTGAAGCAGACTCGCAAAGCCATTGCGAGTGAGGCTTTGCGAGTAACTGGAGGGTATTGTGTGCAGACTCGCAAAGCCATTGCGAGTTAGGCTTTGCAAGTAACTGGAGGGTATTGTGTGCAGACTCGCAAAGACATTGCGAGTTAGGCTTTGGGAGGCAGCCACGTTCACGACGACGGAAGTAGGGCTGAATATGACGGATGTGGCTTAAGGTAATTATATATTAGACTAGCTGTGAGCCCGATGCAAATGCATCGGGTGTCTAGATTATTTTTAAATTTATTTTAAGATTTTCAAATAATAATCCAATTATTCCAATGACATCTTTACACCAACTACATATATTTGTATGGTTGATATCATTTAAGGAAAATTGAACTATTATGTTGTAAGGGTCTTAGAACACAAAGTAGCAACTCGCCCTATACTTTCTATGGGGATTACCGCAACCGCGCCGCAAGTAGACTCGCAATGGCCTCGCGGCCATTGCACGCGCTACACAGCGACTCGCAATGGATCCCCATACAAAGTATAGGGGGACTTGCGGCAGGTGCGGCGGCTGAGGTAGCGACTCGCAATGGCCTCGCGGCCATTGCTCGCGCTACACAGCGACTCGCAATGAATCCCCATTGAAAGTATAGTGGGACTTGCGGCAGGTGCGGCAGCTGAGGTAGCGACTCGCAATGGCCTCGCGGCCATTGCTCGCGCTACCTCAGCGGTAAATCGCTAAGTTTGTGGCCGAGCCTCTGGTTCTATTTTCGGCCAGCGACTCGCATTGCTCGCGCGGTGGTGACGTCACAGTGTGACATAGCCACGGCGTTTTCGGGGTCCGACACAATTTTGCCTACGGCAATTATAGAGTAGATATCTATTCAGAAAATAATGATAGTCATTCTATTCTCCTCTCTGGGGGATAGAACCTGCCAAATTTCCAGGATACTTGAGCAAGCATCCCTATCTTTAACAAGCGCCACTTGTTCTGTTATATATTGAGCAGATCAGTAAATCAAATGCTCTTGGATTACATAGGATAAAAAATGCCATCACTCTCTCTAAGACACTTGCACGATCACAACTAAAACAACAAAGAGAATAAAAAAAATCTTCTGTTTACAGACATTTCCATACAGTCCAAATTTATGGAACATCAGGAATAAAAATTGTAATGAAAAAAATTAAAACATATATTTAATTCATTAAATTAAAACATTTTAAAGATGAGAGCACATAAAAAAGGTAAAAAGGAGGATCCTAAAAGATAAAATTGTTGAAATATTCTTTTCATCAAATACATAGATAAATAAATGTTTACAATATTAAAACAAACCATCTACCCTTTTTAACATGCTTTACTCAAGAATATTGGTAAGGGTGTCAGTATTTTTCTCCGAATCCACTATGGAGTGACAGCCTAAACTCTTATGCTGTCATGAAGATTCCCCTGGTTCTATCCCCTGAGCGGGAGGAATTAATACAGAATAAACTAAGGAAAGTGTAACATAATTGAAGCACACTTATTTAGAGAAACCCTGATGCAGTTTGTACGATCTATTTGTGGTAATATCTTATTCTGTCTACAAAATGGCATCATCTGGATGTTATTGTCAAGACAACAGGCTGAGTACCAAGTTTTTACAAGTATATATTTCAGCCAGCAGGGGCGTTCAAGAAGAGTTATCAACAAGTGAATGTGCCAGTTTGGGTCACTGTTTAGTGCAGAATGGGGCAAATGAAGACCTGTGAATAAGTGTAAGTGTATACCTCCAAAGTTAGAGTTCGCATGTGCATTGTAACAAAGGATAAGTGTTGGATCAGAAGTGTAAGTATTACAAGTGAGAGTGTTTCTTTCTACTCATGGGTGAAAGTGTAGTGTATGTTTGAATCAAGCTTTGAGGACTGTACAGTCAGCCATATGTTAGTTTTAGTTACTTTGTGGATGTGAAGTCAATTCTGTGTTATAAATGTAAATGGAAAAAAATAATATACCAAGGGAAAAAAATAGAAAATGTGACTAGTGTAGTGATTACCTGATTACTCGCATATTATTTCAGAAACTAGGTTTAACCCCTTGGGTTTCAGTGTATCCAGTTTATACATCCAGAACTTTTCTCTCTTTTTTTAAAACCTCAAATCTGTTTTGGATGTGTGGCTGTACCTGATCTATGGGAGTAATGCTAATGACCGCAGGGTCTCTATTGTGGTAGAGGTCACCATGGGCTCTGAAGCCATTCTTAATTTTCGAGCGGTGTTTATTAAACCTTTCATGTAATGGTCTAATAGTCCTTCCAATATACTGCAGATGGCATGGACATTCTAGCAGGTATATTACGTACTTAGTAGTGCAATTCATTTTATATTTGATTGGAAAAGTCTCCCCATTGGAAAAAGAAGTGAAATGTGTCCTTTTCTGTATATTTTTGCAGCAAAGGCATCTCTTCCTCCCACAATTACTGGACCCATTCTGTGTCACTTCTTCAGCCTTAGTATTCCCACTATGTTTCAGTCGGCTAGGTGCTACCATACCTTTTATGTTTGGTGCCCTCCTGAATGTGATTCCCGGTTTGTTAGGGATCACTTTGCTGAGTACAGGGTCGCTTTTTAATAGGTGCCAGTGTTTTTCAATACTGTTTCTAATTTTTTTATGGCATCTATTGTATGTGGTGATGAAATTCCATCTATATTCACCTATGTTCTCACTCCTCTTACTTTTTGGTGTTAAAAGGTTTTCCTGTGGTGTCTCTGCATAATATTTCTGGGATCTACATATAAGGTCTTTGGGATAGCCCCTCTCAGTAAACCTTTTTACCAATGTTTCTGATTGGCAGCTATAGTCTTGGATATTAGAGAAATTTTTTCTTATTCTGCTGAACTGGCTGGGTGGGATGTTATTCAGCCATTTTTTATAGTGTCCACACTTGTAATTAATATAAGAATTTCAGTCTGTAGCTTTGAAATATGTTTTGGTACAAAGTGCATCTTGTTTCACAAATATGTTTAGATCTAGAAAGTTTATATCCTGGTCATTGGTTGTTGTCTCAAAACTAAATCCCCAATTATTTTTCTCAGGAGAAATTGAGATTGTTCACTCCCACTTATCATTGATATGAGATGTGATATAAATAGGAGAGGTTGGTGAGGTGTTGGTATCCCTGAGGAAGGTGCCAGGAGGGCACTGAAACGCGTAGGAGGAAATAAAGGAGTTATGTTGAAGTTCCATCTTCATGTGCATTACTTTTGGAGCGGATGATTCTGGCAGCGCGGATTGTGATACACCATTTTTTTCCCTACAACTTGTTCCATCCTGCACTGACCACCGAGCCTCCATCCTGTGCTGACCACTGAGCCTCCATCCTGCGCTGACCACTGAGCCTCCATCCTGCGCTGACCACTGAGCCTCCATCCTGCGCTGACCACTGAGCCTCCATCCTGCGCTGACCACTGAGCCTCCATCCTGCGCTTGATCACAGAGCACTCCATCATGCACTGACCACTGAGCCTCCATCGTCTGCTGACCACTGAGCCTCCATCCTGCGCTGACCACTGAGCCTCCATCCTGCGCTGACCACTGAGCCTCCATCCTGCGCTGACCACTGAGCCCTCCATCCTGCGCTGACCACTGAGCCCTCCATCCTGCGCTGACCACTGAGCCTCCATCGTCTCCTGACCACTCCATCCTGCGCTGACCACCGAGCCTCCATCCTGCGCTGACCAACTAGCCTCCATCCTGCCCTCACCACTGAGCCTCCATCCTGCGCTGACTAATGAGCCCTCCATCCTGCGCTGACCACTCAGCCTCCATTGTCTGCTGACCACTCCATCCTGCGCTGAACACTGACTCTACATCCTGCACTGACCACCCACTGCCCCTCCATCCTGCGTTGACCACTAAGCCTCCATCCTGCGCTGACCACCCTCTGGCCCTCCATCCTGTGCTGACCACCCACTGCCCCTCATCCTGCGCTGACCAATGAGCCTACATCCTGCGCTGACCACCCACTCGCCCTTCATCCTGCGCTCCACACTGAGCCTCCATCCTGCACTGACCACCCACTCGCCCTTCATCCTGCGCTCACCACTGAGCCTCCATCCTGCACTGACCACTGAGCCTCCATCCTGCGCTGACCACTCCCCTCCATCCTGCACTGACCACTGAGCCCTCCATCCTGCGCTGACCACTGAGCCCTCCATCCTGCGCTGACCACTGAGCCTCCATCCTGTGCTGACCACTGAGCCTCTATCCTGCGCTGACCACTGAGCCTCAATCCTGCGCTGACCACCGAGCTCCATCCTGTGCTGACCACCGAGCCTCCATCCTGCGCTGACCACCGAGCCTCCATCCTGTGCTGACCACCGAGCCTCCATCCTGCGCTGACCACCGAGCCTCCATCCTGCGCTGACCACCGAGCCTCCATCCTGCGCTAACCACCGAGCCTCCATCCTGCACTGACCACCGAGCCTCCATCCTGCGCTGACCACCGAGCCTCCATCCTGCTCTGACCACCGAGCCTCCATCCTGCGCTGACCAACGAGCCTCCATCCTGCGCTGACCACCGAGCCTTCATCCTGCGCTCACCACTGAGCCCTCCATCCTGCACTCACCACTGAGCCCTCCATCCTGCACTGACCACTCAGCCCTCCATCCTGCGCTGACCACTGAGCCTCCACTGTCTGCTGATCACTCCATCCTGCGCTGACCACCAAACCTCCATCCTGCGCTGACCAACGAGCTTCCATCCTGCCCTCACCACCGAGCCTCCATCCTGCGCTGACCAACGAGCCTCCATCCTGCCTCACCACCGAGCCTCCATCCTGCGCTGACCACTGAGCCTCCATCCTGCGCTGACCACTCCCCCTCCATCCTGCGCTGACCACTGAGCCCTCCATCCAGCGCTGACCACTGAGCCCTCCATCCTGCGCTGACCACTGAGCCTTCATCCTGTGCTGACCACTGAGCCTCTATCCTGCACTGACCACTGAGCCTTCATCCTGTGCTGACCACCGAGCCTCCATCCTGTGGTGACCACCGAGCCTCCATCCTGCGCTGACCACCGAGCCTCCATCCTGCGCTGACCACCGAGCCTCCATCCTGCGCTGACCACCGAGCCTCCATCCTGCGCTGACCACCGAGCCTCCATCCTGCGCTGACCACCGAGCCTCCATCCTGCACTGACCACCGAGCCTCCATCCTGCGCTGACCACCGAGCCTCCATCCTGCGCTGACCACCGAGCCTCCATCCTGCGCTGACCACCGAGCCTCCATCCTGCGCTGACCACCGAGCCTTCATCCTGCGCTCACCACTGAGCCCTCCATCCTGCACTCACCACTGAGCCCTCCATCCTGCACTGACCACTGAGCCTCCATCCTGCGCTGACCACTCAGCCCTCCATCCTGCGCTGACCACTGAGCCTCCACTGTCTGCTGATCACTCCATCCTGCGCTGACCACCGAACCTCCATCCTGCGCTGACCAACGAGCTTCCATCCTGCCCTCACCACGAGCCTCCATCCTGTGCTGACCAACGAGCCCTCCAATCCTGCCTCACCACCTGAGCCTCCATCCTGCGCTGACCACTGAGCCTCCCATCCTGCGCTGACCACTCCCTCCATCCTGCGCTGACCACTGAGCCTCCATCCTGCGCTGACACTGACCTCCATCTGCGTGACCTGAGCCTCCATCCTGTGCTGACCACTGAGCCTCCATCCTGTGCTGACCACTGAGCCTCCATCCTGCGCTGACCACCGAGCCTCCATCCTGTGCTGACCACCGAGCCTCCATCCTGCGCTGACCACCGAGCCTCCATCCTGCGCTGACCACCGAGCCTCCATCCTGCGCTGACCACTGAGTCTCCATCCTGCGCTGACCACCGAGCCTCCATCCTGCGTTGTCCACTGAGCCTCCATCCTGCGTTGTCCACTGAACCTCCATCCTGCGCTGACCACCGAGCCTCCATCCTGCGCTGATCACTGAGCCTCCATCCTGTGCTGACCACCGAGCCTCCATCCTGCGCTGACCACCGAGCCTCCATCCTGCGCTGACCACCGAGCCTCCATCCTGTGCTGACCACCGAGCCTCCATCCTGCGCTCACCACTGAGCCCTCCATCCTGCGCTCACCACTGAGCCCTCCATCCTGCGCTGACCACTGAGCCTCCATCCTGCGCTGACCACTGAGCCTCCATCCTGCGCTGACCATTCAGCCTCCATCCTGCGCTGACCACTGAGCCTCCACTGTCTGCTCACCACTCCATCCTGCGCTGACCACTGAGCATCCATCCTGCGCTGACCAATGAGCCTCCATCCTGCCCTCACACACCGAGCCTCCATCCTGCGCTGACCACTGAGCCCTCCATCCTGCGCTGACCACTGAGCTCCATCCTGCGCTGATCACGAGCCTCCATCCTGCGTTGACCACGAGCCCTCCATCTTGCGCTGACCACTGAGCACTCCATCCTGTGCTGACCACTGAGCCTCCATCTTGCGCTGACTGCTCAGCCCTCCATCCTGCGCTGTCCACTCAGCCCTCCATCCTGCACTGACTACTGAGCCTACATCCTCTGCTGACCACTCCATCGTGCGCTGACCACCGAGCCTCCATCCTGCGCTGACCAACGAGCCTCCATCCTGCGCTGACGACTGAGCCTACATCCTCTGCTGACCACTCCATCCTGCGCTGATCACCCAGTCTCCATCCTGCGCTGACCACTGAGCCTCCATCCTGCGCTGACGACTGAGCCACATCCTATGCTGACCACTCCATCCTGCGCTGATCACCGAGCCTCCATCCTGCGTTGACCACCGAGCTCTCCATCTTGCGCTGACCACTGAGCACTCCATCCTGTGCTGACCACTGAGCCCTCCATCTTGCGCTGACTGCTCAGCCCTCCATCCTGCGCTGTCCACTCAGCCCTCCATCCTGCACTGACTACTGAGCCTACATCTTCTGCTGACCACTCCATCGTGCGCTGACCACCGAGCCTCCATCCTGCGCTGACCACCGAGCCTCCATCCTGCGCTGATGACTGAGCCTACATCCTCTGCTGACCACTCCATCCTGCGCTGATCACCCAGTCTCCATCCTGCGCTGACCACTGAGCCTCCATCCTGCGCTGACGACTGAGCCCACATCCTATGCTGACCACTCCATCCTGCGCTGACCACCCAGTCTCCATCCTGCGCTGACCACTGAGCCTCCATCCTGTGCTGACCACGGAGCCTACATCCTGTGCTGACCACTCTGCCTCCATCCTGTGCTGACCACTCCATCCTGTACTGACCACCGAGCCGCCATCCTGTGCTGACCATCCAGCTTACATCCTGCGCTGACCACTCTGCCCTCATCCTGCGCTGACCACTCTGCCCCCATCCTGTGCTGACCACTATGCCCCATCTTGCGTTGACCACTCTGCCCCCATCTTGCGCTGACCACTCTGCTCCCATCTTGCGCTGACCACTCTGCCTCCATGCTGCGCTAACCACTGAGCCACCGCACAGTGCTAACCACTGAGCCATCACACTATGCAAACCACTGAGCCACCAAATACACTGCTAAACACTGAGCCACCATACTGTGCTAACCACTGAGCCACCATACTGTGCTAACCACTGAGCCACCATACTGTGCTAACCACTAAGCCACCGTATACATTGCCAACCACTGAGCCCTCATACTGTGCTAACCACTGAGCCACCATATACACTGCTAACCATTGAGCCACCATACTGTGCTAACCACTGAGCCACCATATACATTGCAAACCACTGAGCCACCCCCAGTCACACCAGGCACAGTTGCAATGCCATTCACACTGCACGACCACACTAACCATCCATCACTGCGCTTGCACTTTCACGAAATTTACCTCACAGCAAGGACTCGCCCCTATTTCCTCCACTCTAGAAGTACGCAGCTCTCATAGAAGAAGTCGGTGGTGACAGCCATTACGTCACATCACCTCTCCACCCACCTTCATGCCCATTAAGGTCGCCATCACGCCCACAAAGCTGCTACCCACAGAACTACCTGTATATACTCTGCTACCCACGCAGCTGCCTGTATACTCTGTGACCCACAGAGACACCTGTATATACTCTGCTACCCACGCAGTCGGCTGTATACTCTGCTACTCACAGAGCTGCCTGTATATACTCTGCTACCCACACAGCTGACTGTTTACTCTGCTACCCACAGAGTTACCTGTATATACTCTGCTACCCACGCAGCTGCCTTTATACTCTGCTACCCACACAGCTGACTGTTTACTCTGCTACCCACAGAGCTACCTGTATATACTCTGCTACCAACGCAGCTGCCTGTATACTCTGCGACCCACAGAGACACCAGTATATACTCTGCTACCCACGCAGCCGGCTGTATACTGTGCTACCCACAGAGCTGCCTATATATACTCTGCTACCCACGGAGCCGCCTGTATACTTTGCTACCCACAGAGCCGCCTCTATACTTTGCTACCCACAGAGCTGCCTGTATACTCTGGGACCCACAGAGACACCAGTATATACTCTGCTACCCACGCAGCGGTCTGTATACTCTGCTACCCACAGATCCGCCTGTATACTCTGCTAACCACTGACCCGCCTGTATACACACAATTCATTTCACTGCGCTCCCGATGCAATTGCATCGGGCCTTTTTACTAGTCTAATATATAAAGCTGAATGTGTGTGTATGTATGTATGTATATCCGGGATTGGCATCTACACCGTCGCAACTACAGCCACAAAATTTTGCACAGTCACATGTCTGGACCCCGGGAGTGTCATAGGCTATGTTGTGAGGCGAAATTTTAACCCCGCGCATTCCAATTCACCAAACAATTTTGCCCCTATCTACATAATGGGGAAAAAGTGACAGTTACCAGTTGACAGTTGTGAATGAGAGGGGCTTAATGATAGCGCCAAAGACTAACAGCATATACCAGCATAAAGTCACTAAGGTGGGCCCCAACATGAAATATTCACCACGTACGGGGACATGTATACACACCACACGCACACAAAGAGTAACAGCAAGTGTATAGTTGCTAAGGTGCAGCCCCAACATTGGATACTCACCACGCACCCGAACAAACACACACACACCACAAAGAGACACACACAACACAGAGACACCCCCACACCCCCACGGGGACACACACACACCCTATAGCGACACATGCACTCACCCCACAGGGACACACACCACAAAGAGACACACACACACACAGACACACACACACACAGACCCCCCACAGGGACACACCACGACACCACACAAGACAGACACAGATGTGCACAAATCATCTCACACAACTCGCCTAATACGTGTGCTATCTTTAATTTCCAAACATAAACATCTGATTAAAAACAGCCAATGTGCAACACGTGCCATATAGGGAATTAAGGCAGATGTCAGTCACATGAGCTGTCTATTATGTGTATGTGTGACGTACCATATACTGCCCGGCCAGGGGAGGGTTTACTGTTGCCAGGAGATTTATTAGGCTGCCTATAGCAATCAATCACAGCTCAGCTTCTATTTTCTTACAGGTCATTAATATGACATATTCAAATTCTATTTTGTTATAGCTAACATCAGTTATTTATTAACCCGGGCATAGCCGGGTAGTACAGCTAGTATATATATATATAATGGAGAGACAGAGAAAAAGGGAGATAACTTACAATGCTGCCCTTCACCTTACCAAACAAACCTACTTCACCACCCTGATCTCCTCACTATCCAGCAACCCAAAAAAACTCTTCGACACATTTCATTCTCTCCTCACTCCTAAAGTGCAGGCCTCTGTGGTGTGATCTGGCTTTCTACTTCACAGAGAAAATAGAAAACATCCATTAGGAAATTATCTTCCAACCTTGAATTCTGTTACCCCTACCTCTCTCCACATTTCCTCCGGCTCAATATCCACATTCGACCTAGTCACAGAAGAAGAAGCCTCCAGGCTCCTCTCTTCCTGTTGTCCCACCACATGCACTGCTGACCCTATCCCCTTACACCTACTCCAGTCTCTCCGGTGGTTACCACTCATCTAACCAAAATCTTCAATCTCTCCCTCTCTTCTTGCATCTTCCCCTCCTCCTTCAAACACTCGATCATTACGCCATTATTAAAGAACGTTCTTGACCCATCCTGCCCAAACAACTACAGACCAGTCTCCAATCTCCCCTTCATCTCTAAACTCCTGGAGCGCCTGGTCTACTCCCGCCTCACTCATTACCTCTTCACGCACTCTCTTCTAGACCCATTACAGTCTGGTTTTTGACCCCTACATTCTACAGAAACTGCTCTCTCCAAAGTGACCAACGACCTTCTGGCAGCAAAACATAATGGTGACCACTCTCTGCTTATCCTACTTGATCTTTCTGCAGCCTTTGACACTGCTGACCTCAATCTCCTACTCTCCATGCTACACTCCATCGGCATCAAGGACACGGCTCTCTCCTGGTTCTCTTCCTATTTTTCAGAGCGTTGTTTCAGTGTATCATTTGCTGGCTCCACTTTCTCCCCTCTTCCTCTCACTATTGGGGTCCCTCAGGGTTCAGTCCTTGGACCTCTTCTCTCTCTGGCCCCGATTGGACAGACTAGATTTGGCTTTCAGTACCATCTTTATGCTGATGACACACAACTATACACTTCTTCCCCTGAGATAAACTGGCAATTATTGTGAGAAGTGAACCGAGCACTAACCTGCTGCAGATTCCTTGCGGAAAACGGTGGTGTCTGGAATCCGGTGCTCTGCTGGAGAAAAACTCTTGATATTTGCAGAAAGTAGCGGCACACGGATTGGATCCAAACATTTCCGGCTTTTATTTGTGCATCACGTTACAGGTGGTGCAGGGAGGGGGGGTGCAAAGGTGCAACGGACCGTTTCGAGGTACTCCTCTTCCACAGGCTACAAGGCACGGCCTAGCCCGTGGAAGAGGAGTACCTCGAAACGGTCCGTTTCTTCCCCTGACCTTACTCCCGCTCTAATAAAGAACACCCATAACTGTCTAACCGCAGTTTCCAATATCATGTCTGCTCTCTATCTGAAACTCAACCTTTCCAAAACTGAACTTCTTCTGCTCCCGCCCTCCACTAACCTCCCTAAATATGACATCTCTCTCTCAGGGTACCGTCACACCTGGAGATATCGCCGGCGATTTCTATGGCGACGCACGTGCGCGCGCACGTTTTTGCCAGTCGACAAACGTCGCTGTCGCCTACTTACACGTGGCGACAACTCAGCCGACGCTTAGGCGATGAGCCTGGACAGAAGTTGCCTGTGCGTCGGCCAAGCTCCACGGGGGATCAAGTTGGTGGTGGCTGCTTCCGCGTCATACAGAGCAACCACATTAGCGATGTGGGCGTTGTTTTGTCCCGCATCTCGGAGGTAGGCGTTAACATTATGTTGTGTGACGCCTCGAAGAAGTGTGATTGTTCGGAACCAAACACCAATTACCGTGTCCTTGTTCGCAGCGCCAATCGTTAAATGTAAGCATGCATGTGCGTATTGGCTCGGTGCTCAGTCAACTCTCGTGAGATGTGTTGCGGATTATTGCTATAGGCATTGGCGTGGACAACAAGGCAAAACACGGCGCTCGCGTGTCGAGTAATTGTATAGTGAAGCCGTATGGCGCTTTTATGTAATGTGTATTGTGCTACTATGTTGGCTAATAAAATCACTCTTGCTTTGTTGGTCAGGAGAATATTGGAGCCTTGAGCAAGTATGTGTGTGCACAGATATTTGTGTCTTTGCAGTTAGGTGGGATACATATGTTAGCTGAACAATACATATGTATTGTTCAGCTAACATTGCCTTGTCCATGTGTGTGTACAGAGTATGTATAATTAAATACATGTGTATGGCGGAAAACACACACAGGCACCATACAGTGTCACCACAAAGGCCTGTCCCTGGGTGCCGCCATTTTACTATTCTGCAGGGGAAGGGAAAGCACCAGGAAGGCGGCGCCAAAAGATTGACAACGTTATGGCGAATGAACGCACGGGAGAGATGTCACATGTTGACGGAGGCCCAGAGGCGCAAAAGCCACAGGATACACTGTATGCTTTTGCGTCATATACTTTAAACAGGAAGGCTGCCACGACAGCGCTCTGATGCAGACATTAGTTGACATGTAATGACAATTGTGTTGATGTTAACACACATTTTTACCCGTCGCACATCTCTGCACTTTTGAACACAGCCGCAAACACAGAGGCCACATCAATCGCTACTTTATAGCATGTACGCTCCTGGGTAATACACCTTTGGACGCACACATCATCAAATATGGCGCCGTGGAACAAGACGACCAATCGGAACGCTCGAGCTGCCACCAATCCACGCAGACCGGCAGAGGTAGTAAATACGCCCAGAAATGCCTACCGGAATGGTTTAGGCCTGTCGCCGGCGACATCGCCAAAGCGTCGCCTAATGTGACTGGGTGAGGGCGACACACTTGAGTGGTTGCCTGGTTTCACATCACAGCTCTGAAACCAGGCGACTATTCTGGGGCGATGCGTGCTGATCGCCGTGTGTAACGTCTCAAGAGTGATGTCAAGAGCGACAGCACACATCGCCCCAGAATAGTCGCCTGGTTTCAGAGCTGTGATGTGAAACCAGGCGACCACTCAGGTGTGTCGCCCTTGCCCAGTCACATTAGGCAACGCTTTGGCGATGTCGCCGGCGACATGCCACGCCTTAGCGTCGCCATAGAAATCGCCGGTGATATCTCCAGGTGTGACGGTACCCTCAGTGTGCGGCACCACAATAACGCCTAGTCAGCAGGCTTGCTGTCAGGGTGTTATGTTTGAGTCTGATCTTTCCTTCACCCCACATATACAATCTCTCGCCCGCTCTTACCGCTTGCACCTGAAGAACATCTCTAGAATTTGCCCCTTTCTCACCTTGGAAACCACAAAAACCCTCATTGTGGCCCTGATTCACTCCCGCCTTGACTATTTTAATTCTCTCTTAATTGGCCTCCCCCGCACTAGACTCTCCCCTCTCCAGTCCATCCTTAATGCAGCAGCCAGTTTTACCTATCTAGGTAATCGTTACTCAGACGCTTCTGCTCTAAGCCAGTCATTGCACTGGCTGGACATACACTATAGGATTAAATTCATACTTCAAAGTGCATCACCTCCCTACATCTCCTCCCTCATCTTTGTCTATCAATCCACCTGTTCTCTTCGCTCTGGAAGTGACTTTAGACTAACTTCTGCATTAATCTGAACCTCCCACTCCCAGCTCCAATACTTCTCCCCGAGCTGCACCAATTCTCTGGAATGCTCTACCCCAAGAAATTAGGTGTATCCACAACTTACATAGTTTCAGGCGATCCCTAAAAACACATTTTTTTAGGGCGGCCTATGATGATCCCTAGTCAGTCATCTAGACATAGCTTATCTGCTCCACCAGTCTTGCATGCATCACAAATAATGGTTGATGGCCACTTATACTGTTCCTAACTGTTCCCCATCTCCTCAAGTTGACTATACCATCATTGTAAATAAGCACCTATACTTTGTGTCACCCCCATCTCATTGTTAGATTGTAAGCTCTTATGAGCAGGGCTGTCACTATTTTGCTCTAATTATTGTAGAGGGGGGGGGTCTGGAGGCCGAGGGAGGACATATGGTGCAGAGCCCCCAGCTTAATCTGATCTAAATCTCGGCCATCCTTGCTAAGATTCAGCCTTACTTACCTGGCAGCACTTCCGAGCTGAGTACTGGACCTGTGGACACAGCTGGACGGGGTCTGGAGCACCTGGGCTGCATAGAAGAGGAGCTGCAGAGAGGACAGCGTGGGTCTCTGGCATTTCCAGGTTAAGAAGCCTGAATTCCTGCTCTGTCTAGCTCTCCCCCCCCCCAATAGAAGACAAACAAAAACAAGACAAGGCCCCTGCAGTTAACAGTGCTCTAATGGAGAGTAGAAATGAATGAAGGAAGCTTTTACTGTTCAACTATGAACAAAACCTAAAACGTGTTAGGGCAAAATACTACTCCATGGGAGATATAGCAGGCACGTTGCTTGCCCACAGAGTGAAAAAATTAACAGCTAAGGGGAGGATCGACCATTTACTTAAAGGGATCCTGTCACCTCCAGAATGCCTCCTAAGCTACCAAAACATGTCTCTGCAGCATCTCATCACTAATCTCACACTCTTTTTGTCTCCTAAAAGCATCCTGTGAAAGTGCATAAAAACGTTTTGATACTCATTAGTGATTATAATTAGCAGGGGCTATATTCTTTAGCCCTTAGGGTGTGTTGTTTTGCAGCCTCGAGGATCCACCCTCTCTCTGTCTATTTGCTCTGCTTGTGCAGGCTTTACCCTCCCCCCTCTCTATCACTCACAGAATGCAAATCATTATTCCTGCCTTCAGCTCCACATCACAGCAGCACAGACAGAGAGAGGGTGGATTATTCGGGGCATGAAAATGAGCACCTAGGGTGGGCTTAGAGTCTCACAGGGGACGCCCTCTGAGACTTATTCAGGGACAAGAAGTCTCATATTTGTAAGTGTATATTGTTGATTATTCCAATGTTACAGAGTACAGAGCGCTTTTTTTTTTTTATAGAAAAGGAGCACTAATACTGATATGTTAGGGTGCAGGGACAGGTATTAATAGAGTTGGGGGTGATTTGGAGGGGTCAGGTTTCCTTTAAGTCAAACGGGGAAAAGATTTATGATCCAACAGAAATAGCAAACGCATTTGCTGACTACTACTCCCAACTGTACAATCTGAATTCAGATCTTATTATTTAGCAGCCCTCCTCTTTACATATAGAGCAATTTTTAAATTCTATTAAACTACCTAAAATCACACAGTCCCAACTTGACTTTTTGAATTCTCCTCTCCAGATCAAGGAAGTAGTAGTTGCAATTAAATATGTTAAATTACAATCTACCTCAGGCCCAGATGGGTTTGCTAATGAGTATTATAAGGTGTTATCTGAGAAATTAGCTCCATATTTGCAGCAGCTATTCCTAGACTGGAGAATTAAAGGCAAAATTAATTCACTGTTTTTAGAGGCAACAATAGTTACCCTCCCAAAACCAGGTAAACTTCCCAATAAGACAGAGAATTTTAGACTTATTTAGCTTTTGAACTGTGATCTTAAATTATACTCTAAGATCTTAGCCCAAAGAGTTAATACAGTCCCTCAGTTGGTCACACTGGATCAAATGGGCTTTGTGCCCGGGAGACAACCTAGAGATGCAACCCGCCGCATCCTGAACTTGATCTATAGAGCAGAGGTGTATGGGGTACCTAGTGTGCTCATTTCGCTAGACGCAGAAAAAGGGTTTGATCGAGTGCACTGGGGATACCTACAGGCGGTGTTGACTAAATTTGGACTTAGGCTGGTTTCACACTTGTGGACCCCTCCGCAGTGTCCTGCGGAGGGGATCCGTAAGCTGAGCGCAGGCACCACAAGTCCCTATGTTTAACATGGGGACGCAAGTGCTTGCACTCTGATGCAGATTGGCGTGCGCACCCATTCACTGCAATGTATGATTTGTATGATTTGTACGCAGGCGGATGTCTGTGCACAAATCACACACTCTTGTCCTCACCCTGAACGCGACATGTCGTGTTCTTGGTGCGGACGAGACTGTGTGATTTGTGCGCAAGCGTCCGCATGCGCACAAATCACTTATTGCCGGCAATGGGTGCGCACAGCCATCTGCACCCGAGCGCAGGCACTTGCGTCCCCATGTTACACATAGGTACTTGCGGTGCCTGCGTTAAGCTTGCAGATCCCCTCCGCAGGACACTGCAGAGGGGTCTGCAAGTGTGAAACCAGCCTTACTGGGCAAATTCAGAGAACAATAATGGTATTATATTCTTCCCCGAGTGCAAAAGTATTGGCAGTAGGTTTTAGCTCGGAACGGTCACATATTTCTAATGGAACCCATCAGGGATCTCCATTGTCCCCTGCAATTTTTGCATTGGTGATGGAACCCTTGGCAGAGAAAATCCATACATGTGATGCTATCACAGGAATATAAATAGTGAACGTGGCCCACCCGGTCAGACTGTATGCGGATGACGTAATTGTTTCTGTAATGAATAGAGATGGGCGAATCCTAAATTACTCGGACTCGCTAGACTGTAACGAGTCTGAGTCCAGGACTCGCTACTCGTTGCGAGTCTAGCGAGTCCAATGTAAATGAATGGGGAGGCGAGTATTGCAGCGATTCCTCTGCTGCCGGACCCTATAAGGGGTCTGGCAGCAGAGGAAAAACCTGCAAATCCCCATGTTATTCTTTTAAAGCCAGCAGCAAAAAGCCGCTGGCTTTTAAAGAATAATAATAATAAAAAAAAAAAAAGATTGAAGGGGGGAGGGGGGAAGGGGGGTCAGGGGGGAGAGGGGGGGTGCACCGACCCGGCCGGCTACTTACCCCTGCCTCCGCCGCCGCTGCCGCCTCAGCCGCAGACTCGCTCCCCGAGTCTCTCTGCTTCTGTTTCCGGAGATTCCCGAATGGTGACAAGAGCAGTGAATAAATTAACTTGCGTCACTGCTCGGGAATCTCCGGAGCAGAGCGAGTCTGGCTGACAGCAGAGTTCAGCTCAGGTCCTAATGCCCTGAGCTGAACCCTGACTGTTTAGTCAGTTCTCAGCTCTGCTACATCCCTGTCTGTCTAAGCACAGACAGGGAAGTAGCAGAGCTGAGATTGCGTTTTGGACTACGTCGGACGGAAGAGGATTTTTAAAATAAAGATGGAGTCCCTAATGGCTTTTTTGTTTTATTTTTAATAAAAAAATTTCTCTGTGTTTTTTTTTTATATTGATTACTGGAAATTCATGGCGGTCATGTCTAATATTGGCGTGACCGCCATAAATTTCGGGCTTAGGGCCAGCTGATAATACAAAGCTGGCCCTAACCCCTTAATTACCCAGTGAGCCATTGCCACCAGGGCCACTGGAAGAGCGGGGTTCAGCGCCAGAGGATGGCGCTTCAATGAACGCGCCATCTTCTGGGGTGGCTGCGGGCTGCAATTTGCAGCGGGGGGTGCCCAGACAGCTTGGGCCTCCCTGCGCTGCGGATTCCAGCCCCCAGCTGCTTAGCTGTACCTGGCTAGACATAGAAATTGCGCGGAGCCCCACGCATTTTTTTTTAAAATGATTTCATGAAATTCATGAAATAATAAAAAAAGGGGGCTCGCCTATATTCTTGTGTCCAGCCAGGTACAAATAGGCACCTGGGGGTTGGGGGCAGCCCGTCGCTGCCTGCTGGATCTGGCTGGTTCCAGAAATACGGCGAAGCCCACGTGAAATTTTTCTGAAAAATCCATAAAACAATCCTAAAAAAGGGACTGCCTCTTTATTAACCCCTCCACCATGGTCGAGGGGTTAGTAAAGATGCAATCCTTTTTTAGGATTGTTTTATAGATTTTTAAAAAAAAAAAATTACGTGGGCTTCGCCGTATTTTTGTAACCAGCCGGATCCAGCAGGCAGCGACGGGCTGCCCCCAACCCCCAGGTGCCTATTTGTACCTGGCCGGACACAAGAATATAGGCGAGCCCTTTTTTTTATTATTTCATGAATTTCATGAAATAATAAAAAAAAAATGCGTGGGGCTCCGCGCAATTTCTATGTCTAGCCAGGTACAGCTAAGCAGCTGGGGGCTGGAATCCGCAGCGCAGGGATGCCCAAGCTTTCTGGGCACCCCCCGCTGCAAATTGCAGCCCGCAGCCGCCCCAGAAGATGGCGCATTCATTGAAGCGCCATCTTCTGGCGCTGAACCCCGCTCTTCCAGCGGCCCTGGTGGCATTGGCACGCTGGGTAATAAAGAGGTTAGGGCCAGCTTTGTATTATCAGCTGGCCCTAAGCCCGAAATTTATGGCGGTCACGCCAATATTAGACATGACCGCCATGAATTTCCAGTACTCAATATAAAAAAAAAACACAACACAGAGAAAATTTTTTTATTAAAAATAAAACAAAAAAGACATTAGAGACTCCATCTTTACTCCAAAAATCCTCTTCCGTCCGACGTAGTCCAAAAACGACATCTTCACTGCCACAACCCTGTGCATACATATACATATCTATGCACAGGGAGTGAGCAGGCTGAGAACTATCTCAGCTCTGCTACATCTCTGTGTAGGCGGGCTCTAGGACCCTGGAGCTGCCGCAGCCCGCAAGTCCCAGAGCCCAGCACACAGCACATAGCAGAAGCCGGAAGAGAGGTAAGGAGCATTTCTCCCCCCCCCCCTCTCTTCCTTCGCTCCCTGCGGACTCGTTACTGACTGCGAGTAATCCCTGAGATTACTCGCAGTGTAACGAGTCGGGCGAATCCCTTACTACTCGGCGAGTACCGAGTAGTAACGAGTAGATTCGCCCATCCCTAGTAATGAACACCGAAATTTCTCTTTGAGCTCTATCATCTATTCACTCCCAATTTTCTAAAGTTTCATTTTACAAATTGAACTCCTCAAAATCAATGGTCCTCCCGATTGGTTGATCCTCCGAATTGATTACTAGTCTAAAAAGCTCCCTGTCATTCATTTAGGCTAATAATTCTATCATCTACGTGGGAATTCATCTAGTCTCTCCTTCTAGTAAAAATATTACAGAATTATCACACTCTATTAAACCAGAATTAAACAGAATAAGTACCTTAGAAATATCCTGGATGGCACACATACAGACGTGTAAAATGATCTTTTTGCCAAAAATCCTATATGTTTTAAGATGTATACCACTACCTATACCAAAACATTTTTTAGATGAGATCCAATCTTTATTACTCCGCTTCATTTGGAGCGGCAAAAAACCCAGATTCCAGAGCTCCTTATTATTTTACTAGATGGCGGCCCGATTGTAAAGAATCGGGTATTCTAGCCCATGGTTAGCAGGGTATACGGGGGCTCAGTGGTTAGCAGACTATACAGCGGCTCAGTGGTTAGCAGAGTATACGGAGGCTCAGTGGCTCCTAGTCTGCTTCAGGGCAGAGTGGAGTGGTCAGGGGCAGAGTGGATTGGTCAGGGGCGGAGTGCAGTGGTCAGGGGCGGAGTGCAGTGGTCAGGGGCGGAGTGCAGTGGTCAGGGGCGGGGTGCAGTGGTCAGGGGCAGAGTGCAGTGGTCAGGGGCAGAGTGCAGTGGTCAGGGGCAGAGTGCAGTGGTCAGGGGCAGAGTGCAGTGGTCAGGGGGCAGAGTGCAGTGGTCGGGGCAGAGTGCAGTGGTCGGGGTAGAGTGCAGTGGTCAGGGGCCCGATGCAATTGCATGGCGAGCGCAGTGAAATGAATTGTGTGTATACAGGTGGGTCAGTGGGTAGCAGAGTATACAGGGGGCTCTGAGGGTAGCAGATTATACAGGCAGCTCTGTGTGTAGCAGAGTATACAGGCAGCTCTGTGAGTAGCAGAGTATAGAGGCGGCTCTGTGGGTAGCAGAGTATACAGGCAGGTCTGTGGGTAGCAGAGTATAGAGGCGGCTCTGTGGATAGCAGAGTATGATGTGGCGGGAGGCTGGAGGGGTGAGGAGAGGTGCGTCTGGAGGGGTGAGGAGAGGTGCGGCTGGAGGGGTGAGGAGAGGTGCGGCTGGAGGGGTGAGGAGAGGTGCGGATGATGGGGTGAGGAGAGGTGTGGATGGAGGGGTGAGGAGAGGTGCGGATGGAGGGGTGAGGAGAGAAGAGGCTGGAGCGGCGACATGACCATTCGGAACACCTCTCCTCCCCCAGGCTGCACACCTCTCTCCCTCCTTCCAGGGTGCACACCAGCTGGCTCCGTATCCCCGGGGCCACTTGGCCTCCTGCTCGGCGTCCGGAACAGGGCTGACCCCCGGAGCCTCGGCCCAGTCCAGGAGCGGAGGCCATTCCATGCGGCCGCCATTCCGCTAACGCCGGTCGTCTCCCGCCCGTGATGTGTGTTTTTAGGCAATGTAGGGGCGGCCGTAAGCATGGCGGGGCTGCCTGAGTCCCGCTCCGCTTAGGGCCGGCATGTTGGTCCTCCCTGGACGGGTGTAGCGCTGTGGTGACGTCACTTTGGCGATGACAAAGTGCCGGAAGTGTTGGCTAAAGCAGAGGTTCCCAACTCCAGTCCTCAAGGCACACCAACAGTGCAGGTTTTCAGGATTTCCTTAGAAATTGGAATCATCCCCAGTGCAGGTGATTCAATTATCACCTGTGCAATACTAAGGAAACCCTGAAAACCTGCACTGTTGGTGTGCCTTGAGGACTGGAGTTGGGAACCTCTGGGCTAAAGTGATGGAAGTGAGCCTTCGGGTTTTATATATTAGATATAGCAGCGCTATGGTATATGGCGGTACAGTATAGCACATGTATAGCAGCACTATAGTATATGGCAATATATTACAGTATATGTACAGGTGCACTATAGTATATGGTGGTATTTTATAGCACATGTATAGAAGCGCTATGGTATATGGTGGTACATTACATTACATGTATAGCAGCGCTATAGTATATGGCGATACATTACAGCACATGTATAGCAGCACTATAGTATATGGCATTATATTACAGTATATGTAGAGTTGCACTATAGCATATGGTGGAATTTTATAGCACATGTATAGCAGCACTATAGTATATGGCGATACATTAGAGTACATGTATAGCAGCACTATGGTATATGGCAATACTCAGCTCCCCCCCGCTCCTCCCCCAAAAAATAAAAAAATCCTCAAATCCTCAGTGAGGATACTCACCTGTCCACCGGCTCGCTCCACCTCCGTCTTCTAGGTCCTACAGGCCTTTAGGACCCGTCGTTGCCTGGGAAACCGATCAGCTAAACGGTCACATGACTGCTAACTGCCAGGGGGGCAGGATGGTGAGGGGGGGTAGGATGGTGAGGGGGTGGAGTGGTGGCAGAATGGAGCGAGCGGGGCAGGATGGACCCGGGTGGGGGCAGGATGGACCTGGGGGGGCAGGATGGAGTCGGAGGAGCAGGATGGAGCTGGAGGAGCAGGATGGTGGCGGAGGTGGGGGCAGGATGGAGCGAGCGGGGCAGGATGGTGGCAGGGGGGCAGGATAGAGGAAGTGGGGCAGGATGGTGGCGGGGGAGCAGGATGGAGCGAGCGGAGCAGGATGGAGCCGGCGGGGGGGCAGGATGGAACTGGCGGGGGGGGATGATGGAGGCGGCGGGGGGCAGAATGGAGCTGGCGGGGGGGGGCAGGATGGAGCAGGAAAAGCCGCGTGGGGGGCCCCATTTGTGTGGCGGGCGGGAGACAACCGGCTGACGCCGGTCGTCTTCCGACCGTGTGTTTTGGGCAGTGTAGGGGCGGCCGTAAGCGTGGCGGGGCTGGCTGAGTCCTGCTCCGCTTATGGCCGCCATGTTGGTCCACCCTGGACGGGTGTAGCTTTGTGGTGATGTCACTTAGCCGATGACAAAGTGATGGAAGTCGTGGCCAAAGTGACGGAAGTGGCCTTGGGCCTTTATATATTAGATAGGATGGGAAGGGGAGATTTGGAACTACGGGATATCCATCTCTACTACAGGGCATGCATGATTGGTGCCCTTAGAGAGTAGTGGGACATGACATCCAATTACTCCTGGGTTCGAATGGAAAAATCAAACACCAAACTCCAATCTACTAGACTAATGCTGGAGGCGGAATTCTTACACCCGGGATCTCAATCTTGCTCACTCCCTGTAATGGTGCATGCTCTTAAAATGGGGAGAGAATTGATCTCTAGACAGCTAATACACATTCTGTTGAAATATATTTCACTTAAGAGCATTGATCTGGTGGTCCCATTCTCCCAATTCCATTGTTGGTATGATTATGGTGTCCCTAATTTGCAAACTATTTTTGAACTATGTTTGAAGAGCTGTCCTCTTCATTCCGACTCCCCAGTAATTTTCATTTCTCCTACTTTCAACTGAAAAGTTTCCTATTCTCTCGTTCAACAACCTTGTCCCAATTAGTTCCATCCTCAATCCAACATTTCATTTTGGGAAAAAAGGATTTTCCAGAGGAGTCTCGGTAATCTACAATTATCTTAATTCTACCTCTGATAATAATAAGCTTCCATACATGGCTTAATATGAAAATTACCTGGGCATTTCTTTCACACAAGAACAATGGAAATTAGCCATGTCTTGGCCCCTTAAATGCTCATCATGCATAAACCATTTAGAAATTGCAAAACAATCGAACTTCGTTGGTGCTTATCCCCTAATCGCATAGCTCATTTTTCCCAAGGAACTTCCCCTCCCCCCCTCTTTGCTGGAAAAACTGTGGAGAAATAGGCACACTCTTACACTGCTGCAAACTGAAATGCTTTTATGAAAATATATTTCAGATTCTAGCAGCTTGTGCTGGATGTGATAGCCCTATGAACCCAGCATTGGCTTTATTGAACAAAGACATCATTGACCTTCCATATAATAGCAGATGGCTCTGTTCTTTTGTGTTGACCGCCGCCAGACAAGCCCTTGCCTCCAAATGAAAATCTCACACAATTCCATCACTGGATGACATTTGGTGGAGAATATACTCATACAACGCTTATAAACTGATTTTGTCACGGGACGCTTCAAAGCAAGATAAAACTTAACAGAGGTGGAGTGCATGGCCAACGACAATAAATTATTTTGTGGTCAATGATTCGATCTATAGTAATTCACTTGTTAATGTTGATAAAGTGCCTCATTTTTCTGTGGAAACTGAGTTTATTTAACCTATATGTCTGATTCATGAAGTTCATTTAACTTGGAGAAAATACCCTACCCTGGTTTGACTTTCCACCCTTCTCCTTCCCAAATTGAGAAGTCGGCTTAAATTTGTCCCGCCTTTCCTCTCCTATTCCCAGGTTCATTACTTTAGTAACAATTTTGTTACTCTAATTTTAATTGCATCATTATTGTAAACTGCATAGCACGTACGTATGATGAATCTGATGTTTTTCTTTCCTTCTATTATGTTCAGAAAACCTTAATAAAAATGTAATTGTTAAAAAGAAAAAGTAATAATCATTATTGTATTGTATTATGCTTTGTACTATATTGTATTGTTTTTTGCATTGCATTGTATTTTCTAATAACTGTCTCTTATGATTGTTTGAACATGATGACTCACCGCGGCCGGCTGACTCCGGTTGATACAGGCGATTCTTCTCCTTCCTTGTCACGGGTGGACCGCGCCTGCCGGTAGTGGGGCCCGGTGCAGTGCAGATCAAAATTGAAGACGTCTTGCGGGAACAGATTAAAAGGGGTTTAATTTGTTTTATTCGTGACGCCACCTATGAGAAGTTTCGGTAAGGGCTACCGACGCTGCGGAACCCCCGGGGGATGGACAGCAGCAAGATGTTATGCTCCCCACAGGCTGAGCGGTGATCCCCGGGGGCTGGAGCTGCTCAAGATGTTGTGCGGCAGCTGCGGTTACCTTAGTGTGCGGACGGACAGTTCATGAAGAAGCACAGACACAGATAGTCTCTATAACGGGTCTTTACTGTAACCAGTAGGCAGTACATGGTATACAGTGGTGGAGTAGTAGACCGGGTGGACTCAGCAGTGATAGTGTTCCTCAGAGATCCGCAGTGTTCCTCCTTTTTCTACCTACTTAGTTCCTTCTTGCCAGCGTCGCCCAGGAATACCAGGTCGGGTACGGGGAGGCTTCTTCAATGCCCTATCCATGATGTACGTTCTGGATGTGTTGGGGAGCCTTGGATCCCTCAGTGGGTACACCGCTGGTTAGACGACTGGAAACTGGCTGGTGGTGGGGTGCTCCTATAAAGCTGATCCTCCACTCTTCTGGTTCGCGTGGCAGAGGTGAACTGCTGCCAGCTTCGGTACCAGTGAACCGGCTGTAAGTTGTGGGCACGGGAGTCTTTTGGGAACCCGTGTAGATATGCCCTTTCCCGGTGGTTAAGGCCTCAGGTGCTGACACCCGACCGGTGACGGCCCAGGGGCCCGCACGGGGTGCGGAGCCCCCGCTCCTCTCCAAGCTCTAGTCTGCTCTTGTCAGGTTCTAGATCCTTCTTCTAACTATCTAGATTATTGTGTGTTCTCCTACACTACCCTAACACTCCACCCACCAGGACCTATGATTGGTCCCCTGTTCTAGGTGTTGCATGTTGGGTTGGATCTCAGAGTTAACTATTTCACTGCTTTGTCAGAGAATATTGCGGCTGCAATACTCCCTTGTGACGCACATCGTTGCGGGGCGCCACATGAACTTTGAATTGTGAAGCGCTATAGAATATGTTGGCGCTATATAAATAAAGATTATTATATTTAAATACATATATATATACGTATGTGTGTGTGTGTTGTGAGACAGTGCCTCCGTGTCTTGCAGGATCCCTGGAAGGAGACACAGGGTTAAAAGCCTGGTTAGGAGACAGGGCGGGGTTCCCTCTGGAGAGTTTTTGTTTTCTAAGCTGAAGGAGCAGCAGAGACAGACAGGAGAGGTCAAGAGTTCCAGGGGCTGTGTGCTATGATAACACGGTCTAGCCCAGGAGGCCTGGGAGCTCGGGGCGACCTATATCGGAAAGCGCATAACCTGAGGGAACCGGGTTACTTTATGTGTGGACTGTATCCTGTGTACCCGGCTGCGACCCGGATTCCGGCAGCTTGTGCCTTCGCTGTATTTATCAGCAATAAAACCGGGTGCTGTTTGAACTGTTACCGGGCTCAACGTATTTCTGACCTGCAATCCCAGCACTGCCCCACATATGGTGGAGAATGTGGGCAGCCTGAACCACGAACTGCGTGTCCGTACTGAAGCCGGCCACGCGACAGTTCAGGCCTGCTGCTGGTATGGAGGAAATCCTAAGGCCGCTGGTACTTACCCAGCAGCGGCAGCAAGAGCAGCAGGAGCAACAGCAGAAAACAAATGAACTGCTCTGCAACAAGTTATGGCCCTACGAGACCCGCCAGCGGCGCCTCTTCCCAAACGGCGTGAGGCCCGAGACCGGGTCCGATCGGCACTGAGGAAGCTGAGTCCGGAGGACGACGTAGAAGCCTTCCTCACAGTCTACGAGCGCACCGCAGAGCGAGAAGGCCTCCCTGCCGCTCAGTGGGCTGAAGTGGTGGCACCATTCCTGATGGGCGACGCCCAGAAGGCCTACACAGACCTCAGTTGGGAGGATTCCCAGGACTACGGGAAACTCAAAGGTGAGATCCTTGCGAGACTGGGGGTCAATACTTATGTTCGAGCCCAACGGGTGTTTTCCTGGTTCTATGTGGAGTCCAAGCCAGCTCGCTCCCAGGCGTATGACTTATTGCAGTTGGTGAAACGGTGGCTCCAGCCTGAGAGCTTGACTCCGGGACAGATGGTGGAACGGGTGGTGGTCGACCGGCTGGTACGGACTCTGCCGGTTGCGATACAGCGTTGGGTGGGGCAAGGGGACCCGGGTACCTTGGACCAGGTGGTTAGCTTGATAGAGCGATATACAGCCACCCAGGAGTTCATACGGGACTCTGCTCCACTGCGGCAGTTACGCCGGCCTCCGGAGCCGGGTAAAGGTGTACGTCCATCCACAGGGGACTCTCCTAAAAATGTACCCGCTGAGAGGATACCCCAGAATGGGGCTGGCAGGAGACCAGGCTCCCCAAGAAGGAGCTTCCGGCCCGGTGCTGCCACTGCTACGTGGTGCTGGCGGTGCAAAGGACCCGGATATGTGGCTGCCTATTGCCCACTAAAGATGGAACCCATGGACTGCGGGTTCACACGCTGGCTCTCGATGTATGCCAGCCCCGTGTTCACCGCAGATGTGGTGGTTCCCCTAACGGAACCACATCTGTGCCCGGTGCTCATTAATGGACACAGAGCAGAAGCTCTCTTGGACTCCGGCAGTTTGGTGACGCTGGTTTGTGCGTCCTTAATCCCCGGGTTGCAACTCACTGGGGGATTGATCGGGGTTTAGTGTATACACGGGCACCTACGCGAGTATCTGACCACAGAGGTGACTCTGTCCATTCCATGTGGAGAGGTGAACCACGTGGTCGGAGTGGTAAAATCTCTACCCTATGGGAAGGTGCTGGGAAGAAACTTACCATTGTTTTGGTCCTTATTGGGAAGGAGGAGTAACCCTCCCCTGATGCCAGGGAATAAGGGTGCTGAACCCGACGACCCTGAGACCGGGACACCTGCCGTAGGGGTCGCCAACATAGGGCTAGAGTGTCACCCCAATAGGTTCCCGCTAGACGTATTGGCAGGAGAGGTCGAGGAGACCCCACCGATTACAGAGTTGGAAGTATCCCGGGGAGCATTTGGGACAGCCCAGCTACAGGATCCCACACTGACTCGGGCCCGAGAAAGGGTAACCGAAGTAAACGGGGTAGCTCAGCATCCGGGGGCAGAGAATGTAATTCCACGCATGGTGATTAACCGGGAGTTACTCTATAGGGTGGACAAAATCAGGGATGAGGTCGTGGACCAACTGGTAGTACCGCAGCCACACCCGCCGGGCGGTCCTAGAGATGGCCCACTCCCACCTGCTAGGGGGCCACCTTGGGGCTAAAAAAACGCAAAAACGCATCTTGCGGAGGTTCTTCTGGCCGGGCGTGTATGCGGATGTCCAGAGGTACTGTGACTCCTGCCCGGAATGTCAGCTGACCACACCCATTGCCACCTTCCGTAGTCCATTGGTACCTCTACCAGTTATAGAGGAACCTTTTGAATGGATCGCAATGGATTTGGTGGGGCCTATAGTGAAGTCAGCAAGAGGCCACCAACACATACTCGTGGTTGTCGACTACGCCACCGGGTACCCGGAGGCGATTCCGATACGCCACACCTCGGTGAAACTGATTGCCGGGGAGCTGTTTGCTATGTTCTGTCGCCTAGGACTACCTAAGGAGATCCTCACGGATCAGGGGACTCCTTTTATGTCCAAAGTGACCCGGGAACTGTGTAAACTGCTCAACATAAAACAGTTGCGCACCTCGGTGTATCATCCCCAGACCGACGGGTTAGTTGAGCGGTTTAATAAAACCCTGAAGTCCATGCTAAAAAATGTGGTAGCGAAGGAAGGAAAGGATTGGGACATGTTACTGCCCTATTTAATGTTCGCTATCCGGGAGGTACCGCAGTCGTCTACGGGGTTTTCTCCCTTTGAACTGTTGTACAGCCGGCATCCTAGATGGCTATTGGATGTCGCCAAAGAGACATGGGAACAGGAACCCACTCCCTATAGGAGCGTTATCGACCACGTAGCGAAAATGCAGGACCGGAGCACAGCGGTCCGGCCTATTGTAAAAGAGCACCTAATGGATGCCCAAGGAACTCAAAGCCGCAGGTATAATACACGGGCCACCGTTAGGACCTTTGAGGTGGGGGACCGGGTATTGGTCTTAGTGCCCACTACGGAAAGCAAATTATTGGCCAAATGGCAAGGGCCCTATGAAATCCGGGAAAAAGTAGGGGAGGTAAATTACAGGGTATACCAGCCCGGGAAAAGGAAACCCGTGCAGCTATACCACGTTAATTTGCTTAAAGCGTGGAAAGACCGGGAGTGTCTGATCATGGAGGCTTCCGATGCACCTGGAGACCCTTCCCCCTCGGCCACGAGGGAGACCGAAGGGGTACAAATAAGCGACACCTTCACTAAGGCCTAACGACAGGAGGCTCGAAAGTTGGTACAGCAGAATCCTGATGTGTTCTGTGACCTGCCGGGGTGCACTTCTGTCATTCAACATGACATTGTCACTGAACCCCGGGTAAAAGTGCGAGTGAAACCGTATCGGGTACCCGAGGCCAGACGGCAAGCCATCGCGGACGAAGTTAAGCACATGCTCAAGTTAGGGGTGATAGAAGAATCCCGGAGCGAATGGGCTAGTCCCATCGTGCTCATTCCGAAGCCGGACGGATCGCTGCGGTTCTGCAACGATTTCCGGAAGCTGAACGACGTGTCTAAGTTTGATTTATATCCCATGCCCCGGGTGGACGAGCTGATTGAAAGACTGGGGCAAGCCCAGTACTTCACAACGCTCGATCTGACCAAAGGTTACTGGCAGGTGCCGCTAAGTCGGCCAAGGAAAAAACACCTTTGTTACTCCGGAAGGCCTCTATCACTACGTTGTGTTGCCTTTTGGGTTGCATGGAGCCCCGGCCACATTCCAGCGGCTCATGGACATAGTGCTAGAGGAAAATGCAAAGTTATGCAGGAGATAACAGCGTGCAGAACGCTGTTATCTCCTGCATAACGTTGCATTATCCTCTAGCGTCACATCATATGGTGAGTGAGACCTAATACATATCCCTTTATATCAGTGTGAACCCTTTGGGATCCTATTGTCTCATACATCCTCCAGTTACATAGACTGTAATGTTGATTATATGCTTATCTTGACTGTATTAACCCCTTGTTTGATTATGGGCTTTTCTTTTCTTATATAGCCCTTGTGAATACTACATCAGCTCTCAGAAATAGCCTAATTTTTTGTGCCAAGTTATCATTATAATAATTACGGGTTGGAGACCCTACTTGAGCACCACTCTTTGGTCATTAATACTTTTTTCTAGATCATATGCGAGGGGCGCTATGTCTCCCCCAGAATGCGCACTGTCACATATTGAACCCGGTATAGGGTGTGAGAGAGAGGGACGGTCCACTTACTCCGCTCGGTCTTGCAGGATCCCTGGAAGGAGACACAGGGTTAAAAGCCTGGTTAGGAGACAGGGCGGGGTTCCCTCTGGAGAGTTTTTGTTTTCTAAGCTGAAGGAGCAGCAGAGACAGACAGGAGAGGTCAAGAGTTCCAGGGGCCGTGTGCTATAATAACACGGTCTAGCCCAGGAGGCCTGGGAGCTCGGGGCGACCTATATCGGAAAGCGCATAACCTGAGGGAACCGGGTTACTTTATGTGTGGACTGTATCCTGTGTACCCGGCTGCGACCCGGATTCCGGCAGCTTGTGCCATCGCTGTATTTATCAGCAATAAAACCGGGTGCTGTTTGAACTGTTACCGGGCTCAACGTATTTCTGACCTGCAATCCCAGCGCTGCCCCACATAGTGTGTGTGTGTGTGTATATATATGTATATATATATATTAGTGTTCAAAAGCGTGGGGTCATCCAGACAATTTTGTATTTTCCATGAAAGCTCATATTTTTATTTATCAAATGAGTTGCAAAATGAATAGAAGATATAGTCCAGATATTGACAAGTTTAGAAATAGTGATTTTTATTTGAAATAATAATTTTCTCCTTCAAACTTTGCTTTCGTCAAAGAATGCTCCCTTTGCAGCAATTACAGCATTGCAGACCTTTGACATTCTAGCTGTTAAATTGCTGAGGTAATCTTGATAAATTTCACCCCATGCTTCCTGAAGCCCCTCCCACAAGTTGGGTTGGCTTGATGGGCACTTTTTTTTAATACATCTTTTTTATTGGTTTTCATCAAACGTAACATAACAAAAAGTGCATCGAAAGACAACTGTGAAATAATGCATTACAGTAAACCCTTACCCACCCTGCCCTCAATATCATTCCCTAAACCCATCCCACCAAGCAATGTTATTGATCTGTGCAAGTCGACCTTGCAAGACAGTCCTCCGTTATACGGTATTAATGGTTGTCTCCACTCGCCCTCACTCAGGTTCGTGTAGTAGGTCTTAGTATAGTCGCAGCATTGCCAAAACATGGGGGCGTCTAGCAGCGATATAGACAGGGTATGTTTATACTTCGTTCTCCCTTATATCTTAAGCGCTCCCAATGTTCCTTTCAAATCCTCAGTAAGATACCATTTAGAATTTCTGAACGGTGAGACGGTCTGCTCCAATTCCTCCCGCGACAATTTGTTTAATATAAAATTCTTCCATGTATCGAAGAATTTACCCGTCAACAGATCTTTTTGCCTCTCCGCTTCCAACCTTTCTATTCTCATAGTTGCTTTTAGGGCCTGGAGCAAATCTGGAATCACCGGACAGGATGTGGACAGCCAGTCTCACAGTAAGATCTTTTTGCTTAGTAAGGCAACGATATGGCAGAACCGTGCTCTGATCCCTTTCCAGTTATTAGAGGTCGGGATATGGAGGAGCCACGGTTTATGTTCTACAGGCACTTCCTGACCAGTGATTTCCCGCGTGATTTTACTCACTGAATCCCAAAATTTGATAACCCTTGGGCAAGTCCATATGCCATGTGTAAAATCCGTTCGATAGGCACCACATTTCGGACAATTCTGCAATCTCCCAGGGACATTTGGCGACGGGGGTATATTGAAGCCATAAATTGCTCTATGGATGACACGAAACTGCGTGTCCCTCCATTTTTCATTGTGTAGAAGTCTTCTAAACAGCCCCCAGCCCTCCAAAATCTCATCCTCCCTCTCCTCCTCTGGTATAAGATGCCTCCATCCCATAAAGAGTTTTCTCGGTTCTACTACTTGGTACACCTCGCGGAGAAAATTATATATGTATGAGATGTTTAGTTGTGAGGTGTGAGTCTGTGTTAACTTGTCCCAGGTATTGGAGATGCACTCTTGGGTCACATCCTGCAGTTTTTGCAGAACATGAAAGTGTAGTTGTTTATATTGTAATATCTGGGTAGATGGGAGTCTGAAGTGATCCATCACCTCAGATCCTGACATCCAGATTATCTCTTCTTTCTGGAGTATGTCTCCCAATTTCAGGATGCCATTGGCTCCCCACACCCGGAACAAGGCATTTTCTCTCCCTAGTTTGAAGCTAACATGAGCCCAGGGGTTCAAATATTTGGAGATCTTCCATGCCAAATGTAATTTCTTACGGACTGCTTTCCAACACATGGCGGTGTCTCTAAAAAGCAGCGAGTTCCTTATGTAGGCAGGAGCATCAGACCAGGACACATGCAGCAGACTGGCCAGATCCCAAGGCCGACAAAATTCCTGCTCCTCCACCCAATTGGAGTGCTTGGAGGTTCCATTCAACCGGTCAATTACATGGCGGGAAACACAGGCTAGATTATACCCTTTGAAGTCTGGTAGGTTGAGGCCTCCCTTATCCTTGGGTAACATCAGTGTGGTGTGTCTAATTCTCGCTCTTTTGCCATTCCAAATGAATTGTACTATGGCCCTGTTCAGCTTTAGCAAATCGCCGTGGTGTAGGAGAAGAGGGAGTGTCTGCATTGGATATAACAATCGGGAGAAACTGATCATTTTAACCAGATGACAACGACCTAAGAGTGAAAGGGGCAAATTTCTCCACCGTTCCAATTCTAGTGTTATTTTTCGTATTAATGGATCATAATTGAGTGAGTACATCGCGGCTGGTGTTTGACTCAAACGCACCCCCAAATATTTGATGTGATCATTTTTAACGGGGATCCCCAGCGTCCCCTGTACTCTACTATCCGACCGCGCGTTCCCTCCGGCGACCCCTAAGTTTAGTATTTCACATTTGGCTTTATTAAGTGTGAAACCTGAAAAAGTGCCATACAGCTCTAGTTGGACTATGAGGTACGTGAGATCTCTGTCTGGGCGGTTGAGATAGAGAATTATATCGTCTTCAAAAAGTGCTGAGTATAAAGGTGTGTGGCCCACTTTAATCCCTTCAAATACCGTTCCCCCGTTAAGATAACGCGATAGAGGTTCTATAGCTAAGTTAAAAAGTAGTGGAGAGAGTGGGCACCCCTGCCTTGTTCCCCTCTGTAGTTGAAAGGAGTCCGAAAGGAAGCCAGGGGTGTACACCCTCGCTCGTGGGTTAAGGTATAGGGTATTCAAGAAGGTACAGAAAGATCCCTGCATCCCCAGTGTGTCTAGAACTGTATTTAGCCATTTCCAATTTACACTGTCGAATGCCTTTTCGGTATCCAACAAAAGCAATGCTGGAGGGTCCAGTGTATGAATGCCATGGTTTTTGACTGCGTCGAGTATCAAGATGGTTTTTCTAATGTTCCCCACTGCTGATCTGCCCCTGACAAACCCGGACTGTTGAGGTTCAATAAGGCGGGGTAAAATCAATGCTAAGCGTTCAGCCATAATTTTAGACAATATTTTCAAGTCCTGGTTTATTAAGGATATGGGCCTATAATTTGATGGGTCTGTTGGGTCTTTTTCTCCCTTGGGCAATAGTTTGATATATGCCGTGTTGGAGGTTTCAGACAAAGCCTCCCCTCCCAAGATATTATTAAATAGTGACACTAGACACGGGGCTACCAACTCTTTAAGTTCCTTGTAATATTCTCCTGGGAAGCCGTCGGGACCCGGGGCTTTGTTATTTCCCAGCTTATTGATGGTTTCTAATATTTCCTCTAGAGTGATTGGGCGGTTTAATGTGTTTAATACAT
The DNA here is from genome assembly GCA_033576535.1 of Allobates femoralis. NCBI lineage: Eukaryota > Metazoa > Chordata > Amphibia > Anura > Aromobatidae > Allobates > Allobates femoralis. Next base: position 341,411,227 of record JARQOC010000005.1, on the reverse strand, counting down.
CGTCAGTAAGCACAGGCAATTCAACCCTCTGTAGCCATTCGCCACCTATATCTAGCCCATTTGGTTTAGCTGCATATAACTTAGAATAATATCTGCCCAAAAGTGCATTTATCTTTTTTGGGTCGGAAGTAGTGCTCCCACACCCGGTCCTCAAAGATGCGATCGTGGTGTGCGGGCGCCTCCCCCTGGCCAAGTTGGCCAAAAATTTTCCCGATTTGTCTCCAAATTTGTACAGATCCACCTCCCAATGAGCTCTTCTAAAAATCTCCCTCTGTCTTGTCCAAGCTTCGAACTCCCTCTTCGCCAGCAGCCAATTCTCTTTCAGGTCATCGGACGGCGTTGCCAAGAATTGAACGTAAGCTTCCCTCAAGGCCCTACTGCGAGATTTAAATTGTTCTTGAGTTTTATGTTTCAATGTTCGAGTATAGGCCATAATTTTCCCTCTCATCACTGCCTTACTAGTTTCCCAATACAAGCGGGCATTCGTTTTATGTTCCAGGTTGTCTAAGGAGAATTCAGTCCACCACTCTCCCAAGAGTTTGTCGAACTTTTCATCTTGTCGCAAGTAGGTCGGGAATCGCCATAAGAAGTCTGTGCCGTGCGGGCAGAGATCCCTCAGGACCAGGGACACTGGGCTGTGGTCAGATATAACCAAATTTTCTATGACTACCTCTTCCACTATTTCCAGCACAGTGCCCCCGACCAAGAGCATGTCCAGCCGAGACCACGAATCGTGTGGGTGAGAGTAATGCGTAAATTCCCATTCTTGCGGATGAAAAGTTCTCCAAGCATCATGAAGGCCTGTACTATCTATCAGGTGGTTTAATCCTCCCCCACCCCTCCTATCTGGTGTGGCATGTTCCAATGCGGGCCCAACGCGTTGTCTTTTCTGTCTATCTTCCCCCGGAGATAACACTGTGTTAAAATCCCCTGCTGGTCATTCCATGTCAAGTGAACCAATGATTATTACCTCTATATTTTTAATTCTTTTGAGATTTTGTTATTTGATAATAGCATGTCAGACAATGCAAAATATGAAGAGAAAAATTTTTTAAAAAATTTATTTTTTTTTAAATGATTTTCAAAGTTCGGAAAAAGTGCGAATTTCGCTGTTGCCTGCCTTTACGTTTCTCCTCACAACTAAGGCTAGGAATAAGATATAGAGACAAAATAAACACCATTCTACTCAGAACTATACAGGCTTTCACCAGATATGTCACAAGAGGATCTTTGTTAATATTTTACCCATGTGATCGCAAGCGCAAAACTTTAAAATGCATTTCCGAAAAATCGGCGCGCTTTAAATATTTCAAAAACTGCGCATCTGTCTTGCTTTGCTCTTAGCCACATCTGTACCAAATTTCAAGTTGGGATCGCGATGGGATCATATTTTAAAATATTTTACTATTAATAGCGTCAATGGGTCATTCCATATCAAGTGATCTAAATATGAATATTTTTTTTTACCTGACGTCTTTAGATTTTTTTTATTTTTTTTCCTTTATGAAGTACTACTTTAGTTAATTACAAATTAAAAGTTTTGAATTTTTTTCTTCATCAGTTAATTTTTTACAGATTTTTAAAGTTTAAAAAAAGTGTGAATTTTGGCCTGGTATGACTTTACATTTTTTTTATCTTGGGCTAGAAATAAGATAGAGAAACAAAATTAACACCATTCTACTCAGAACTGTCCAGGCTTTCACCAGATATGTCACAAGAGTATATTTGTTTAATTTTAATTTTTTTACCCATGCGAACGCAAACGCAACATTTTGAAACGTATTTCCGAAAAAACGTTTTAATAAAAAATTTTCAAAACTGCCCATGTGTCTTTTATGCTCTTAGCCACATCTGTACCAAATTTCAAGTTGGGATCGTGATGGGATCATATTTTAAAATATTTAACTATTATAGTGTCAATTCAAAAATCTTGAATTCAGATCTGTTCAACCTGTGGTCTAAAAGCGTGGGGTCTATATTTATCAAATCCATTATTTTTAGACATTACTGTATTATTTTGATATGTTACAGCTTAGAAGCAGGAGAGGACATATAGGAAAAAGCTTTGTTAGGGCTCAACCTGAGAAAGCACAGTGATAGACAGTGAATGCAGAGCAGATGATAGGCCAGCAGCTCTGTCAATCATGTTAAGTGTCTACCCACTGCATTCAGGAAGTAAGACAGCTCGTTCAGACCTTTCATGTCCTGACATGTCTGGACATCTTCATTCCTGAACAAACAATAGTCTGTACAAAGCCATCAAGGCTGTGTACTAAAATATGGGTGAGTAAATATATTAATAGTTTAATGCTTTTATTATTAAGAGCCAATACACACAGTGCTATTCTTAGGGATCATCATTCAGAAAAACAGCCCCATTGATTTCTATGGGGTTCACCACATGCAGTGTTTTTGGAAACACTCAAGAGTGAGTAAATCACTGCTTGAACTACTTTTTAATCGCTGCAATAAACGCAGCATTTATCATTTATATAAAAAAAGCTGCCATTTTTTTCACTAGCGATTAAAAAAACTAAAGCATATGTGGTAAAAACTGGTAGAAAAACAAGCTGCCAAAACTGCAGAGTGTATCTGCAGACAGAAAAAACTGTGCGCGCTAGCCCTAAAACTCACTTTATAGTAATACAGTTCTATATCAAGTGTACTGTAAATCTTTATTTTTATTACCTATCTTCCTTACTTAATATTAACTGTATTTTTCCCACACAGCAATGGCTGCTACTTCTCAAGAAACAGCATTTTATCATAGACACTGTTGCAATCCTTTTGAAAAAATATGAATATGATTGGCGCTGGTGGCTGGCTACTGTACTCTCCAAAGATTGTGAAAATGAAGAAGTAGAATTGACTTTATTGCATCCTTCTGGTCCAGCGCCATCTTTGTGTATCCAAGAAAGCCAGACATTTTAAAAGTGCACAAAAATCGGATATTAACTCAGGCGGAGCCTAACACCGTGACAGGCCGGACATACTCTTTGACACACAAGGAAATGGCGATTGCTAGTAAGCGTTTATGGACAAGATTACATTTCACCCACTAGAAGGGACAAATTGATAAAAGGCCACTTTAAAAACATACTATTAATTGTTTGATTAGTTCATAATTTATAGAACGATGATTTAACTACTGTACTATTCTTATTAAACACTTCATAAATCACATGTTTAGTGATAGAATAGAAAACAAATTTATATGTATAAATAGGGGTTAACATTTTTGGTTCTTTTAATCTTGTTTAATCAAACTTGAGGATATGATCACCTTTCTTCTTTTGGTTTGTTCAATACATTCAAGTTGAAAATGCTGAGCATTGTGTTCTGATGATTAAGATGTATTTATCCTGGCACTTATGGGATTTGTTTTTTGTGTTTCTTTTTTGTTGCATATAAATGTTTTATTCAATAAGTTGTGATAACTCATACAACCATAAAATAAAAATATATAAATTTGACAGGTCCCAAGTTGAATCTCTGCACAAATATAACCAAGAACACAATCAGTCATTTTTTCACAATTGCCCGTCAATAGTTTGAATTTGATATAAAGAAACATAGTCTTGTAACATATCAAATGAAAGCTGTTACCGTTCTGAGTAAAATGATGCCTCTCCCACTTTATTATCTTATTTCTAGCCGGTGATAAAAAAATGTAAAGTCATACCAGGCCAAAATTCACCCTTTTTTTAAACTTTAAAAATCTGTAAAAAATTAACTGATGAAGAAAAAAATTCTAAACTTTTAATTTGTAATTAACTGAAGTAGTACTTCATAAAGAAAAAGAATAAAAAAAATCTAAAGATGTCAGGTAAAAAAAAATATTCATATTTAGATCACTTGATATAGAATGACCTATTGACGCTATTAATATTAAAATATTTTAAAATATGATCCCATCGCGATCCCAACTTGAAATTTGGTACAGATGTGGCTAAGAGCATAGCAGACACATGGGCAGTTTTTGAAATATTTAAAGAGCGCCGATTTTTCGGAAATGCGTTTTAAAGTTTTGCGCTTGCGATCACATGGGTAAAATATTAACAAAGATCCTCTTGTGACATATCTGGTGAAAGCTGCACAGTTCTGAGTAGATTGGTGTTTATTTTGTTTCTCTCATCTTATTTCTAGCCCGAGATATGATAGATAATGTAAAGCCATACCAGGCCAAAATTCGCACTTTTTTTAAAACTTTAAAAATCTGTAAAAAATTAACTGATAAAGAAAAAAATTCAAAACTTTTTTTTGTAATTAACTAAAGTTGTTCTTCATATAGAAAAAAAATTAAAAAAATCTGAGGACGTCAGGGAAAAAAAATATTCATTTTTGGATCACTTGACATGGAATGACCCTGCTACCAATTTGTTGTGTTCTCCGTCCGTAAAAGTATCTTTTCCACTTGCGTAAAGAACTTCATTCTATCAGCATCAGAATTAGGGGCATATACATTGTATAAGCTCAATCTGCCTAACTGACACTCAAGTATCACATGTATCAAACGTCCAGCCTCATCTTTGTCCTCAGATATCAATTTATGAGAAAAAGATTTGTTGACCAACACTAAAACCCCTGCTTTCTTATCCACCGCTCCCGAGAACCATATCGCCCCCACCAACAATCTATGCATTCTAAAGAAGTCAGATGATGAGAGGTGAGTTTCCTGTAAGAAAGCAATATCCACATTCAGTTTCTTTAAATGTCTTAGGACCATGTAACGTTTCTCCGGTGAACGCAATCCTTTAACGTTCCAGGTGATAATATTCACCATTGTGAATGGGTAAGAGTTGAAATAGCGCTGTGCAATGATCCCATAGAAATTGAACAAGGAAGCACCATAAATCGTGTGATACAGGGCAGTAGAGACATTCAGTAACAATCCCCAACATAACCAAATCCCTTAAATTTTCCTCTGAAAAAAAAGAGGTTTACCAGAGTTAATAGACCTCCCTCCCCCCCATCCCCCCCATCCCCCCCCATCCCTCCCCGAAACCAACAGCTCATGTTATAGACCCCCAAATTCTGATAAGGACGCATCCTGTTTGTAATCTCCCACCCAACGGCTGTAAGTTAGCATGAAATCTCTGCCAGCATACTATTGAAGATGTGGAAGGACGCAAAGAGTGGGTACCAAAAATTGTTACAATGCGGTCCGTCTCAAAGATCAGGACCAGGTGTGTGAAATACTTAACATGTACGTATCCCTATAAGGCAACGGACAGTGCATGTTAGAGATATATTCGAGATCCACAGCATATAGGAATATAATCAAAACTGTAGAAGGAGAGGCAGCAGTAGAAAAAGAAAGGAAGAAAAAAGAAAAGAAGAGAAAGAGAAAAAAACAAAAAAAAAACAAACAACAACTCCTCCCTCCGTTTCCGTTTGGGGACATCTTTCGTAGCCGATTTGGATCATAAGTTTTTCTTTAACCTTGACATCTAACGGATTGGCTTCTCGCTCCTGAGCTTCTCAGTCCAGTAGCGTCGTCCTCAATCAATCATGTGCATTCCAGATGTTCCTCCCCGTCATCCTGGATCTCCGAATGGTGTCGACGTAGGTGTCGCTGTTATTCGGACGCTACACCAATCTCTCTTGCGGACTGGAGAGCAGACGTTTTTTTCGTTGAGGAGGGGGCTGTATCTGCCGGATTTAGTTTGCGACTCTTCCGGGACACGGTCTCGATGGGTGGGTGTGTGGCTTCCAGGGCCCTCTTTCCTCACGTCTTGTGGATCACGGTCACCTTTTCCTGCGTTATTCTGCGTCAACTGTCGTAGGGCCTCTTGTGGGTTTTGGTATGTCCTAAGTCGGCCATCCGGGCCTCTGTACTTTAGAATTGCAGGAAACGACAGCTGGAACCGTATGTTTTGTTTGTATAAAATGCTTAATGCCGGGCTAAAAGCTTTCCTCCGTTTCAAATACCTCCACGGAGTAGTTCCATATAGTCTAATTACATGGTTATGCACCACTAAGGGGCGGCGTAGGCTCTTAAACGTCTGCAGCAGCTGCTCCTTATCTCTGTAGTCTAAATATCTGACCACCACTTGACGGGGTGAGGCTTTGTTGATATTGTTATTAGTATTATCACGGGCGTTGGTTTGTAGGGGCCCTGATCTCTCCCGTGTGCGAACAGACATCTCAGGGGTGCCCGAATTCTGTGTGCTCTTTCAGCTCTGTATTTGTGAGGGAACCCCAAGGCACGAGGCAAGTCTCTCTCACATAGATCAATTAGTTCATTGTGCAGGATGGATTCAGGGAGGCCCACTATCCGTATGTTGTTACGCCTCGACCTATTTTCTAAATCTTCTAACTTGTCTTTATTGTACACAGATGCTGACAAAAGATCTGCCACTTGTGCCTCCAGTTGCATCACCCTGACTTCAGAGTCAGATAATCTTTGTTCCAGCACATCGATTCTATTTGCATGTTCTGCAGTTTTAGCTTGCAAACCTAGCAGTGCTTCTTGTATGACATCTTTAATAGTGCCCCTCAGCTCCTCAGCCAAGCATGCTGATGCCTCCCTGGCTAGTAGTTTGTAATCAATATGGGGAATTCTGTGAGGCATTCTGTCATCTCCTGTGTTTTGCTCGGTGCACTGCATTTCCTGCTCCCTTTGTTCACCTCTATTCTCTGCCTCTCCGGCTTGTAACAGTTCATCGCCTTCCCCCCTCTTGTCCTCCTGTCTCGCGCTGTGTTGCACCGCTCTGGTCTTCCCGCCTGCCGCCATCTTTCCTGCCCCCTTCACCTGCTGTTCTGAAGATCGTGACCGTTCTCCTGTGCCTCCCGAGCTCTGGAGCCACTTCTCCATCTTGCCGGCCGGTGCCGACGTCACCGCTGACTTCCGTGCACTCATTCTCGGTGCGTTTGTGTGTGCCTGGCGCGATGCGGGTGTATGTAATCACCATGGGCATGGGGAGCTCTCCTTCAGCCCTGCGTCCTCATGCAGGCCGGAACCGGAAGTCGATGGGCATTTTTGCGTACCATACGGTCAAGCTGCTCCCACAACAGCTCAATGGGGTTGAGATCTGGTGGCTGTGCTGGCCACTCCATTACTGATAGAATACCAGCTGCCTGTTCTTCCCTAAATAGTTCATGCATAATTTGGAGGTATGCTTTGGGTCATTGTCCTGTTGTAGGATGAAATTGACTCCAATCAAGCGCTGTTCACAGGTTATGGCATGGCGTTGCAAAATGGAGTGATAGCCTTCCTGATTCAAAATCCCTTTTACCTTGTACAAATCTCCCACTTTATCAGCACCAAAGTAACCCCAGACCATCACATTACTTCCACCATGCTTGACAGATGGCGTCAGGCACTCTTCCAGCATCGTTTCAGTTGTTCTGTGTCTCACAAATGTTCCTCTGTTTGATCCAAACATCTCAAACTTTGATTTGTCTGTTCATAAAACTTTTTTCCAATCTTCCTCTGTCCAATGTCTGTGTTCTTTTGCCCATATTAATCTTTTCCTTTTATTAGCCAGTCCCAGATATGGCTTTTTCTTTGCCACTCTGCCCTGAAGCCCATCATCCCGGAGTCGCCTCTTCACTTTAGACGTTGACACTGGCGTTTTGCAGGTACGATTTAATAAAGCTGCCGCTTGAGGAGCTGTGAGAAGTCGATTTCTCAAACTGGAGACTCTAATGTACTTGTCTTGTTGCTCAGTTGTGCAGTGGACCTCCCACTTCTTTTTCTACTCTGGTTAGATCCTGTTTGTACTCTCCTCTGAAGGGAGTAGTACACACAATCTTCAGTTTCTTGGCAACCTCTTGCAGGGAATAACCTTCATTTCTAAGAACAGAAAAGACTGTAAAGTTTCACATGAAAGTTCTTTTTTTTCTGGCCATTTTGAGAGTTTCAGAGAACAAACCAATGTAATGCTCCAGATTCTCAACTAGCTCAAAGGAAGATCAATTTCATAGCTTCTCTAATCAGTCAAACCATTTTCAACTGTGCTAACATACTTGTACAAGGGTTTTCTATGGTTTTCTAATAGAGATCAGCGAGTACTAAAATGCTCGAGCGCTCAAAGCTCGGGCCGAACATCCCAAGATACTCGTGTACTCGGCCCGAGCACCAAGCCCAATGTTATCCATATGGGAGACCCGAGTATTTTTCTGGCATGACCCCCGGCAGCATGGAAAAACCCTAAAAATGTCACAAAAGTATCAGAACAGTGCTCAAATGACATGGGAACAACATGGGGAAGACCCCTGTAAGCATTTCAGACCCCAAGATCACTGTTGTGAACAATGTTGTCAGACTATTACGCCACTTTTACGGACTTTCAAGAAAACATTACAAAATGAAAAAAATAGATATTCATGGAAAAAATATTAAGGGCTCATACTCACTTGTGAGACAGAGTTGGTGTATGTTAGTTTTTTGGATTATATGAAAGATTTAAAAAAAAAAAAAAAATTGTGTAGCACTTCCATGCCCTTGGGAAGAGACGTAAATAAAGGCCTCTTTAAATAATGTGCCCATTATAAGGAAGTTTATCTTTTGTAGTATTGCCCTAGGCAGGGCAGCCAAAAATTGTGTGGCACTCCCATGCCCCTGGGAAGAGACGTACATGAAAGCCTCTTTAAATAATGTGCCCACTATAAGGAAGTGGGTCTTTTGTAGGATTGCCCTAGGCAGGGAAGCCAAAATTGGGAGGCACCAAGATGCCCCTGGATAGAGGCGTGCATGAGGGCCTCTTTAAATAATGTGCCCATTATAAGGAAGTGGGTCATTTGTAGTATTGCCCTAGACAGGGCTGCCAAAAATTGTGAGGCACTTCAATGCGCCTGGAAAGAAACATGGAGGAGAGCCTGTAAATATTGTTCCCATTACAAAGGAGCCGGTCTCCTGTACTTGTAATGCCCATTCTGTAAGCATGGACTAAAACATTTACCCCTGGGGGTATACATGAAACTACTGCCTAACTTTTGAATGATTAGGGTCATCATCATCATCATAAATATGATGTACAAAAATTATGTTTTCGTGGCATCATGAACCACAGTCGCACTGATCATATGATGGTGGCGGATGAGGAGGAGAAGGAAGAGCAGTACAGCAAGTAGCCAAAGACATGAAGAGTGTGTGGGTGTGCAGAGGTGCATGGCAATCTACCGGCACAAAATTTAAATTCCGCTATCATTTGGTGGTGGTGTGGTGAAGTCAGGCCCAATCTAACCCTTGTTCATCTTGATCAGAGTCAGCCTGTCAGCATTTTCAGTTGACAGGCGGGTGCGTTTATCAGTAATGATTCCACCTGCGGCACCAAAAACACGCTCTGAAAAAACGCTAGCGGCAGGGAAGGCCAGGACTTCCAAGGCGTAGAGAGACAATTCCTGCCATGTGTCCAGCTTGGATACCCAATAATTATAAGGCACAGAGGAGTCTAGGAGCATTTTAGTACAATCGGCAAGGTACTCCCTCAGCATCTTGGCAAACTTTGCAGTCCTTGTGACACTACCCCGCACCTCAGGGCCAGTGCTACGGGAGGTGCTGAGAAAACTGTCCGAGATCTTTGAGAGTGTTCCCCTATCTCTGCTTGATTGGACTTGTGCCTCTCTCGGCCGTACGCCTTGGTTGTCCACCGAATCGTGACCTGTGCCGCTAGCGTTTTCAGAAAGGAATTTTTTGACTAATTCCGCGATTATGGCCTTCTGGTACTGCAGTATTTTTGTAGACCTCTCCGCCTCGGGAATAAGAGAAATAAAGTTCTCCTTGTAGCGTGGGTCTAACAGTGCCACCAACCAGTAATGAATGTCGCCAAGATCTTGATAACGCGAGGGTCACGAGACAGGCAGCCTAACATAAAGTCAGCCATGTGCACCAGACTGTTAACAGGCAAGACTTCAGGGTCCTCACCAACAGCATGACTGTCCATGCTCCCCTCATCATCCTCATCCTCCTCCTCCTCTCCCCTGTCCTCTGGCCATCCATGCTGAACCGACGATCTGACGGTTTGCATGTATTACCGTCAATTCCGCATGAAAGTAGCTCTATTTCTTCATCCTCCTCCTCGTCATAGTCCTCCAATGCACGTTGGGATGAGATGAGGCTGGGCTGTGTGTAATTACCCAGTATGGTTTTTGCTGCAACTCATCGTGCTCCGCCTGCAATGCATCGTCTTTGATTTTGAGCAGAGAGTGTTTTAGAAGACAGAGAAGCGGGATGGTGACGCTAATGATGGTGTCATCGCTGCTCACCATCTTGGTGGAGTCCTCAAAGTATTGGAGGACGGTACATATGTCGGACATCCATGTCCACTCCTGAGGTCTTATGTGTGGAGTTTGAACCGTATATCGATGGCCTAGTTGATGCTGGTACTCAACAACTGCCCTCTTCTGCTCACAAATCCTGACCAACATGTGCAGTGTGGTATTCCAATGTGTGGCGACATCACACACCAGTCTGTGAGCCGGAAGCTGCAAATGCCGCTGAAAGCCGGCAAGGGCGGCAGAAACAGTAGGTGACTTTCTAAAATGGGCACACAGGTGGCGTACTTAGACGAGCAGATCCGACAACTCTGGGTAGGATTTCAGAAACCGCTGAACCACGATGTTCAGCACATGGGCCATGCATGGAACATGTGTCAGCTCGGCTCGCCTCAGAGCCGCCACAAGGTTCCGGCCATTGTCACACACGACCATGCCTGGCTGTAGGTTCTGCGAAGTGAGCCAGTGATCAGCCTGCTGTTTCAGAGCTGTCCACAACTCTTCAGCGTTGTGGGGTTTGTCACCTACGCATATTAGCTTCAGCACAGTCTGTTGCTGCTTAGCCGAGGCAGTGCTGCAGTGCTTCCAGCTTGAGACTGGTGTGGAGGGTGAAGTGGATGAGGAGCAGGCTGAAGAGCATGACGTGCCAGAGCTGTACACTGTGGGTGAAACCCTGACTGAGTTAGGGCCTGCAATCCTTGGTGTCGGAAGGACGTGTCCCGTCCCAAGCTCAGACTGGGTCCCGGCTTCCAGAATATTAACCCAGTGTGCCGTTAGCAAGATGTACCGGCCCTGCCCACAAGCACTTGTTCACGTGTCCGTGGTTAGGTGGACTTTGCCTGAAACTGCGTTGTTAAGGGCATGTATGATGTTTTGTGACACGTGCTTATGTAATGCGGGGACGGCACACCGGGAAAAATTGGCGGCTGGGGACCGAGTAACGTGGGACAGCTGTCGCCATCAGGTTGCGGAATGCTTCCGTCTCCAGCAGCCTAAAGGGCAACAATTCCAGCGCAAGCAGTCGCGAAATGTGTGCATTTAGAACTGTGACATGTGGGGCATTGGCAGCGTATTTGCGCCTTCGTTCCAAAGATTGGTGTATGGATAACTGAACGTTGCACTGGGACAAGGACGTGGCTGATGATTGTGCTATTTCTGCTTGTGCAAGTAGAGGTGAAGGACAGGATGCATCTTCGCCTGCAGTATGGACAGGGGATGGTTTGCATGCACAACAGTGGAAGACGCAGCGGTGTCACCCGCAGACACTGCTCCTGGACTCTGCTGTACATCCCACAAAGTCGGGTGCTTTGCTGCCATATGCCTGATCATGCTGGTGGTGGTCAGGCTGCTAGTTTTGACACCCCTGCTGATGCTGGCATGGCAGGTGTTGCAAATAGCCTTTTTGGAATTATCTGCAGACACCTTAAAAAACAGCCAGACTCGGGTAGACAGTTGTACTGGCAACTTCTGTTGTGATGTTGTTTCGGGGAACGGTTGCCTGCCTTCTGCCTGCGGCCACCACCCATCTTCTTCCGGCCTGTCGTGATGCTACACCTAATTCCCCTGTGCACTGCTGTCCTCGCTCTGCATGTCCTCCTGCCAGGTTGGGTCAGTTACTGGATCATCTACCATGTTGTCTTCCACTTCTGCACCCTGGTCCTCCTCCTGACTTTCTGGCAATTGTGTCTCATCATTGTCCACCTCTTGTTGAGACACGTTCCCACAGTTGCCTTCATGAGATCGTGGCTGCTCAAATATTTGTGCATCGGTACATACGATCTCCTCATGACACACTTCAACTGGAGCTGGCGAGAGGCCAGAATTTACAATGGTCAGAATTTACAAATGGATAAGTGAACAGCTCTTCAGAGTGTCCAAGTGTGGGATCAGTTATGTCTGGGGCCGGGCACTCGGCACGGTGGGAGGAAGGAGGATCAGGGTGTGGAATGTGCGGTCCAGTCTCACGGCTACTGACACTTGACCGTGTGGAAGACAGGGTATTTGTCGTGGTGCCAAAATGACTGGAAGCATTATCCGCTATCCAACTAACAACCTGTTGACACTGGTCTTGGTTTAATAGTGGTGTACTGCTGTGGTCCCCTAGAAATTGGGACAGGAAGGTCGAGAGAGATGATGTGGGCATTTGTCGTGGCGCAATTCGAGCTTGCACAGGCCTCGGCCTCTGCCTGCACTACCATCACGTCCAGTTCCTTGTCCCTTGCTACCAGCCTTGCGCATTTTCAATGTTGTGCTGACTGTATACAGCTAAATAAAGGCGTCCAAAAAATGTTTTTTACCTGCACACTGAGATTACAGATTACAGCGGTTTAATCCCGGCAGCTGGAACGGTCAGACACAAACGCTGACGAGAATAGCGAGTCTTTTGGCGTGTCCTAATTTACGCTAAAACCTACTGCAGCTGCACTTAGGCTGCCTTCAGACTTGCAGATGCATCTGAAGAATTTTGCAGATGCATCTGCAAGCATCTGCATGCAGACCGCGGCCCCTATGTTTATAATGGTGCGTACGGCGGTCTGCAGATGCTTGCGGACCGCCGTGCGCACCCATTCACTCCTATATGTGATCTGTGCGCACGCGGATGCCTGCGCTACAATACACACACTCGTCCGTCAGCACCAGGGACAGCGACAAGATTTGGTTTTTAGCACGACACTGAGATTAGAGATTAAGGCCCTGCAGGTGGACTGGTCAGACACAAATGCTGACGAGAATAGCAAGTCTTTTAGCGTATCCTAATTTACGCTACAACCTACTCCAGCTGCACTAAGATGCTAAATGAATGCATACAAGATTTGGTTTTTAGCTGGAACTGAGATTAGAGTATAAAGCCCTGCAGGTGGACCGGTCAGACACAAATGCTGACGAGAATAGCGAGTCTTTTGGCGTATCCTAATTTACGCTAAAACCTACTGCAGCTGCACTAAGATGCTAAATGAATGCAGACAAGATTTGGTTTTTAGCTGGACACTGGTATTAGGGAATAAGGCCTGCAGGTGGACTGGTCAGACACAAACGCTGACGAGAATAGCGAGTCTTTACCATCAATATTTAACGCAGCTAGCACCACAGTCCTAAGTGGTGACTGGTTGAGCGTAATCTCTAATTTTTTCGGGGCCAGTCCATTGCTGTCCTAACCACAACAGCCCTCTGTACATCAATATTTAACGTAGCCAGCACCACAGTCCTAAGTGGTGACTGATTCAGCGTAATCTCTAATTTTTTCAGGGCCAGTGCCTTGCTGTCCTAACCACAACAGCTCGCACTGTGTCATCAATATTTAACGCATCCAGCACCGCAGTCGTAAGTGGTGACTGGTTAAGCGTAATCTCTAATTTTTTCGGGGCCAGTGCGTTGCTGTCATAACAGCTACAGCTCGCACTGTACCTTACATCTGTCCCAATTAGCAGTAGCAGCCTGTACTGTACTTTTTATACAAAATAGTACCTGCTCCTTTTTTAAAATAAAAGCTGTGATATTAAACAAATTAAACTATGTCACAAAAACCAACAAATAAAAAAAAAACAGTTGCAAAGGGACAGGCACGAGGTCGTGGTCTTGCCAGCTGTGCCCAACAAGGCACATAGTCAGCTAGACAGATGAGGATTGAAAGATCGACCTTCCTCCTCTCTAAATTTCCCACTACTGAAAGAAAAAGAGTCTTGAAGCCAGAAGAGCAAGACAAGCTAACGTCTTGGATGGCTGATAAGACCTCAGTTCTTGCAGCACACAATCTTCTTTGAACACACAGTCTACTGTTGGTAGAGACAAAGCTGGCCCATCAAAACCTACACCTCTTCCCATTTCCTCAACCCATCAGCAGCCCCAGGAAAATTTGGACCACGAACCTGGGCACTCTGAGGATTTGCTTGCTTCTTATGACCCCTTGCTTCAATCAGGCCTATCTGCGTCAAACCCTGACGACATACTTGAAGAGCATGATTCTCTATTCATGGCCAAATTTTGGAAACACAAAGGCCACAAGAAAGCCACTTTGAGCAAAGCAATAGACCGTCTCAGGAGGTGGATCATGATGATGATGAGACACAGTTGTCATCTGGCCAGCCAAAGCCCTCACATTATCCGGAAGACATTGAAGAGGAAGGTGTGGATGATGAGACCACTGATCCCACCTGGAATGTTGGCATGCAGAGCCAGCAGAGCAACACGGAGGAAGAAAGTGTGTATGTACCACCGGCAAAGGCACCAAGGCCTACTCAGGTCACCAGAACGCAAGCTGTCACAACAACTGTTGCACAAAATGTGTCCACTTTGACACATAATGTGTCAACTGTGGCACAGATCAATCCCTCAGTGCCACCAATCAAGCATAGAGGTTGGTCAGCCGCTGTGTGGAAGTTTTTTAAGGACAGTCCTTCACAACAAAATGTCGTCATCTGTACCATCTGCCATACAAGGCTCAGCAGAGGCCACGGCAAAGGCAACATGAGCACCACAAGTATGCGGAAGCACATGGCAGCTTAGCACCCTACTCAGTGGTTGCAACAACAGGGTTCAAAAACAGTTGCTACAGATCCAAACACTGCCAGGCTACCTCTGATCTGTTCCTCACAATCAAGTCTAGATGAAGCAGGTTCTGCTCATACATACTCCTCCCAATCTGCGGTTGAAGAGAAAATGAACCCTACTACAGTCACTTTTCAGTCAGCGCCTTTATTATTATTACCTGCCATACTAGGCAAGTTTTTCAGACAAGACTTGACAGTCCTTCCAACACTCTTTGGATACTCCTCCTGGCCATTAGCAGCAGCAGCACACGTTAGTTACATGTACACTATATGTTGTGTAAACGTTTCTACATTAGAGGGTGAGCATACACACAGCATTATTTCAGTTATATAAATGTTACTCTAACATACCTAGTTTGTACTGGATAGGTAGTGTGAAAAACAGTGTATTGTTTCACGTCTGTTTGACTGTATTTTACTGCCTGGCCAAAAGTGTCACCGATGTCATGATCAGAGACTGTTACCGGTACCTGGGAGACAGCAGAAGAAGGGTCCAGGAGGGGACGGCCTTGTGTCCTGTGGAAGAGATGGAAAAACCTAAATTAGCAAAGATGGGTATCGGCCAAAGATCTATCCCAATTCGGAAAGAGTGATGGTTAGGCAAAGTAATGGGAAATAAAGTTTTTAAGATAACATATTTTTAAGCATTAAGTAAGTAACACTGTACTTTATTTGTGACGGGCGGATAATCTTTTGTTTTGCGCAACTATCATTTTTCTATTAGGTCTAATTTTTTGAGTTGTGTTTGTAAAAACAATGTTATCAAAACATAAAACCATGTCATTGTCAGTTTTAAATGAATATTACTCCACCCAGAGACATTTTAAAAAACCTCATTTCAATTACAAAAATTGCTAAGTTAGAAAGTTTTGGTATAACTACTCAGACCAAAAACTTGTGGACAGCATTACAATCATTGTCAATTCTGCATTAACTCCAACACGTACCCTCTTGCCAACATGGACGGTTTCAGGAAGTGGAGCAAGTGGGCATATTTGTAAGGTGTTTTTCTCGGTCCACAACCCCTGTGAGCTTGGTCTTGTGCTCTCAGGTGCTTCCGGTAACTTCCAGATATTCCTCCATTTCCATATCAAATCCTCGCCTGCAATGAAATTTGAAAATCAACATGGACTTGTGTGTGTGTGTGTGTGTGTGTGTGTGTGTCTGTGTGTACTACAGATACATTTGGCCAGTATGTAACCTAACTTCTGAAGAAAATTAAAATCAACATTGTCTGCTGAAAACATATTACACCAAGTAAGACAACAGTTTGTGGACGGGGTTCGAGTGTCTGGTTAGCGCCAACCAAGTAGAAGTAAACAGAAAGTGCCAAATGACCTTAGTCAACATTATGTAGACTAATGTGATTCGGCAGACATGTTGACTCATCCTGTATGACTCATGATATGTGGTAAAAATTACGGTGACTATGTTGTCCAGATTTATTAAAGATGTTCCATCCGTGGACCACCCCAGCACAGACCTCATTCCACAGCCTAATGGTGTGCGCCATGTTGGTATGTTGGTGGGAACGCTGGTCCCCCAAGGGCGCCTGTTCTTGGACCATTTGGATCAGGAGGTTTGCGTCCAGCACATCCTCTTCACCAGCTCCACAAGACATTTGTAGCCTACAAGACAATAAAGAGACAAATCAAACATTTAATTTACACAATGTTTACTGTCCAAAACACATTAGGATTTACAGGTGGTGCAAGGAAGCTTTTTTTCTGGTGAGGACCATTTGAAAATGTATCCAAACCTTCGGTGGCTGACCGTCCAAACGGAGCAACTACAAAATTACCTGCTATATTTCTTTACAACATAAAATCACCCTTACTGTGGTGTCTGTGGCTGCTTCTCTTTGGTGTGGGTGATATAGGTCATGTACATGTTGTTTCTCAACTGAATTTCCAGGTTTGCTAGAGCCCTACACATCACCGTAGAGACTGGAAGCATATACCTCACTGGGAAAGGTGAGTGTCACGATTAGCTTAGTCAGGACCTGCAGCTCTCTGGCGCCCCCTTAGACTGCTGGCCAAATCCGGTACTGCCAGAGGATAAGGAGGGAGCCCAGCTGCTCTACTTTATGTGGTCTATTGCGGCCCGTGATGTGACAGGATGTATATATACCTCCAGTTCCTTCCAGGAACATATATATACCTCGATCCAGTCACCCTCACGCCCACCATATCACATAAATACACAAAACGATATGCTGCCACCACCGGCCTTCAAGGTAGACCGGGTACCTGTATGATAGCGTAAAAATGAGCAGGGAGGACGTGATAAATCGTTCATAGGACAAGGAGATCGCGACTAGTAAATTAAAATAGTTTACTCCTCAGAAATAGGCAGTGATTATAAAAGATGTACAGAATATTATATAAGAGACAATATTACATGTATGAATAACAGTTATAAAAAATAAAAGGAATAACGTAAGAAAAGTTTCAGACCTAGTCAGGCTTGGTGCTTAGTTTCTTGGAGGAGGCCCCTCTCCTGGATGGTAAGATTCTGTCGACAGTTAGCTGGTGTTGACTGTCAGACCTCAAGAGCAGAATGACCCAAAAATGTCCTATTTGCTTTTATGAGACTGGGAGAAGTCTTTGACCCCCCCTTCGCAAAGTGAGCCCTCCTTTGTGGGCGTGTCTGCTGAGCCATCCTCTCTCACCAGGCTTAATGAATTCCCATTTTCCATATCTAGAGATGGGGGGGGGTCACAGACATAAGATATGGCTCATTTTCCCGGTCCGGTGATTCTGAGAAGTTTGATACCAAATATGACTTGATGGTCTTATTTGGAATGTCAGCAATCCCTTCCCAGGTTCCTGAACGTTGTACAACTGTACAAAATACATCATTGAATACACAACACGGTAAGTAATCTAAAAATATGCATTATTTGTTTGTGGTATGATCGGGTCGTCTTAAATTCGATATTGAAACCACTGTGAATTTTAGACAAAGGACTTGGTTTCTTTGGTAGAAACAAAACTGGTTTGGACTGGTTTGTCCAGCGCTGGCTCTCCTGGAAGTGGTTTACGACCCATCGTAAATAGTTTGGTTGGGGGGAGGCCAACAGTGTTTCTCTGTAAGCTACTTACAAACCAGCTAAAAAAAGGGGGGAGGGATGAGGGAGTAGATCTGTCTCTGCAGAAAAAATCATGAGCAATATTCATTTTCATGACACCTCCCCCTTTTCGATGACGCTCGGTACTCCTCCAAGCGTGTCCCTGTGGGCTCTCCCCGCCGGGATAACCCATCGGCATTGCCATGCTCGCTGCCTTTTCGGTGCTGCACGGTAAAGTCGTACTGCTGGAGCGTGAGGCTCCAGCGTAGCAACCTCCCGTTGGTACCGGACAAGGAGTTCAGCCAGCTCAGGGGGTTGTGGTCAGTCACGACAGTGAAGGGGCGCCCGTACAGGTAGGGCTGCAAGCGTTGCAGGGCCCATACAATGGCCAGACACTCCTTCTCTATCGTGGAATAGGCCACTTCCCTCGGGAGGAGCTTTCGGCTGAGGTACAACACTGGGTGCTCTTGGTTCCTTGAGTCGACCTGGCTGAGCACAGCTCCGAGGCCAAACTCACTAGCATCAGTCTGTACTAGGAATGGCTGCTTGCCGTCAATCGCCCTCAACACAGGGGAGCTGCTCAGGGCCATCTTCAGAGCCTGGAAGGCGACCTCGCAGGCCTCGGTCCAATCGACTGCATGGGGTAGGTTCCTCTTGGTGAGGTCTGTGAGAGGCTTCGCAAGGCTACTATAGTTTGGCACAAAGCGCCTATAGTACCCTGCAGTGCCCAAGAAGGACAGCACCTGCTTTTTGGTCCTGGGGGTGGGCCAGGACACGATAGCGTCCACTTTCCCGGGCTCTGGTTTCAGCGTGCCCCCGCCTACCCGGTGCCCCAGGTAGTGGACCTCGTTCATGCCCATTTGGCACTTTCCTGGCTTAATGGTCAAGCCTGCCTGGCGGATGCGCCCAAGCACCTGCCGCAGATGCTTGAGGTGATCCCCCCAGGTGGGACTGAAGACGGCAATGTCATCCAGGTACGCCACCGCGTACCTCTCCAGTCCCAGGAGCAGGGAGTTAACCATTCTCTGGAAAGTGGCCGGGGCATTTTTCATGCCGAATGGCATGACCGTGGATTCGTACAATCCAAAGGGGGTGATAAAGGCTGACCTCTCCTGGGCCTCAGGGCTCAGGGGGATCTGCCAATATCCCCGACTCAGATCCATAATGGAGAGATAGCTTGCACTAGCTAACCGCTCCAGCAACTCCTCAATGCGGGGCATTGGTTGTGCATCGGAGGCCGTGATAGCGTTGAGCCCCCTGTAGTCCACACAGAATCGGGTGGTCCGGTCCTTCTTTGGCACCAGGACTACAGGTGAGGCCCACGCGCTCTTGGACTCGGTAATCACTCCCAACTTCAGCATCTCATCGATCTCCTGGCGCATGACGTGCTGCACCTCGTCGGAGATTCGATAGGCTGTCCGCCGGAGTGGGGCATGATTACCGGTGTCCACCTCATGGACCGCCACCGCCGTCCTTCCAGGTATGTTGGTGAACATGACTTGGAAGGATTCCAACACCGCTCGCATCTGAGACCGCTGGCTTGTGGATAGCAAGGTGCTTATCTCCACATCCTCAATGGACCCGCTGGCCTTCGCTTGGGCCAACATGTCCAGGAGGGGATCTTCCTCCCCATCCTCGGGCAGGTTGCAGACCGGTAGGACACAGGGCCCACGTTCTTGATGAGCCTTCATCATGTTGACGTGAAAGGCCTTCCGCCTACCCCGCTCGGGGTCGAGGGTGACCACGTAGGTGACTGAGTTGAGCTGTTGGTGAATGACGTAAGGGCCCTCCCAGGCTGCCTGAAGCTTGTCTTTTGGTACGGGGACCAACACCCACACCATCTGACCCACCCGGTAGGTCCGCTCGCGGGCGTTCTGGTCGTACCAATGCTTCTGGTCAGCCTGGGCTTGCGCCATGTTGACATTCACCAACTGCGTCAAGGTCTGCATTTTGTCACGGAAAAGCATGACATACTCCACGATGGACACTCCTGGGGTGCTCTGCTCCTCTTCCCAGGATTCTCTTACTAAACCAAGGGGTCCCCGGACCCGTCTGCCATACAGGAGCTCAAAGGGAGAGAACCCGGTCGAGGCCTGTGGAACCTCTCGGTAAGCAAATAGCAGGTGTGGGAGGTAACGTTCCCAGTCGCGTCCCTGGGACTCAACCAGCATTTTCAACATCTGTTTGAGGGTGGCATTGAAGCGTTCGCACAAACCATTTGTTTGCGGATGATACGCACTTGATACCAGATGCTGCACCTGCATTTTCTTACAGAGGGCCTTCATTATGCCAGACATGAACTGGGTCCCCTGGTCGGTAAGCATCTCCCTGGGAAATCCTACTCGGGAAAAGATGGCCAACAGGGCATCCGCCACCTTATCTGCCCTAATTGAAGACAGAGCTACTGCCTCTGGATACCGGGTAGCAAAGTCTACCACAGTGAGGATGTATCGCTTTCCAGAACTGCTGGGTATGGGCAGTGGTCCCACGATATCCACAGCAATCCGCTGGAAAGGCTCCTCTATCACTGGCAAAGAGTTCAGGGGTGCTTTAGGAGCCGGCCCTGCCTTTCCCACTCTTTGGCACGTGATACAGGAGCTGCAGTAGTTTTTCACATCTGTCCCCATTTTGGGCCAATAGAAGTGGTGCGACAACCGGGCCTTGGTTTTGCTAACCCCCAAGTGTCCAGCAAGGGGGATCTCATGGGCAATCCGCAACAACTCCTCCCTGAATTGGTAGGGAACGACCAGCTGTCGTTCTCTAGGCCAATCCTGTTGGGGTGTACCGGGCACAGTCTCCCGATACAACCTTCCTTGGTCCCAGAGTACCCTCTCCTTATCCGTCTCAGAGGGGGACTTACTGGCGAGGATCCTTAACGTCTCTAGGCTAGCATCTGTATGCAGAGCTGCCTGAAACTCCTGGCTGGAGGCAGCCAGGAGGGACTTTAAGGCCACATCCTCCTCGGGACTCTCTGGGACCTGCTCTGGGTCCGGAACCGGTTCGGTTATTCCTCTGCCTGAGGAGGGTCCAGAAGGCAGGGGGTTCCTGGCATTCTGGGCACTCTGACTGCGGGTGACGGCGGCTATGTAGGCCGTCTCCCCGGGGAATAACACCGTCCCATCAGCCTGCCTGGCTGTGGGTACTACTTCCCCATCATCCCCTGTTACCTCAGGAGCAGTGCTCATCATGGGGCAGCTACCATCAGCCCTGTCACCGTCTGTGGTGACACTGATCAGCTGCATGGCACTCCCCGCTTTATGGGCCCCGGGACTCTTCCCATCACCCTTAGCACTAACACTTGCTCCTGGTAGGGGATCCTCAGCAATATCACCCCGCAGAGTGACATGGCTGAGTTCTCCTGTACCTCCTGATACATCATCATCATCATCATCGTCATCATCATCAACATCATTATCATCATCATCAACATCTTCAGTTAAAGCATTGACCTTACCATCATTAGCATTAACCTTATTAACCATATCAGATCGGGGAGGGGAGTCAGGGACATAATAAGCGAACATTTTCCCCAAATCAGTCCCCAGTAAAACATTTGTGGGCAAGTTTTCGGACACCCCCACTTCCTTCACCCCACTCCCCGCACCCCAATCAATAAACACCCGGGCCATTGGCAGGGGACAGCGGACGCCCCCAATCCCGGTGACAGTCAGAGTCTTTCCTGGGATAAACTCTTCCGTGGACACCAGTTCAGGTCGGATGAGGGTTCGTTCGGCCCCAGTGTCCTTGAGGCCCACAGTGACAGTGTCCCCCACAGTGACAGACTGCAAATTTTCACAGGCCCTCCCAACCGACCCACCCACAAAAAAAACTGATGCCTTCTGCCCTGGAGCCTTGGGTGGTAGATTCTTCCTCTGCTTCTCTGGGCAAGTGGCACTGAGATGACCAGTCTGGTTGCAGAAGTAACACCTGCGGAGATCGGATACCGGCCGAGTGGGGTTGGCAGGGGGGCCAAGGCCTCCAGAAGGTCGGCTGGCAGGGGCAGGGATGGTGGTCATCTGCTTACCCCCCTTCCAGTTGGTGATGATCGGCTTCCGTCCCTCTGGTCTCCTGTTGGCCTCGTAGGTGTCTGCGATCTGCGCTGCTTTGTTCGCATCTGGTGGCTCCCGATCCATCACGAACTGTCGCACCTCCGTGGGGCAAAGATGCAGGAACTGGTCTTTCACCATCAGATCCTTTATCTGCTCAAAGGTGGTCACTTTCAGTCCTTGAATCCACTGCTCAAAGTTGGTTCTGAGCCCGTGGACCACATCACTATAGCTGTCGTGTGGTCCACGCTGGAGGTTCCGGAACTTTCTGCGGTACACCTCAGGAGTCAGCTGGAACCTCTGGATTAGAGCCTCCTTAATGGCTGCATAGTTCCCATCTAGCTCTCGAGGAAGAGCCACAAACGCCGCCAGAGCTTTGTCTCTCAGCGCCGAAATGAGGTACGGGGCATACTGGTCATTCGGCAGCTGGTACTGTAAGCACGCCTTCTCAAACCCCCTCAGGAAAATGTCCAGATCACCGTTGTCATCCAGCACAGGGAAATGCTTGGGATTCGGCTGGAAGGTGGTTGAACGGGTCGATTCAGAGTTCAATGGGGTAGATGACTGCCTTTCCAGCTCGGCCATCCGCAGGTCGTGCTCTCTCTGAGCTTGGGCCTCAGCCCGTCGCTCTGCAGCCTCTCGCTCGGCTCGCCGCTCTGCAGCCTCTCGCTCGGCTTGGGCCCGCCGCTCTGCAGCCTCCTGGTATTGCTGAATGAGCTGCAGGCGCCCTTGGGAATCCTCAGCGGGATATTGCTGTAAGGCCAGTTGCAGATAGGGGTCCATGCTGACCTGGTCGCTGACGCGGCATGCGTCTACAGGTGGGACCCCTGCAGGAACACCTGGTAGGACTTGGCTTACATCCACAGGTAAGGGCTCAGCAGCAACACCGTCCACGCTCTGACTGACCTCTGCAGCCGGACGCTGTACATCAGCACTGACAAGGCTTTGGCTGGCCTCTCCGTTCACTGGGCTCTGGTGCTGGACTTCCTCCACATCCAATTGCAGCAGTATCTGCTCCATCTGCTTCTTGGTTCTGCCAGAGGGGTCTATATTCCTGTATTTGCACAGGCAGGCGAGAGCCTCCTTGTTATAGTCTTTATACCAGCTTTTCACTGCTGTGGCCATGATTCCAAATCAAAAGATAGAATAGAAAAACAAAGAGGGGGGGGGGTAACTGCTACACACACAGTATTGTCTCAGATCTAATAACCACTGAGTTCGATCTTCAAAACTTTTGCGCAGAGCTCTTGTAAGAACTGTGCAAGTTTTTAGTGAGAGGAATGATTGCTCAAACCAGATCACTAATGTCCTATGATCCCACCGCTGCCACCAATTGTCACGATTAGCTTAGTCAGGACCTGCAGCTCTCTGGCGCCCCCTTAGACTGCTGGCCAAATCCGGTACTGCCAGAGGATAAGGAGGGAGCCCAGCTGCTCTACTTTATGTGGTCTATTGCGGCCCGTGATGTGACAGGATGTATATATACCTCCAGTTCCTTCCAGGAACATATATATACCTCGATCCAGTCACCCTCACGCCCACCATATCACATAAATACACAAAACGATATGCTGCCACCACCGGTCTTCAAGGTAGACCGGGTACCTGTATGATAGCGTAAAAATGAGCAGGGAGGACGTGATAAATCGTTCATAGGACAAGGAGATCGCGACTAGTAAATTAAAATAGTTTACTCCTCAGAAATAGGCAGTGATTATAAAAGATGTACAGAATATTATATAAGAGACAATATTACATGTATGAATAACAGTTATAAAAAATAAAGGAATAACGTAAGAAAAGTTTCAGACCTAGTCAGGCTTGGTGCTTAGTTTCTTGGAGGAGGCCCCTCTCCTGGATGGTAAGATTCTGTCGACAGTTAGCTGGTGTTGACTGTCAGACCTCAAGAGCAGAATGACCCAAAAATGTCCTATTTGCTTTTATGAGACTGGGAGAAGTCTTTGACCCCCCCTTCGCAAAGTGAGCCCTCCTTTGTGGGCGTGTCTGCTGAGCCATCCTCTCACCAGGCTTAATGAATTCCCATTTTCCATATCTAGAGATGGGGGGGGGTCACAGACATAAGATATGGCTCATTTTCCAGGTCCGGTGATTCTGAGAAGTTTGATACCAAATATGACTTGATGGTCTTATTTGGAATGTCAGCAATCCCTTCCCAGGTTCCTGAACGTTGTACAACTGTACAAAATACATCATTGAATACACAACACGGTAAGTAATCTAAAAATATGCATTATGTGTTTGTGGTATGATCGGGTCGTCTTAAATTCGATATTGAAACCACTGTGAATTTTAGACAAAGGACTTGGTTTCTTTGGTAGAAACAAAACTGGTTTGGACTGGTTTGTCCAGCGCTGGCTCTCCTGGAAGTGGTTTACGACCCATCGTAAATAGTTTGGTTGGGGGGAGGCCAACAGTGTTTCTCTGTAAGCTACTTACAAACCAGCTAAAAAAAGGGGGGAGGGATGAGGGAGTAGATCTGTCTCTGCAGAAAAAATCATGAGCAATATTCATTTTCATGACAGTGAGGATGGGGCATAGTGATCAATGCTGAACTAGATTTAAAGGGAAGACAAACGGCAAAATGTATCTGCCAGCCTGAGCACTGCAATCCCTTTGAATCAGCATGGGGGCCGCAAAACCATAATGAAGGGACGCATTCTGCCCTGTATCCTGAGGTTCACCAACCCATGGTATACAAAAAGACTATGAATAAAGTACTTACACGTTTCCCACCATGACGGGCTTTGGCGCGACCACTGTGTGATGGGCCGTCAGTCTCTCCTCCGGATGACTCACACCCCTGGCAACAAAAAGAAAAGTGTCAGTACAAACGGCCAACTACAATACAAATGCAGGCAAATAAGGGGGAACACATAAGGGTACTTACATGCTCCTCTCCGGCACCAGCCCCATCCTCCTTATCATCCGGATGCCATTCAGAATCAGACGAATACTGTGGAGTGCAAATTGAAATAAAATAACTATGCAAACAAGGCAACAAAAAAGGAATAAACAAGGAAGACAACCACACAACACCCACCTCAACAAGTCCGAAGTTTCGGCGAGATCGAGACATTTCGAATCTGCCTATGAAACAAGCCTAGATATCTGCAAATAAATAAACACTTGTGGAGCCCCAAGGGACGTGGGGTACTCGGTACCGGACCGGTCTGCGTCGGGGATGTCACGGGTGGCTTGGTCGGACCGTGTCCCTGGCTCAGCACAATAAAAGGGGAATATTTACAAGGGATTATGTCACGGGTGACGCCACCCACTTGATGCGGCCAGTAATGGGGGCCGTCCGCTGCTGCAGAACCTCCGGGGGTGATGTGAGGGCAGCGGAGGTGGTATAGTTCCAGTGGGGGGAACTGTATCCCCCGGGGCAGTAAAGTTAAAGTCTATTGGGGTTATAGATGGTGGGGAAGAGTTGGAGGACACACACTCACGTTTAGTTGATACTGTAATTCCCTTCTTGTCCTGATGCTGCAGAGCTGACAGGCTGGATCTGCAGGGAGGAATTGTCTCTGTGCTGGATCTGGAGCAAAGGTCGCAATCAATACACAGACTCCAAAGTTGTTTTCCAAGGCTTTACTGCTGATATTATTGCAGATTTACAGTCCACGGAGTCTGTAATGGAGCTGGGCTCTCTCCCCACACCCTGTCCGGGTCGTTGGCTTCCTTGTGCTGCACTGTGTGTGTGTCCTGAGCTGCTGCTTCAAGCTAAGCTGCTGGGATTCCTCACGTCTCTCTCTGTATGCTGCTGGTACCACTTGGCTAGGCAACTTGGGTCCTCTATGCTGCACTGACCCCTCCGTGTTGCTTCACTCTGGTACTAGGGGGCATCTAGAGATCCCACTGTTCTGGATTCGCTGTGCTGTGGGTGCCAGACACAGTACCGGATCCGGTGTCCGTCTCATTGTGCGTACTTCTGGGGCAAGTGATGGTGTCACTCCAGCTCCCAGATGTGTTCCTCTGTCTTTCGGTCTCCTGCTCCTCTGACCCTTGCTAGGTCTGCACTGAGCTAACTCTGCTCTCAATCAGCTCTCAGTTCTCCTGAGCTGTTCACAGCACTACACCGTGCTGTACGGTCTGAGCTCTCCCTCATGGGCAAGAGTATATAAGGGAGCAGGTGGTGCTCCCTCTATTGCCCAAAGGTGGTAGTGTTTGTCAGTGTGTAGTGGGGGAGAGAACCCATGTGATGTTATTGTGGCACATTAACCCATGGGGTGCCACATTCCCCCTTAGTTAAATACAGTACTCCGGGACTGTGGAAAAACAAGTAAACAACAATTAATATTGACATAGACATAAAAATGAAAAAGTACAAAAATCACTAGAATGTGAAAAAGAGTTCGAAAGTCAAAAAGCAGTCTTTCCAGAGGTTTAGTCTATTGCCTCCGGGCTGATGAATATATACAAGAGATTCTTACCACAACCAGTCCGTGGTATATATGGTCCATAAGTAAATAAGGAGATTGCAAAGTTCATACAGGATAGTCTCTGTAGGTACTGGGCTTTTTACGTTGCAATAACTATATACATTTGTCCACTGAATTCAACTTATATTCAAACAACATATGTACATTATACATTTAATTCTGTATTTTATTCTTTGTACCTAGCTGGTATCTGACCTTGGGTACTACGCTCTGATCTGCGCAATGTTGGTGGAGTTAGTATGAAAGTGTGAGTGGACGTTTACCTATTTGGGGTGCATGGTGTTATGGCAGATGGAGGTCTGACTGCAGGACTGGCAAGTTCACTGGGACCAGGAATCTGTTCTTCCTCTTCGGATTCTACTTCCAGTTCTTCAAGTCTTGGGTCTTCTTCTGGTAACACGGGTTCTGAACGGTTGTAACACAGGTTCTGGTAACACAGGTTCTGGTAACACGGGTTCTGGTTTTGGGTCCATCATTGAAGGGAATGCAATCATTGGTACGACAACTGCTCCATGGTAATTTGGCCATGTTTTAGGAAAATCTCCTAGTACCGTGTGGAAAACGTCTTCTTTTTCTTTCTCTTGAATAGTTGTTGGTACTTCAGGTGTCTTCAGGGTTTCAGGACACAATTTAAGCTGATCACGAGATACGACTTGTGAAGTTCTTCCTTCATCTTTGCTTATCAAATAGGTTTTAACATTGTCTAGGTTAGATGGTAGGACTGTGTATGGGACTGCTTCCCACTGATTATCCAGTTTGCCTGTACGTCTCTTTCTCTTGAGAACTTGATCACCTTCTTGTAATGGCATCGCTTGAGCATGTTTGTTAAAGGTCTTTTCTTGTCTTGCTCTTGCTTGTTGTAGGTTCCTCTCTACACATTCTTGCACTTGGTGATACTGTTTCTGACGTTTGATATCCCAATCTGTCTCTTCCAATTCTGTATCTGGTTTTTCAATTCCCATTTCTAGATCAATTTGTAATTTACCGGGTCTTGCACACATAAGATAAGCTGGAGTGCAGTTTGTAGAACTCACGGGGACATGGTTGTATAAGTCTACCAAATCAGGTAATTTATCTGGCCACTGGTTTCTTTCTGATTCTGGTAAGGTCTTTAACAGTTCGATTACGATATGATTCATTTTCTCGCATAGACCATTTGTTTGGGGATGATACGTTGTTGTGTGAATCTTCTTACAACCGTACATATTGCAGAATTCTTTGAATAGTTCTGATTCAAAAGCTGGACCTTGGTCGGCAAGGACTTGTTCTGGGTAACCATGTGGTCTACAGAAATGTGTCTGGAATGCTTTTGCTGCCGTCTTCGCTGTCAAGTCTTTGACTGGTACCACCACTAAGAAGCGTGAGTAATGGTCACGATGGTTAAGGCATAGATATAGCCTGACCGGCTTGGTGACAACTTGACGTGATCTAACGCGACTAGTTCAAGAGGCTGCTTGGTTATTATTGGTTGAAGTGGAGCTTTCTGTAGATTTTCCTTCTGAGGTTGCATGCGGCACATCTTCTGCACCATAGTTCAATGGATCCTCTCATGCCAACCCAATAGAATCTGTCTCTCAGGATCGCTTCTAACTTCTTCCATCCGAAATGACCTGCGTTGTCATGATAAGCCTCTAAGACCATTTGGATGTCTTGCTTGGGCACGATTATCTGCCAGACCAGTTCATGCGTCTTAGGATTGGTAAATCGTCTACAGAGCTTCCCTTGATGCAGGAACAACTTGCCTTTATCCTTCCATAGCTGTATAGCTTCAGCTGGGGCATTCTGTCCAGGGTGTGCATGTTGTTGCGTAAGCAGTTCTTTCACTAGCTTCACGGCTGGATCAGTATCTTGAGCTTCAGCCCATCCGTAGTGTCTTAACGGGTTAAGGTTTATTTCCTGTTTCTTTTGGTAGATGCCGGGTTGATAATCTTCTACCCTTGACCGATGAAAGGCCGGGAGTTCAATCTCTTCCAACTCTTCCGGTTCCTCTTCCACGTCTTTCAGGTGCGGCATCCGGGATAAGGCATCTGCGTTCCCATTCTTGCGGCCTGCCCGATATTTGATGACAAAGTTGTAGTTTGATAGCCGGGCTATCCATCGCTGCTCCAAAGCACCTAATTTGGCTGTGTCCAGGTGAGTCAACGGGTTGTTATCCGTGTAGATGGTGAATTCTGCACCTGCTAAGTAATGTTTAAAGCGTTCGGTTACAGCCCAGACTACTGCTAGTAGCTCTAACTTGAAGGAGCTGTAGTTCTCGGGATTTCGTTCTGTAGGCCGGAGCTTCCTGCTTGCAAAGGCAATAACTCGTTCTTTGCCTCCTTGCTTCTGCGACAATACTGCTCCCAGTCCCACGTTGCTGGCATCCG
Source organism: Allobates femoralis (assembly GCA_033576535.1). Classification (NCBI taxonomy): domain Eukaryota; kingdom Metazoa; phylum Chordata; class Amphibia; order Anura; family Aromobatidae; genus Allobates; species Allobates femoralis. The sequence continues at coordinate 341,382,517 of JARQOC010000005.1, read as the reverse complement.
TGTAAAGAATGAATGGTTGATGGTAATCAGGATATGCCAGGATCTCTTCTCCCGTCAGCGCACTTTTTAGCTGATTGAAGGAATTTTCTCTTTCTTCATCCCACCATGCCAGGGAATTACAGTTTGAAGTCTTCCTTGACCGTCCTACCAGAATGTCTTGCAGAGGAGCTGCTAGCTTCGTGAATCCTCTGATAAATCTTCTATAATAGCCTACCAGGCCCAGGAATTGCCTCACTTCTTTTACATTCGTAGGTCTTGGCCAATCCCTTATTGCTGTGACTTTATCAGGATCCGGTGCTACTCCCTCTGAACTCACGACATGTCCCAGGTACTGAACCTTTGGCTTGAGAAGGTGACACTTGGATGGCTTGATTTTCATGCCATATTTCGATAAAGCTTCGAACATTTCTGCCAGGTCTTGTAGATGTTGCTCGTACGTCTTTGAATATACAATGACGTCATCTAGGTACAGGAGGACAGTCTCAAAGTTCTTGTGCCCTAGGCAGCTCTCCATCAGACGTTGGAAGGTCCCGGGTGCGTTGCAGAGTCCGAACGGCATACAATTGAACTCACAGAGGCCCATCAGCGTAGTAAACGCTGTCTTCTCCTTGTCGGCCTCGGCCACAGGAACCTGCCAGTACCCACTAGTCAGATCAAGGGTGGAAAAGTAGTTAGCAGATTTTAATGCAGCTAATGACTCCTCAATCCTAGGTAATGGGTATGCGTCCTTATGTGTAATGTGGTTAATCTGCCGGTAATCTACGCACATTCTCATGGTCCCATCCTTCTTTTTGACTAACACTAGAGGTGCTGCCCAGGGGCTACAACTGTCTCTTATTACCCCTGCAGATTTCATTTCTCTGAGCATGTCTTTGGTGGTTTGGTAGTGAGCTGGTGGTAAGGGTCTATACCTCTCTTTTATAGGTTGATGGTTACCTGTGGGTATAGTGTGCTCTACCCCTTTGATCTGCCCAAAGTCTAACGGGTGTTTGCTGAATATCTGCTCATATTCTTTCACTACCGGTATACTCCATGCTTGTGACGGGGAGGTGTAGAACTGGTACCTACATGCAACTTTTGGCACCAATCCTCCAGCTTCTCCTCTGAGCCATTGTCATCCGCCTGACATGATGGGTTCAGGGCTCAGCGACGGTGATGTTGTTGTTATCAACCATGTACAACTTAGCCATGGTAGCATACTTTGGCAATGTGACCTCATCTTCTCCGCAGTTCAATAGGCGTAATGGCACTCTTCCCCTGTGTACGTCAACCACTCCTCTAGCAGTGAGTATGGTCGGTCTACTGTCTGAGTACACGGGTTCTACCAGGGCCTGATAATCTTGCCCTTTAATGCCTATTGCGGCTCTGCACCACACCAACATTTCAGTTTTGGGAGGAATTACAATAGGTATTGGGTCACTTACTCTGACACTGCCGATCTCACCTCCGGAGATTTCTACCTGCTGCTTCAACATCAGGGCTTTGATCTCTTTGTGCAGAAGCCTCTGTTGTCCTGTTCCGGCAGTCTCGGCGATTTGCTGTAAAACACTTAACACTTCGGAAAAACATTTTTCAATGACATTCATTCCTACCACCATCACGGGTTCACGGCCTCGCCGGTCAACATCTACGATTATAATACCCTGTTTCTGCAATTCTACCTTCCCAACCTGAATATTCATCTCTCTAAATCCAACCTTTGGTATCATCAATCCATTACCAGCCCACACTTCAAAGTTAAAGCCATCTGGCGCATTAGTAATGTCTGAATCAGCCCAGTACCTTTTATATAGAACATGTGGGATGGATGTTATTTGGGATCCGGTATCCAGCAAGGCACTAAAGGGGATGCCATCCAACACAATAGGGATCACCGGCTTTCCTCCCACAAATTTGTCATACCAGGCTGAGGGGCCTTGAGCGTTCATTCCTGGGGAGCGGCCCGCCTGCCCAGGATATCGTCGTTTAAAGGACACTCACGAGCAAAATGACCTGGTTTCTGGCAACGGCGGCAGACGGGCTGTCCATCTGGTTGGTAGCGATCGCTGGGTCGTCCTCTTGCTGCTGGGTATCTTCTGGGCCTCATCCACGGAACATCCTCTCTGCTGGTCGCCAACTCGATCTTGGGTGCAGGTTTTGACTCTCGCAGTTCCTTGATGACCTTGGCCATGGAGATCACAGTGTCTGTCAGGGCATCTAGCTTTTGGTTGATGGCTGCATTTGAGATATAGTCCCCGGCCTCAGCAGCAGTCGTTGACATAGCAGATGTCACTGGTGCTGCCGCCTGCTGAGGTGCTGCTGCAGTGTCAAGCACAGATGTTAATTCCCTTGGCTCTTCCAGCTGCTGCAGACGGATAGCTCTATCCTTCAGCTCAGTAAACGTCATGTCAGGGTTCTGCAGCAGTACCATGCTTAACTGTCCTCGATGGGAAGGGGAATGGAGGCCCTCTATGAATTGGTCAAATAGCATTTTATCAGCTCCCGGGGCTAAAGCAGGTTCTGCCAGCTTAAGGGCTTTGAGTGCTTCCTGCAAGTTCAAGGCAAAGTCTCTGGCACTCTGTTTAGGCTTCTGGTGGCATGCAAAGAACCTCATCTTAGCCCGGGCATCAACAGCAGATTCAAAAGTTGCTTTCAGTCTGGCCGCTAGATGCTCCACAGTGTCCTTATCTGTGTCCAGCCAGGACGCCACCTCACGCAATGCATTGCCTGTTAACTGTCCCATTATCATTCCTACACGCTGGGCTTCAGTGAGGGGATACATCACATAGTACTCTTTAAATCTTTTGCATAAAGTCAGTTAAAGTATTAGGCTCACCGGAGTATTGGGGCAGCCACATTGCCCCTGGAGTATACGGCATCAGGAATGGCATTATGGATGCTGTTCCTTGCGCCGCTGCACTGCCGGACGCTACTGGCTGACCCGACGCTGCAGCTCCATCGGCTACTCCGCCGCCGTCTTGTGCATCGGCCTGCGACATCTTGGGCCCCCTTAGTTATTATGCGCCCTCCGCCTTCCGCTTCCGTCCGGATGTCTCTGGGAGGTTTCGGGGCGCAGCAGGGATCTTCTTCCCCGCCGGATGTCGTCAGCACCAAGGGAGGAGGCTGGGTTCGCGCCAATGCAAGGTACCGCCCCCTTTCTTTCCCGCGCGGATTCTCAAAAATACAGTTCAGATGGCGCACTGGGTCCAATTCTTTTGGACCGGGTAGATCCTGTTCGTGATGCCAGGTTGTGGAGCCCCAAGGGACGTGGGGTACTCGGTACCGGACCGGTCTGCGTCGGGGATGTCACGGGTGGCTTGGTCCGGACCGTGTCCCTGGCTCAGCACAATAAAAGGGGAATATTTACAAGGGATTATGTCACGGGTGACGCCACCCACTTGATGCGGCCAGTAATGGGGGCCGCCGCTGCTGCAGAACCTCCGGGGGTGATGTGAGGGCAGCGGAGGTGGTATAGTTCCAGTGGGAGGAACTGTATCCCCCGGGGCAGTAAAGGTTAAAGTCTATTGGGGTTATAGATGGTGGGGAAGAGTTGGAGGACACACACTCACGTTTAGTTGATACTGTAATTCCCTTCTTGTCCTGATGCTGCAGAGCTGACAGGCTGGATCTGCAGGGAGGAATTGTCTCTGTGCTGGATCTGGAGCAAAGGTCGCAATCAATACACAGACTCCAAAGTTGTTTTCCAAGGCTTTACTGCTGATATTATTGCAGATTATAGTCCACGGAGTCTGTAATGGAGCTGGGCTCTCTCCCCACACCCTGTCCGGGTCGTTGGCTTCCTTGTGCTGCACTGTGTGTGTGTCCTGAGCTGCTGCTTCAAGCTAAGCTGCTGGGATTCCTCACGTCTCTCTCTGTATGCTGCTGGTACCACTTGGCTAGGCAACTTGGGTCCTCTATGCTGCACTGACCCCTCCGTGTTGCTTCACTCTGGTACTAGGGGGCATCTAGAGATCCCACTGTTCCTGGATTCGCTGTGCTGTGGGTGCCAGACACAGTACCGGATCCGGTGTCCGTCTCTCTGTGCGTACTTCTGGGGCAAGTGATGGTGTCACTCCAGCTCCCAGATGTGTTCCTCTGTCTTTCGGTCTCCTGCTCCTCTGACCCTTGCTAGGTCTGCACTGAGCTAACTCTGCTCTCAATCAGCTCTCAGTTCTTTTGAGCTGTTCACAGCACTACACCATGCTGTACGGTCTGAGCTCTCCCTCATGGGCAAGAGTATATAAGGGAGCAGGTGGTGCTCCCTCTATTGCCCAAAGGTGGTAGTGTTTGTCAGTGTGTAGTGGGGGAGAGAACCCATGTGATGTTATTGTGGCACATTAACCCATGGGGTGCCACACACTTCTATGAATAGTCAGGCAGGCACCATAAATGCCCATGTACGGAAACAAACAGTACATATCAATAGCATAGAGAACATTTAAAGGCACCCCTAAACTACAAAGTGGTACAACAATAAAGAAACAGACATCACACAGCGAAAACCACAGACCCTTGAAGAGCAAAAAACAATGCTTATGCAACATTATAAAATTCATTAACATAACATATGAACCAAGCATCCAACAAGAAATTAAGACTAAACAATTAGTAGAGGTCCATGAGGTTGCCCATGCATTCATGGCCATGAAGCTATTGTGGCTGACAGTTGTCCATGCAAGAAAACTTGCACGCTTCTGCATGCTGCAAGAAGGCCGTGTGCTTGCATGCACGCCTATGCATGCTGTAAGCAGGCCGTTTGCATGTCCATGCATGCACGCTTGTGCATGCATGCTGCAAGCAGGCCGTGTGCATGCATGCACGCATGTGCATTCTGGAAGCAGGCTGTGTGCATGCATGCACGCCTGTGCTTGCTGCAAGCAGGCAGTGTGCATGCACATGCAAGCACACCTGTGCATGCTGCAAGCAGGGTGTGTGCATGTGCATGCATGAAAACATGCACGCCTGTGCATGCTGCAAGCCGAGCACGCACATGGCCAGGCATGCTAACTTGCATTTTGGCACCGGTGAGGCAAGCCACCGCAATTTAAAAAATCATATAAATACAGACGATTCCGAACATTGCACGCACTGTACTCGCCAGAATTAGCAGATGCAAACAGCTGGAAACACTGTAGTGTCCTAAAAAAGCTCCTGCTGGGAAATCTGCCAAAGAGCAAAATAGCATCGGGAGGTGGGGTAGGAGGTGCTCCAAAAACAACAGTGGCGCAGCCGCAATCAAGCATTAGCAATCCAGGAACCGGACCGGTTTTTGGTATGATTCCGCTTCTATCCGGTACCATAGACAGCCATGTTAAATTAAACCGGATTGACCCGAACCGGTTTTGTCAGATTCTTTAACCGGATTAAACCGGATTGACCCGGTCCGGGTTATTTTGGTTCAATTTAACCTGGCTGGCAATGGTACCGGATTGAACCGGAATGAGACAATCCGGGAGCATCCGGTTTCATTTTACAGCTACCTGCTTTTACTGAAGGACTCTAAACAATGAATAACATAATTGCAGGTTGTTCCTCAACTGCCAGACCTCTTTATCTCTTAATGGGGTCCCGCAACAGATTAATTATTCGCAATTACTCGCTTCTCCATTGATTTATATTGGACTCGCTATACTCATAACGAGTACCGAGTATCGGGACCTACTCATTACGAGTCTGGAGAGTCTGAGTGTTTTAGTACTCGTTCATCTCTAGTAATAATCTGAAGTTGGTAGGCCTACCGGAGTCGGTTCACCCAGCAGACCTGGTGCAGCTAACGTCTCACTGGCTACCACAGGCTGTAGACATCCTGTTGGACAATGCAAAGATCGCAGTAGAGAGAGCACATAGACTGGGTCCACCAAGAACAGGAGAAAAAGATGGACCGAGACTGGTTCTATTCAAAGTCCTGGACTATCAAGATAAACTTCGATTATTAAATGCCTACAGAAAAAAGAAGAAACTGCTTTACCAAAACCACAGAGTTCTGATGTTTCAGGACTACTCGGCAGTGCTGACGGCTAAACACAGAGCATTTCAACCGGCCTGCAAAATGCTGCTAGACAATAATATTCGTTTTGGTCTAAATTACCTGGCAACGTTGAGATTCTCACTGGCAGGGAATAGTAGGGTCTTTACTGACCCTCACAAGGCTCTAAGCTGCCTGCAGGAGGCTGTCAAGCCACCTTGAAAATACTGGCCATGCACAGCCGGTATACATTACACACCTGGAAAGGTGGTGTCCAGTTAAGTCTGGTTTGTCTCTAAGTTTATAATGTTTTCAATGTTTTTTATATTTATATTGATGTTTACAATGTTATTATTGAAAAGGTTACAGGAGAGGGTGGGAAGGGAAGAATTTCTTTGCAGCAAACAATTGAATCAGCCAACTTTGGTGATCCAAAGGCCTACTCGCTGGGATAGGCAGAGGTCCCAACTAAACTTCATAACAACATTCATATTGTTTAAGTTGCATAAAACTGGAGTGGGATAATGGCCACTGAACAAAGTGGTGGGGTGGATGAGCTGACGTCTATCCAGTAGTGGTCGTGGAACGTTAACGGGTTGAATTCCCCAATTAAAAGGAAAAAGATCTTGAATTATCTACACCAAAAGAATTTTCACATAGTTCTCCTCCAGTAGAATCACTGGATCAGGGGTAATCATCCGTCGCTTGGTAGTAAAAAATTTACGGTATGTGCTGAAACATCATATTCTAAAAAACAACGGGGGGTGGTCATCCTAATTAATAATAATGTAAAAAGACAAATAGGGAGGGGACAAGAGGCGCAATAGTGCCCTATCACTAGTGACACTGTGTATGTAGGTAGTGCTATGAAGCTCCTCACCTGGTCCAGTTGTGATTCCCACAAGTGGTTTGAAGGCGTTTTGGAAACTGTGTTCCAGCTGCTGCAGAACCTCCACCGACCACTGGATAGTGGTTTGAAACCAAGAAGATGATGGAGTGCTGGTGTATCACGGTCCGCGCTGCTGTAGTATGAATAAACTCACCAAAGAGCCCAGAGTATTTTCATCCTTTATTTCCTCCTCTTTCCTACGCGTTTCAGCGCCACACCCGGCGCATTGTCCCTGAGGAAGGCGCCGGGTGTGGCGCTGAAACGCGTAGGAAAGAGGAGGAAATAAAGGATGAAAATACTCTGGGCTCTTTGGTGAGTTTATTCATACTACAGCAGCGCGGACCGTGATACACCAGCACTCCCATCATCTTCTTAATTAATAATAATATCAGACATGAGGTGGTGGATGTAATGGCGGACCCAGCAGGTAGATATGTATGTGTTAATCTTATAATTGAGGGGACACCATATAAAGTGGTTAATATTTATGCACCGAATATGTTAGACACCCAATTCCAGATCTCTGTACTAGAACAAATAGCAGATTGAGGTACACACTCATTGATTGTTGGGGGACTTTAATGAAATATATGATAACGTTATGGATTCCTCCAACCCACAACAACCTAAAACACGGACCCCGGGAAAATTGTTGCGGTCTCTATTGAGTGGTTTAGACCTAGTAGATGCTTGGAGGACACAACGCGCATTGGAGATAGATTTCTCACACTATTCACATGATCAAGACTCCCACGCCAGGATAGAGTACTGGCTTATAAGTTCTGCACTGATGTCGTTGGTTCAACGAACAAAAATTTTAGGCATATTTATTTCGGACCATGCACCGATCACTATGCATATCCAGCTAAGACAACCCATCAAATTTAACAAGAGATGGAGGTTCCCCTCATACTTATATACATATGAAGACTTTAAAAACTATCTTCATCTGGAATGAAACAATTTTAAAATCAACATTATAGAACATATAGCAACACCTCAACGTTTTTGGGATACGGTCATGAGAGGCCATATTATATCTTATGTGAGTAATAAAAAGAAAAATTTAATGCAAAGAATTTTGGAATCACCGTCACAGCTCACAATGGCATACAAACAATTTAAAACCAATAATACGCCACTCACATAAAAGAAATATCTAGAGACAAAGGAAGCTGCAGAGGTCCTAGCTCATGAAACAGCGGCCTATGGTGTAGCTTTTTAGAAGCAGAAATATTTTAGATGGGGAAACAAGTCGGGGAAACTGCTGGCATCACTCACAAGACCATATCGCAAAGCAACCAGAGTCCATAAAATCTTAAATAAACAAGGTGTAACCCAGACTACTGACGAGGGAATTAATGGGAGTTTAAGTCATTCTTTGAGACACTCTATAGGGCAGAACCGAGGGAAACAGACTTTCTAACACCTGAGACGGTCCCTAGACTGATGGAAGAGCAGAGACAATTACTTAATTGCATGGTGACGGTAGCGGAGGTGATACAGACCATCAGTAAATTGAAGACCTCTAAGGTATCTGGCCCAGATGGGTATAGTAATAAATATTATAGACTCATGGGGGAGTGATTGGCGCACACCTATGTGAAATTTTTAACCGATTTGAGGGGGAGCGTGCTCCAGACGGGTTCACAGATGCGAACATAATAGTACTCCCAAAACCAGTCAAAGACCCATTGAAAATAGAGGGCTATAGACCAATCTCACTGTTAAACTCAGACTTTAAAATATTCAAAAAATTACTAGCAAACAGAGTTCAAAAGGTACTCCCCTCAATCATTTCACCCCAACAAATCGGCTTCGTCCACGGTAAATCTATCGCATACAATATACGTACAGCACTGGGAGTAATCTCATACGGGAGGATTGGGGAGGACAGGAGGACATGCGGGCAATGATGGCTAGCCTGGATGCCGATAAACCATTTGATCGAGTGTCATGGGAATACTTATTTGAGGTCCTGGCTCTGAGAGAGTTCGGTCCATGGTTTTGTAATGCAATTAAAAGCATTTACAGTGCATCGGTGTCCAGGCTGGCCATAAACTGTACATTTACATAGCCCTTTAAGGTCCAAAGAGGCACAAGACAGGGATGCTTGCTATCGCCCTTACTGTTTAATCTAGCCTCAGTCCTACTAATTAGAACCTTACAGAACTCAATGGTATATAAGGGCATAAAAATTGGAGAGATACCCTACAAAATAGCAGCCTTTGCGGATGATATTCTGTTGTTTATCTCCAACCCTGAGATTGAAATCCTTGTGATAATGGAAATCATAGGAGAATACAGTAGATGCTCTGGTTTTAAAATAAATCAGAAGCTCTGGCCCTCGTGGAGAAGGGGAAAATAACCGGGACTATCCCCTTCAGATGGAGTGCATCTTCCATAAAGTATCTGGGTGTCCATATTCCGGTGGATTTAACCACACTATATACAATAAACATAAAACCCCTTATGGCATCAATACGTCAATTATTAACATCTTGGAAACACTTAACGCTATCTTTTTCAGGGCGCAGTCACTTAATTAAAATAGTCATATTCCCTAAATTAGTGTATATTTCCTTGAACGAAGTGCCTCTCTGTCCGCGCTGCTGCTCCAGAAATGAAGGAACCAGGACACAGGGATGTCTGGATTGACTTATGCTTTTATTGTCCTTCATTTCTGGAGCAGCAGCGCGGACAGAGAGGCACTTCGTCCAAGGAAATCTACATTGTGACAACGGTTATCTGTGGGAGTGCGGTCCCTGCAGCAGCTGCTTTATCTCTTTTTAACCAGTTGTGGGTCTCACAACTGGACAAGGTGGGCAATTCCACATTGCAAGCTGACAGTGTGTAATTAAGATAAGACCCTATTTGCGCATTCTTATTTTACAGATTTACTAAATTAATGTATGTATTCCAAACACTGCCTTTATTATTACTCAAAGAAGATATACACGCATTGAATAAGGTATTTAGGTCATTTATATGGGGCACGGGGAAGAGATCAAGAATTGGGCTGATGAAGCTGCAGGCTCGAAGAGAAGAGGGAGGTATAAATTTCCCAGATATAGGACGATATAACCTGGCAGCAAACTTAAGATACATTACTGACTGGAAGAAAGGGACATCACACTACACTAATGTAGAACTGGACCAGGCACTTAATCCGCATATCTCATTGACGGCACTGATGCATCTAGGTAATGAAAAACTTCCCAATAACTTGGATCAATTCCCGACTATATGGCAAACAATAAAGACTTGGAAGAAATCTAGGAAAATAAGTGGAGTGGAAGCTGGGAAGTCACCATTCATGCCATTTCTAGATAATCCAAACTTTCTGGGAGAAAAATCACCCCCAATAGATACAGAGATGGCAGCACAGGGTTGTACAATGGCAGTAAATTTGATGGACAATACATTTTCCATACTAACATATAACTCTGCAAAACAATGCTTCCCCATCTTTACAAATAGACCATTCCTGTTTTTACAGGCAAGAAGTTTAGCTCAAAAAAAGGCAAGCCAGATAGCCAGATAAGACATGGAGGTTATCGGATGAATAGCTTTCTTAGAAATGCTATGACACAGCCAGTGTCGACTAGTTGCATTTATACATTATTAAGGATGAATAGCTTTCTTAGAAATGCTATGACACAGCCAGTGTCGACTAGTTGCATTTATACATTATTAAGGATGAATAGCTTTCTTCGAAATGCTATGACACAGCCAGTGTCGACTAGTTGCATTTATACATTATTAAGGATGAATAGCTTTCTTAGAAATGCTATGACATAGCCAGTGTCGACTAGTTGCATTTATACATTATTAAGGATGAATAGCTTTCTTAGAAATGCTATACCATAGCCAGTGTCGACTAGTTGCATTTATACATTATTAAGGATGAATAGCTTTCTTAGAAATGCTATAACACAGCCAGTGTCAACTAGTTGCATTTATACATTACTAAGAAGAGAGTGGTCATGGGAGGGGACAACCACAGGACCAGCAAAATGGGTGACGGAACTTAAAGAAGTGACGATTGTGAGCATAGTGAAAGCCACCAACAGACAAAGGCAGATCATGGGGTCCAGCAGCTACACGGACATGGCTATGTTAATTCTACATAGAGCATATATTACACCACTTATTAAATCCAAAATGACACCAAGGGAAAGATATAGATGCGCAAAATGTAATGCAGAAAATACAGATATTCTACATCATCTGTGGGAGTGTGGGATTCTATTCTAGATGAAAACTCAAACACACTCCCCAAAAAAATAAAAGTCATGTTAATAATGTGGGCATCAGCATTTAGGAAAGGTATCCTACAACAATGGCTAAATCCAGAACCACCGACCAGGGCCCTGATACAATCCAAGCTAATGTTTCTGTTTCGTATGGACTGGCTAAACACTCTGACTGATAAAGAGAAAATGGTGAAGTTCTTGAATACTTGGTCGATACTTCTACCAACAATACCCAAAGAGATGAAAAATCAACTTAAGAGTCAGTTTGAAAACACCCGATGGTACTTATTAGAAAGAATTCAGGGCAATATTCCAATACCATAAAAATAGTTATCATTGCTGCAGAGAATGGGAAAGGGGAGTTCAGGGGGGAGGGGATTTAAGTAAGATATGGTTTAAAAGTACCACAATGTCTTCTTCTTTTTGTATAGTAACTTTCTATATGTTTATATATGTATATGAAGCACAAGATCTTTTGTTTGGAAATGTTAACCTTTACTGTATGTTACTAAAAATCAATAAAACATGTAAAAAAAAAAAACTGCTCACCTGGGTCTGGTTGTGTCACCCACAACCAGTATGATAGCCAGAAATCGATGTAGTCGCCTGTAAAAGACAGCTGCTGCCAGGACCGCACCTCCACGGATAACCGTGGTGAAGAACTTGTGGATCTGTAGGGCAAAGTGCAGTTGTGTCCGTGCTGCCGTCAAAAGGATCACCAGTGACTAAAAAGAATCTGGGCTGAATTGTGTCTTTATTCTTATTCTTATTATTCGTGTTTTGGAACCTTCACCTGGCTCCTTCCTCCTGTCTATACCCCCGGGGACACCAAAATAACAACTTTATAAGATACTAGCTGTAGTACCCGGCTACGCCCGGGTTAATAAATAACTGATGTTAGCTATAACAAAATAGAATTTGAATATGTCATATTAATGACCTGTAGGAAAATAGAAGCTGAGCTGTGATTGATTGCTATAGGCATCCTGATAAATCGCCAGCCAACAGTAAACCCTCCCCCTGGCCAGGCAGTATATGTTACCTCACACATACACATAATAGACAGCTCATGTGACTGACATCTGCCTTAATTCCCTATATGGCACATGTTTGCACATTGGCTGTTTTTAATCAGATGTTTATGTTTGGAAATTAAAGATGGCACATGTTTGAGACAAGTTGTGTGAGGTGATTTGTGCACATCTGTGTCTCTCTGTGTGGTGTGTGTATCCCTGGGGTGTGTGTATGTGTGTGTCCCTGTGGGGTGAGTGCATGTGTCCCTATAGGGTGTGTATGTGTGTGTGTCCCTATGGGGGGGGTCTGTATGGTGTGTGTCTCTGTTGTGTGTGTCTTTTTGTGCTGTGTGTTTGTGTGTCCCTGCGGGGTGAGTGCATGTGTCCATATAGGGTGTGTATGTGTGTGTGTCCCTGTGGGGGGGTCTGTGGGTGTGTGTGTGTGTATCTGTGCTGTGGGTGTCTCTTTGTGGAGTGTGTGTGTCCCTGTGGGGTGAGAAAATTTTGGGAAGCAAGGTGTGTAACAGTCCGGGCTGCTGAGTCCACAGGAAACACAAGGAATGCAAGATATATCTTGTAGCAGTATTCTTCTTTATTTCCTACGCATTTCAGTGCAGTTCCATGCACCTTCCTCACGGATATCCCAACATTTTGTGACGGTTTTTCCACGTGCGAGTGGTCGGTGGAGGTCCTGCAGCAGCTGACATTACTTTCATGCCTTCAAACCAGTTGTGGGTCACACAACTGGAATAGTGAGTGGAATCTATATACACTACCCATACTGTCAGTGTCACTTTTGATAGGGCACTATTGCGCCTCTTGTTCCCCCAGTTTTATTGATCCTGTGGGGTGAGGGCATGTGTCCCTATAGGGTGTGTATGTGTGTGTGTCCCTGTGGGGGGGGCGTCTGTGTGGGGTGTGTGTGTCTCTGTGTTGTGTGTGTCTCTTTGTGGTGTGTGTGTGTCCCTGTGGGGTGAGTGCATGTGGCCCTATAGGGTGGCTATGTGTGTGTGTCCCTGTAGGGGGGGTCTGTGTGGTGTGTGTGTCTGTGTTGTGTGTGTCTCTTTGTGGTGTGTACCTGTAGGGTGAGTGCATGTGTCACTATAGGGTGTGTGTCCCTGTGGGGGTGTGTGTGTCTCTGTGTTGTGTGTGTCTCTTTGTGGTGTGTGTGTTTGTTCGGGTGCGTGGTGTGTATCCAATATTGGGGCTGCACCTTAGCGACTATACACTTGCTTGTTACTCTTTGTGTGCATGTGGTGTGTATACATGTCCCCGTGCGTGGTGAATATCTCATGTTGGGGCCCCACCTTAGAGACTATATGCTGGTATGTGCTGTTAGTCTTTGGCGCTCTCATTAAGCCCCTCTCATTCACAACTGTCAACTGTCACTTTTTCCCCATTATGTAGATAGGGGCAAAATTGTTTGGTGAATTGGAATGCGTGGGGTTAAAATTTCTCCTCACAACATAGCCTATGACGCTCCTGGGGTCCAGACGTGTGACTGTGCAAAATTTTGTGGCTATAGCTGACAGCTGTCGATTTTCCTCCAACACTTTTCCATTCACTTTTTCCCCATTATGTAGATAGGGGCAAAATTGTTTGGTGAACTGGAATGCGCAGGGTTAAAATTTCGCCTCACAACATAGCCTATGACGCTCTCTGGGTCCAGATGTGTGACTGTGCAAAATTTTGTGGCTGTAGTTGCAATGGTGTAGATGCCAATCCCGGATATACACACACACACACACACATTCACCTTTATATATTAGATTAGTTTAGGCCTGAGAGGTATACTCTCCTCCCAGTACCTAAACGCCTTGGTGCTGTTACCCCTCCTCTTGTGCTGTCCAGGTCCTTCCTCCTGTTACCCTTCAGAGCAGTGTTGGTATGTTCAATTAGCTCTCAGGCATCTCTGTCAGCTATGTCAAGAGCTGAGGTCACTTGATATCACGCAGCCCCAGATCCCGCCCCGTGCGGGCTTATGTTTTATGCAGGCTGTGGGGCTGGGAATCTGTCTTATATTAATTTAATATACATTTATCATCCCCTTGCATCCCCCAATACAGTATCCCCATTATCCCCTTGCAGCCTCAATACAGTATCCCCATCATCTCCTTGCAGCCCCCATTACACACACACCTTTTCTCACTGGTCCGCCGCTGCATGTACTCCGGTATTGCTCTCAGCTCCCTGCCTCAGATGCCATAGATTTTTGGTCCCACTGGACAATCGGAGGCAAGCAGCTAATCATGCGCCAATGTTTGTATTCTCCATTCAGTTATAATATTTACATTATGACAAGGGGGTCATATGCCTCCCTGCAGTTTGACAGGGGGGCTCTGTGCCTCCCTCCAGTCTGATAGGGGTGGTCTGTGCTTCTGACTCACCGTGGCCGGGTTCTCAGGTCTCAGGCGCTGGCTGTCAGTTACGTTTCCGGAGCCTGAGGTTGTGGGCCTGGTGGTCAATAAAAGGGTTAAAGTAAAATAATAAAAAGGGTTTAAAGTTCTGATTCGTGACGCCACCTGTAGGGTTCCGGTGATGGCACCGGCGCTGCTTGGGCCTCCGGGGTGATGGGCGGCAGCAAGGTGGAACCGCTCCCCACAGGACGAGCGGGATCCCCGGAGGTGAGAGCTGCAATGGAGTAATAGGGCAGCTCGGTTGTTTCGTAAGGCAAGGCAATTAACGGTAGTACCGAAATAAGGCTCAGACACGTTGCTCCTCTGAACAGGTATTTACTTAGATGTTCAATGGCAGACAGGTGAAACAGTTCTCAATGCCAAGTGACAGACCTTGCGGTGAATAGCGTCCCTTTGAGGCTCCACAGGTGTCCTTCTCTTTCCTGACTGTCCCCCTCTCTTCGCTGCTTTAGCATACCCTGCCAGGGTACAGAGGGCCCTCGATTGGAGTTCCCGTTGTCTTGGCCCTGACGCTCAGGGTCCTGGCCCTCAATGGTGAGTACCCCCTGGTATAGCTGCGGTGATGGTGAAGTTGTGAGTTGTGCTTCTGTGAAGCCTTCAACCACTCCGGGTTCTGTGGTGCAGGGTTAAATCGTCTGAACCACCTCGGAACCGGTACTCCGGGTTATGGACTTGGCTCGGGTCTTCTATCACCCTGCTCTCTCTCTTGGCCCCTTTCTCTTCTGGGTCACCAGTGCTCGGTGCCCTCCCTGTTAGCTGTCTCTGCTGTCACGACTTGACTTCCCTTGTTCTTGTCTCTCCACTACTATGACTCCTTACTCCTTTCCCCACTGCTATATACCCTAGTTCTCCTTCCACCAGGACCGGTTACCCAGGAAATGGGTGCCTAATTGGTCCTCTGCCTCTAGGTTCTGCATGTGGTAGATGGAGACTCAGGATTATCCTATTCACCACTGGGACGGAGAATAAAACACCTTCAGTCAGGGGTGTAGTACCCTCCTGTGACGCACTCTTAGTGGGGCGCCACACTTCCCTCCAGTCTGACAGGGGAAGCTATAGCCCTGTGCATCCCTCCAGTCTGAAAGGGTGGTGGGGCTCTGTGCCTAACTCCAGTCTGACAGGGGAGCTCTGGCTCTGTGCCATTCTGCAGTCTGAAGGGGGGGCGCTCTGTGCATCCCTCCAGTCTGATGGGGGATGGAGGCTCTGGCTTTGTGCCAACATGCAGTCTAAAAGGGGGCTCTGGTGGCTCTGTGCCTCCCTGCAGTCTGACAGGGGGGCTTTGGCTGTGTGCCTCCCTGCAGTCTGACGGGGGGCGGGCTCTGGCTCTGTTCTTCCCTGCTATCTTATAGGGGGAGCTCTGGCTCTGTGCCTTCCTGCAGTCTGACAGAGGGGGAGGGGTATCTGACCCTGTGCCTCCCTGCAATTTGACATGGGAGGTGGGGCTTTGTGCCTCCCTGCAGTCTGATAGGGGGGAGCTCTGTGTGTGTTGGCTGCTCTCACCCAATCTTCCCCACCCTGCACTTTCACCTCCACTGTCGTTTGCACTGCTTGTGACACACCCACTCCAGGGCTGGAAAGACTTGTGAACCGGGCAGCAGTTGTTGTTCTTCACTTCTCCGTTCTTTTCACGGGGACAGACGGGGGTCAAGACGGTGTCATTTTAAAGGGAACCTGTCAACTAGATTAAGCCCCCAGGCTATAACTACCTGTCTCTGCACCTTGCTATTACTACTCTAACTATCCCCCTGTCTGCTAAATCTGCCCTGTTACTGTGTAAGAAAATGTATTTCTAACTTACATGGACGTATGTTATTGATCCGGGGGGCTACCGTTGATAGCCCCCCTAGGCGTCCTCTCTGTGTCCCTGTTGCCGCCTTCTGCTGTCTCTTGCACGCCCCTGTGGGTGTGCTATTGTAATCAAAATGCGCGCTCCCCCAGCCAAGGCTCGTCAGCACTGCTATGCAGCCTTCCTGATATAATGCAGAATGCATCATTTCCGGAGCCGCGAGGCCATAGCAACCCGCTATTTACCTTAGCAGCGACATCCTGGAGCTTCGCGTGGACCCGCAGCAAAGGTAAATAGCAGGTTGCTTTGACCCCCCGGCTCCGGAAGTGATGCATTCTGCATCATAACAGGAAGGCTGCATAGCAGAGCCAACCGAGCCTTGCTGGGGGAGCGTGCATTTTGATTACAATAGCACGCTCATAGGGGCGTGCAAGAGACAGCACGAGGCGGCAACAGGGACACAGAGAGGACGCCCAGTTGCTAGCCCTCCATATCATTATCATATGCCCATGTAAGTTAGAAATACATTTTCTTACACAGTCACAGGGCAGATTTAGCAGACAGAGGGATTGTTAGAGTAGTAATAGCAAGGCGCAGAGACAGGTAGTGATAGTCTGAGGGGCTTAATCTAGGTGACAGGTTCCCTTTAATAAACGGGATAGATGAGGGGGGATGTCTGGGGAAAGGGGTCTTCATGATGCCACCTGGGGTATGCGGCTGCCACTGCTTCAGGACCTCTGGGAACGGTGACCAGCAGCTTGGATGGTTCCGCTCCCCGCAGGTGAAGCGCGGTCCCCAGGGCAGTAGGATAGAGGAGTCAGTTTATACCTTGTTTCACTAGGTCATCAGTACCCCAATGTCTCATGTGGCCTCTGCGGCCAGTGGTCGCTGCTAAAAAAGTCTCACACACCACAGCTGAAGTTTTGTTACTTCACTTGGTGGTTTCAGCATGGCTGCCTGGTACATCCCTTGCCAACCTCCAGTTCAGCGTTGTCTTCATTCAGCGTTGTCTTCAGAGCCGGGTTAGTGCAGTCGAGCCTCGGTTGGTGCTCCTTTCCTTCTCACTAGGTTTTTAAATCTGTGGTGGTCCCCTCACGCTAAAACCTCATCTCACCACTCTTTTCCTAGCACCTCCACAGCACAGAGCTCAAGCACTGACAATCACGGCCTTCCCCAAGTTGTGTTGGGTGTTTGGCCACAGCTTCCATTAGAAGCCTGGGGCCTCCAGTTCAACAGTTTGGGCATGAAGCACGGTGCTGTATTCAGGGACAGGTCCCTGTGTCGTCCACCAGCCCCTCTGTCTCGCCAGATACGGGCGTACGGCGATCTACATCTCATTACATACCCCAAGGGCTCTCTTCTTCCTCCACACCTCTCGGTCTTTTCCTCCCGAGGCGAGCATGGTCGTGCTCCAGCCCACGGGAGTCGGCACCACACCACCCCTATACTCCCGACTTCCACTCCATTCCTTGCTCGATGGTCTCTCCTTCTCTACTACTTCTCTGACTACACTTCCCTGTTCCCCTTTTGAGCCTGGGTCCTTCCTCAGGGTCCACTCACCGTCCCAGGGGCCTATGGGTTGCGTGTTTGTGTGTGCTTTTGGCTCAACTTCACCATCCCAGCACCTGGAGAGCAGAGGCACAATGCTCCCTAATTGCATGAGTGCAGTACCTCTGGTGGCAGCCTACCCAGTGAGGCGCCACACTTGCTGAACGCTGTTTTCCCTGACACTTCACTGATTCCTCCCAGTGCTGCTAGCAGTAATCTCCTGACATCGCTACTGGTTTATTGCTAGCAGCACTGGGAGGAATTAATAAAGTGTCAGGGAACACCGCATCAGGCAAGCAGTGCAGAGGACAGTGTAGGTGAAAGTGCAGGCACAAGGGGAAATTAGGTGAGAGCAGGCAGCGCACATAGAACTCCCTCCTCCCCCAGATATCCACTCTTCTGGGAGCTGCTAGATGTACCTGTAGTGCAGCCTCAAACAGCACCTCGCTACTAACTCAGCACGCATGCGCAGAGTTAGGCCTGTTTCACACATTCGTGGAACACCATGGACGTGGAGACAGGCTGTTTTTGAGGGGGTTTGTGGATCTGTGTGTGTGTCACATGAGTGACACATTTGTGTGCTGTCCGTATATCCGTGGATAGCACACGGACAGCCTGTCATTTCATACTCTCCTCTCTCCAGTGCCGCTGTTCCTCTCTCATCCGGGGCCGCTGCAGCTCTCAGTGCAAGTGAATATTGTGCTGGAAACGCACTGGCATTTAATAAAAATCAGTCCATTTCTCACTCAGGAGAGTCGGCGAGTTACATCCATTTTTTGATCTTTGTGGCGTGCAACTGCTATGCGAGTGTGCAATCTTTTTTTCTCAGATAACATCCGAGTGGTGTCCATTGTGACATCCGTGTGCAATTAGTTTTTTTTCTCAGCAGCTATTACTGTATAATCATTTACAGGACCAATTTACAGTGTTCTAAACTACAGAATGTTAATGTATCAGTTAAAAAAATGGATGGTTCATATGATGGGTTGTGTGCCGTCCGTGATTTTGTCAGACTAATTGGCTTGCATTGGCGAGTTTCGCACAAGAATCGCATACTGCTGCAGCATGTTGCAACTTTTCCTTATCCAGATTCTGGATAAGAAAAAAGTGGACGACACATGTTAATCTGTTCTGACTCATTCTGTATATTAGTCCAAGTGCAAGGCGATATTTTCTCGCATTGCACTCGTCCGTTTTTCATGCCCGTGTGCTCCTAACCTTAGATGAGTAATGAGCGACCGGAATTGAAAGGAACTGTCAGCGCTGGAGGCAGGCGAGCATGAAATTCTTAATTTTCCATCATTGCCACGACACCACCACCTGAGAGAGAGGTCTACCCACCCAAGAAAGGAAACCTCTGAAATAAAAAGGCGGTACCTCTCCTACACTTCAGTTTAGGTTTCCTGTCTTGAAGGTGGGAGACCTCTGAACACGAGCGGTTCCCTGGCCTGATCCAGTAGCTGGAAGAAGCGGCTTACTTGCCGTGGCTCCGACTCAGGTGGCAGAAGCACTTTCACTGGGTATCCCCTTTTGTAGTGGTGGTGCAGGGCCTGGTAGAGAGACACAAGCGGTTCAACTCGGCCCCAGCGTCATCCAGGCTGCACGCATGCACTTCTTTGTCCCTGTCATGCTGTGCCCCTGGGTTTAGACGCAGAGTATCAGTCGGGCGTTTGAATTTCCCGCCACCGAACGCTACTTTCGGGTTCAGCGGTGAAACCGGTTGTGATGCGGGCAGTGAATGTGCAGTGCGATCCAAGATGGTGGCGCCCAGCATCTGGATACCAGTTTCAGCAGGGCGGTCCCCCTGCATTACCAGAGGCTATATCAGATGGTGTGGAGCCATGGAACCTCGCTGCTAGGTATGGAGCAGGGCTCCCTGTCTTTGCAGATGGCGGAGCAGGCCACAGACACCCACACCTCGGGAGAAGACCACAGGTCATCCCAGAAGTCTCCAGATCCAGGGAAGGTGTATATACAGTCCGCGCTGCTTGAAATAATCAGTCCAAAGTCTTGAACAAAAGACCCCCCTTCTTTATTTTCCACCTACGCGTTTTGGTGCCATTCCAGGCACCGTCATCAGGGCATCTGGAATGGCAGTCTGGAAGCCTGGAATGGCACCGAAACGCATAGGTGGAAAATAAAGAAGGGGGGTCTTTTATTCAAGACTTTGGACTGATTATTTTAAGCAGCACGGACTGTATATACACCTTCCCTGGATCTGGATATTCTTACACGTGTTACGTGGCGGTGGAGGTCCTGCGGCAACTTTTAAATTACATGCTATTAAAACTAGTTGTGGGTGCACACAGCTAGATAAGGTGAGTGCACCACTTTGCGATTTGTGTGCAGAAATCAGTGTCACATTGATAGGGCACTATTGCGCCTCGTTTTGTCTCCTTTATCTTTCCTAAATCCCAGAAGTCTGTCAGACTGGATCCAGACTCAAAGCAGCCTCTGAAGCCAGTACACTAACATTTCTGGGTGAGTTCACTGGAATGTTGTATGTGTTTTTATATGCTCTTTTCTTCTTCCTCTTGATTGTTAGGAATGTAAAAAGAAGTTATACAAGAAAAAGAATAGGGAATGTGCCATTTGTAAAGCCCTTTTTTCAGAGGATTATATGAAGGAACCATGTCCTCTATGCATTGATAGGACTGTGAGAGGTGAGGTTCCCAGCCTTGCATCAAGTCTTATGGGGCCGTCACACGCATCAATGTCGTCAGCGATCTGATCGCTGGCGACATTGACGGATGATCGCTGGTGAGCTGTCACACAGGCAGACTCACCAGCGATCATTTTACCAGGGACATCGTAGAAATGATTTCTATATCATTTCCACGATGTCTGCAGGCTGGTATCCAGGGTAAACTGCGCGTAACTAGGCAGCACGCGCTGCCTAGATACGCATCTATTCCTTAGTTACCAGCCTTCTCCGCTCACCAGCTGATATCTAAGGTACACAGCGGGTAACTAGGGACCCTAGTTACCTGCTGTGTACCTTGATACCAGCCGGTGCCGGTGAGCAGAGAAGGCAGGTAACTAAGGTATACCTCCGGTATCTAGGCAGCACGCGCTTATGGCGCTCATGCCTTAGGGATTTGGTGAAGGAAGAATTTAGATCTCTCCAGAAAAATGAGAGAAAGATGGGGAAAAAGAGGAAGAAATCCTATGACTTTTCCTCAGACTCAGAGCCGAACCATCAAAGCTTCATAAAGGGGCTCATAAGTCTAGCTCTTCACTCCTCCTCCTCTTATTTTGACTAATCCTCCTCTGAAGATAGTGCTGAGGGGCAGCCTTGTTTCCCTAAAACTGCGAAAAAAGAATGCGAATATAGGGTCTTATCTCAATTAACAATTTCACTTAGCGATGTGGAATTGCTCACCTTTGTCAGTTGTGAAACCCACAACTGGTAGAAAAGCGTAAAAGCAGCTGCTGCAGGGACCGCACTCTCAACGGTGACCGTGGTCATAATGCAAATTCTTGGACAAAGTGCCTCAATGTCCGCGCTGCTGCTCCAGACCAAAGAAACACAGACACGGGAATGTCTGATGAAGAAGCTCAGTAGGAGGCTCCGAAACGCGTCGGAAAATAAAGGCTGTAGCTGACTCAGACATTCCCGTGTCTGTGTTTCTTTGGTCTCGGAGCAGCAGCGCGGACACTGAGGCACTTTGTCGAAGAATCTGCATTGTTTCCCTAAAAGGTATACTGATTATTTAATTAACAGAGTCCGATCTACCATGGGGTTGGTAGACACCCATGATCCTTCCTCTGTGGAGGATTTGATGTTTGGGGGGCAGGCAGGGAAAAAGAGGTGTACCTTCCCTATTAATCAAAAAGGTTCAGGCTCTTATTATTGAGCATTGGAAGAGACCTGATAAGAAGGGGTTCCCTTCCTCAGTAGCAAGAAAGGAATACCCCTTTCACCAAGACGCCACCACTTTATGGGATAAAAGTCCTAAGATAGATGCAGCAGTGGCTAAAGTGACCAAAAAATCAACCCTGCTCTTTGAAGATTTGGGCAATCTAAAAGACTAATTGGATAGGAAAGCTGATTTATATTTGAGGGGTTCATGGGAGACTACAGCTAGCATTTTTAGACCAACCATATCAGGCACCTGTGTTACCCGGTCACTGGTGATCTGGTTGCAGCAATTGGAGTCCCAGGTGCAGGATGATGTTCCAAAGGCTGAGATCTTATCATCTTTCCCACTAGTTCATTCTGCAGCAGATTTTATGCAGATTCCTCTGCTGACTCCCTGAAATTAGCTGTAAAATCTACCTCTTTATCCAGCTCAGCTAGACAGGCCTCATGTTTGAAGAACTGGCTAGGAAACGCGTAATCGAAAGCCAAGCTATGTGCCATGCCTTGTGAGGGAGACTTCTTATTTGGTAAACCACTGGATGACATCCTAGGAAAAGCAAGTGATAAGAAAAAGAACTTTCCATCATTCCCTGCGTCTACTTTCAGGAGTCGTTCCTTTCGGGGCAGAAGTTTATGAGGAAGAAGTCCCCTAATGGTACCGTCACACGTCGCAATCTTGCCTGGCGATATGAGGCGATCTAACGTGCGCGTGCATGTTTTTCATGGTTGCCTCAGATCGCCGATAGCGGCATCACACGCTGCAATTTCGCCTTGAAAGTAAGGCGATGTGTCGCTCCGGAAATCGCCTCGCCTACAGTGGGACCAATCATGCCTCATGCCATCGCTGCTTCACACACCGCAATTCCAAAGGCAATGTGGGCGTACATGTTCAGCGCGGCGAGGAGATAGGCGTGCCACAGTGGTTTACACCGCGCCCCATACGCGCTCATTGGACAACGTAACAACATTATGATTGGTCAGCCTGCTCTGGGAGGCTGGCTAATACATGACTGCCATTCTCTACTGGAGTTTGCACTGAGTTTGCGGACGGTTGTGTAGCTGAAAATGTGTGTGGTGCTGAACGGACAGCTCTTCAAATATGGAGCGGTGTCAACTGCCAGCCAATGGTAACACAGTAGCCCACACCAATCATCTCAGACGGGGTGCGGACTTCAGCATCGCTGAGGCACGCCTACGGGAAATCATAGGCAACGCTCTTTCCATCATTATCTCCCTGTCACATGCCAACGGAAATATAGCATTAACGATTGCAGCTGATTCCTGAGCACTGTTCAGGAATCAGGCGACGGCCGAGGGGTGATTTATCGCCATGAAATTCCCAAATCACACACACCGCAACCGTGAGGCAATTTCATGGCAATTGCTCTCTGTGACATATCGTCTTTATGATTTCCAGGCGAAATTGCGGCGTGTGACGCTACCTTAAGAAATCATGAGATGACAGGAAGAACAAATGTCCTGGATTTCTATTCAAGGGATCTTCTATGGATAGAAAGAAATCCTCAAAGTGACGTCTTGCACCAGGTGGGAGGAAGACTCTCCCTATTTCTCCCAGCCTGGTCCCAAATTTTGTTAGAGATGGGTTACAGCTGGAGTTTACTTCGACTCCTGTGGGGTCCCCTGGTAATAACATCTGTCAGCAACCCGACACATTCCAGCATTCTGGTGGATGAAGTTCGTTCCTTAATCCAGAAGAATGTGGTGACAAAAGTCGCAAAGGAAGGAAGAGGAAAGGGTTTCCACTCTTCTCTATTTATAATCCCCAAACCAGATGGCTTCTTCCGGACTATTATCAATCTAAAAAAGCTAAACTGAATTCTGGTGAACCAGACTTTCAAAATGGAGACAATGAAGTCAGCTATAAAACTCCTGTTTGCCAGCTGTTTCATGGTAGTACTGGATATCAAAGATACCGATCCATCAGAACCATCAGAGTTACCTTTGCTCTGTATATGAACGGGATTCTCAGCCACTATCAGTTTGGGGCTCTTCCTTTTGGCCTGGTCATGGCCCCGAGAATCTTCATGAAACTGATGTCAGAAGTGATGGCTTATCTGAGGCAAAAACAAATATTGCTCATACCATACTTAGACAACCTTCTCATTGTGGGGACAACTAGGGATCAGTGCATATCCCACCTACAGATTGAATGGTCCACCTTATCTTGGGGTGGATCAGCAATCTGGAGAAGTCCAGGCTAGTACCTATCACACGTCAGACCTTCCTGGGGTACATTTTGGACTTGCAGTCCAACATTGCCTGCTTCCTCCAGACAAACTGCAAAAGATCCAGACCTTATTACTGACACCTATAGAGGATCACCATGTGACCTTGCGGAGGGCAATGTCTCTCCTGGTTTCCCTCACATCCTGTATCCCCACATTTCCCTGGGCTCAGTTGGACACAAGGGTTCTACAGTGGGAGGTTTTGCAACAACAGGTTGTCCTAGGCTCCTCTTTGGAAGGAAAGTTAGTTCTCTCAACATGCACTATAGATCTCTACAGTGGTGGCTAGCGCAGGACAGCCTCACAAAGGGTATTCCCTAGGTTCTTCCAGTGTCAGACATTATTACCACAGATGCAAGTTCCTGTGTGTGAGATGCCCATCTTTGGGATCTCTCGGTACAGGGAGTTTGGGACTCACATCTATCACGTATGTCCTCAAATATGCGTGAACTCCGGGCTGGAAAGGAAGCCATTTTAGCCTTTATTCCAAGTCTTCGGGTCAGCTCCTCCGAATTCACTCAGACAACAATGTATCAGTCGCATACCTGAACCATCAGGGGGGAACAAGGTCTCGAGCTCTCATGACCCTCACTCAGGAGATTTTTCAGATTTTGCAAGCACATTGAATATCTCTGCCTGCACTACACATTAGGGGGGAGGTAAATTGCAGAGCAGACTTCCTCAGCAGGGTGCAGCTATGTCAGTGGGAATGGGCTCTGGATCCAGGTGTATTTGCTCAGATTGTAGCCAGATGGGGACAACCAGAGATAGATCTTTTCTCAACACGCACAAACAGAGAGGTGCAGAGGTTTTGTTCTCTGGATCCCAGGGGCAGGCCCTTTGCAGTAGATTCTCTTCAGATTCCCTGGTCGGTAGGTCTACTGTACGCCTTTTCCCCCTTAGTGTTAATTCCGACAGTCCTCCGAAGATCAGGGATGACAGAGCCAGGGTCATCATGATAGCTCCATTTTGGCCCAGGAGGGCTTGGTTCTTTTGGCAGATGTCCCTAACAGATCCCTGGACCCTGCCAGTGTCTCTGACGCTTCTCTTCCAGGGGCCGATCCATCATCCGCAAGTCTTGGGTCTTAGGCTGATGGCATGGAACTTGAGCGGTGGCTCCTGAGGCATAGAGGGTTCTCCATGAGCTTGGTGCATATAATGATGTCCAGTAGAAAACCGGTCACAACCAACATCTATGGTAAAGTGTGGAAAAAATTCTTGCCTGTTCAGGTGCAAGCCCAGAGAAGGAAGTTCCAGTGACAGCTATCTGTGAGTTTCTCCAGAAGGGGTGAGAGATGGTTCTCTCAGTCAGCACATTAAAAGTGCAGGTTTCAGCACTTGGGGCCCTGTATAATTGCAACTTGGCTACTTTTCCCTGGGTGTCATGTTTTATTTAGTCCTGCAAGTGAGCCACTCCAGTTCCCTGTCCTAAGATGCCTCCGTGGGACCTCAATTTGGTGTTAGATATCCTAACCAAGCCCCCCTTTGAGCCCCTTTATGAGGTTTCTACTAAGGTTCTCACTTTGAAGGTGGTCTTGTTGGTGGCTTTACAGGAATTAGATATCACAGAAGTGCTGGATTACAAGAGTTTTTACACTTTCTACAGTAAATATCCGAATAGGAACATTATAATGCAATTTTGGTGGATTACAAGAGCCACAAATTTATTACCTATAGTACACCACAACGCATTTCCACGGCGGTCGACCATCTTCATCAGGTGGATTTCCTAATTCAGGTTTAATATCTAATTCCTGTATTGTTGTTACAGGAGCAGCAGTAAACTAGAGCCAGATTCAAGATACTAAAGGACCTGCGGTGACATCGGTCACATGATCGGCCAGAGCCAGTCACCTGATCGGAAGAAGGGGCGGTTCATGTGAAGAGAACGATACCTCCGGGATCTGCGGCCATCCACCGCAACAGGCTTGCATGGCCTCCGGGGGTGAGAGGAAAAGCCCTCCACACCTGCAATCAAAGCCTCACTAGACCACCAGGTAATTTATGGGACGTGCATCTCCAGTCCCTTCTTTACATTGTTGGTGGCTTTGAATTCAGCCAGAAGGTTTAGTGACCTTCAGGCCCTGTCAGTGTGTCAGTGGTGGGGCCTTAAAGTCAAATTTTGGATGATAGGAAGAGTCTAGTCTAAGAATGACCCTATCTCCCAAACATAGTGAATCAATTTCATAGGGTTCAGGAAATTGTCCTTTCTTCCTTTTGCGACCATCCAACTAACCCTAAAGAAGAGATCTTACACACACTAGATGTCAGGAGAGCCCTGATTGCCTATTTAGAATTGTCCAAACCATGGAGAAATTCTCAGAACCTATTTGTTGCATTCTAAGGGGCCTCTAAAGGTAAAGGGGTGTTCAACGGTACCTTAGCTAGATGGTTAAGAGAGGCTATAGCCTTAGCCTATTCCGCTAGTAAGGTTCCCATTCCTGAAGGGATTTCTGCGCATTCGACTACGGCAGTTGCTACCTCATGGGCAGAGAAGGCCGATGTCCCCATAGAATTGATCTGTATGGCAGCTACATGGTCTTCTCTTTCTACCTTTTTCAAGCATTATAGACTTGATCTTTCTTCCACTGAAGAGGTGACCTTTGGTAGACGGGTTCTTCAAGCAGTGGTCCCTGCCTACCATTTTCTTTCTCTGAAATCTCTCAGGTGGTGCTGTCGTGGCGATGATGGAAAAATCCAAATTACTTACCGGTAATAGTTTTTTTTCCAGAGCCACGGCGCACCACCGCTTCCCTCCCTGACTTTTACTGGTTATGGTACGCGTTTGGGGTGTGATGTTTAAAATTTTCTTTGGTAGTGGTTATGTACTAATGTTTTCGGATACTGCTCTCCAAGCTCTGTAAACAAACTGAAGTGTAGGAGAGGTACCGCCTTTTTATTTCAGAGGTTTCCTGTTCTGGGTGGCGGACCTCTCTCTCTCTCAGGTGGTGCTGTTGTGACTCTGGAAAAACCCATTACCAGTAACCAATTTAAATTTTTTGCACTTTAAATTTTTGGTCCTGTTTCATGCAAAAGGATTTCACACAGATGACATCTGTGTGCATGGACGTTTGTGGCCAAAAGCGGTTTGTGGTGCTAGCAAAAAACGGACATGTCACCGTGTGGAGCACACGGACACGCATCTACTTCACACGGCAACATGGTCTGTGCCAATAACGGATATTTGAAGGGGTCTTAGAGGATCATATGTCCCATATGTCCATGCTGACACATGCCGAGAGGCATGGATGTGTGAAACAGGCAGGGGAGCCGACTTCAATTACAATGACATAGGCTGTGATGCTTGTCGACAGGGTGGGGGACAAAATGCTGCTCTGTCAACAGGACATCACAGGAAGCAGCAAAATCATGGCAGAAGCGGTCATGTGACCACTCTGAGCCAGGTGATGCCGGTGGAGAAGGGCTTACAGCAGATCAGGTAGGTAGTTACCATGTATCTACTTGTATCTTTGTAGCGCAATAGTGGAAAGATATATTTAAGCCGGATAACCCCTGTAAGCCTATCTCAGCCTGTTCCTGTTCAGGAGTCAGCTTCCACAGATTGTCTTTGGTCTAGTGGGTCCACATTCCCCCACTCACAACTTTATTTCAGGATTGCTTTCTAATTACTGATGAATTTCAGCTGGTGTTTTGGCACCTCTCTTTGTTCATGTGTCCAATACTTTTTTCCCTGTGTGATTTTTCATTAAGACACACAACTTAATGTATAAACAACTATAGATAAATGTATTTGCCTGTTTGGATTGGATGGGTTGCTACTGACATCTGGTAAGAATTTCATGTCAATAGCACCTTTAGAAATATATTTAGTTAGAAAACTGGTGACGTATGCAATACTTTTTTTCACCTACTGCAAGTCCCCGATAGCATCATTATGAATTGGGGGATGAGGGTGTTATAAAAAATTAGGGGTGGGAGATGATATAAGGTGCTTAGTGAAATTTGAAATTGAAGCCCCACCATATCCTATTATGACGTATATGTTAACCCCCCGCATCCTGGCCTCTATCCTGGAATCCATTCCATAATAAAGTCACTCATCCTGCACTCTTCTGCTGTATAATGTTTCTCATCCTGGGCTCCTTCCTGGTAAAATATCTCTCAACCAGGGACCTTTATGTTAAAATGCTTCCCATCTTGGGCTCCTTTTTATAAAATGTACTAGTAAAAAGGCCCGATGCTATCGCATTGGGAGTGCGGTGACGTCAAGATTGGGGCGGGCACTTTGGCACTGGGGCAGCAGCTGTCACTTCACCCTGTGCTGTCTGTCCCCTGCGTGCTGATTTTTGCCCCTTGGTCTCTGCCCCCGTCCTCTGTGCTTTCTCTAATGTGGTGGCAGAGGATGGTGGCATGAAGAACTGGTGCAGTTACTTGTTCAGCCTGCCGCAGGGTGAGTGAGGTGAGTGAGGTGAGTGCGGTGAGCCGGCTGCAGGCTGAATGGAGTGAGTGCAGGCTGAGCAGGCAGGGTGAGTGAGTACAGGGTGTGTGCGGGCAGAGCGAGTGCAGGTTGAGTGAGTGTGGAGTAACCGTGGTGTAGGCTGAATGAGTGCGGGGCTGGGTGAGTGCAGGGTAACCATGGTGTAGGCTGAGTGAGCGCGGGGCAGGATAAGTGCAGAGCTGAATGAGTGCTGGGGCAGAGTGCAGGAAGAGTGAGTGGTGGTGCAGAGTGCAGGTATAGTGAGTGTGGGGCAGAGTGAGTGCAGGGTGAGTGGGCAGAATGAGTGCAGGGTGAGTGGGCAGAGTGAGTGCAGAGTGAGTGGTGGGGATGAGTAAGGGGGAATAGAAATGAATGAGGGGGCAGAGTGAGTGCTGGGGCAGAGTGAATGTGGGTTTAGGGAGTGCGGGGCAGAGTGAGTGCAGGGCAGAGTGAGTGTGGGCTCAGTGAGTGCAGGGTGAGTGAATGCAAGGTGAGTGAGTGTGGGGTAAGTGAGTGAAGGGTGAGTGAGTTTGGCCTGAGTGAGTGCAGGGTGAGTGTGGGTTGAGTGAGATGTAGAGAGTGCAGGGCAGAGTGAGTGTGGGTTTAGTGAGTGCGGGGCAGAGTGAGTGCAGCCTGAGTGAGTGCAGCCTGAGTGAGTGCAGCCTGAGTGAGTGCAGGTCAGAGTGAGTGCAGGTCAGAGTGAGTGTGGGCTTAGTGAGTGCAGGGTGAGTGAGTGAAGGTTGAGTAAGTGCAGGGTGAGTGAGGGCTAAGTGAGTGCAGGGTGAGTGATCGTGGGCTTAGTGAGAAGAGGGTGAGTGTGGCCTGAGTGTGTGCAGGGTGAGTGTGGGCTGAGTGAGATGTAGAGAGTGCAGGGCAGAGTAAGTGTGGGCTCAGTGAGTGCAGGGAGTGTGTGATCTGAGTGAGGGGTAGAGTGAGTGTAGGGCACAGTGAGTGTTGGCTTAGTGAGTGCAGGTTCAGTGAGTGCAGGGTGAGTGAGTGTGGGGCAGAGTGCAGGGTGAATGCAGGGCTGACAGTGGTGTGGGATGCAGCAGAATTACCTGGGTGCTTCTCCATTCGTTCAGCGTGCGGTGCTTAAAGACCTGTGGTGACGGCATGGTCTTGTGACCTGGCTCCGCCCGTGACACAGATGTCACCACAGGTCCCATAAGTCGCTGCTTATTGGCGGCGGGGAGGATGGCTGGCGGGGGCTGGTGGGGTTATCGAGGAGGAGTGCGGGGACCGGGCGGGGGTTCAGCATGCGGACTGCTAGCAGGAGGTGGGGAGAGGATGCAGTAGGCTGCGAGTTTTTCATTTGGGGCCACTGTGCCGCTATGGCGCCATCCAGCAAGGCAAGCGGCGGCTCGTAAGTAGATGTTCATCTTTTATTAATGTCCCCCACCCTGGTCCCCTTCAAGGTATTATGTCCTTTATACTGAGCCCTTTAACCACAGAGAGTACACAGCTGAGGTGCCGTGGTAACTGCTATTGTTAATGGTTATCATAGGGGTGTACAGAGAAATCATGGGGCCCCATAACAGAAGTTCTAGTTGGGCTCCCCCTCAAAAAGAATAAAAATAATAATAATGTTTGGCTGGGTCACATAAGAACATAACTGACAACTTTGCTGCCCTTACAGAGTAATTTTCCTCCTGCTTAAGCCCTAGATTCCCTTTCACTATAGCCATAATAAGTTGATGCTAACAAAAGTGCTCCCCAAACACTGTATGATCCCCACAGTGAATTCTTCCATTGGACCCTATAGTATAATGCACCCTCAAAGTCCTGCATATATTATAATGCCCCCCATATATCATAGTGCACCCCATAGTCCTCCATATAGTATAATGCACCCCCATAGTCCTCCATATATTATAATGCACCCCCATAGTTCTCCATATATTTCAATGTAACCGATTATACTCCATATAGTATAATGCACCTATGGCCCCCATATACTATACAGCACCCCCATATACAAGATAAAGCACCACCATATACAATTTACAGCACCCCCATACTATACACAGAACCCCCATATACAAAATACAGCACCCCCATATACTATATACAGCACCACCGCATACAATACACAGCACCCCCGTATACAATACAGCACCCCCTCATACTATATACAACACCCCAATATACTATATACAGCATCCCCACATACAATATATCACTGCTAAGGTTAGCGGTTAGCATGGTACCTCAGCTGTGCCCTTGGGTGACCTCACTGACTCACCACTGACACAGCTGTAGCTCTTGGTGCCGTCATGCTGTGCTCAGAAGCGACAATGAAAGGATGCTTCTTTTTCAGCACAACCTCTGATACAGCAGAGCTGAGATGCTGTGTGGGACCTCGTTGTGGATTTTCACCAGAGGGTATGTTTTTAGGGTTAATAAATTGGATAATGAGCATAGTCAGTATGTTTTATCTATTATATAATTGCCGTAGCGACTTCCGTCGGAGCGGCGCAACTTCCGGTGGCTTGGTTAGCGCGAGCGAGCTGCTTTTCCTGGACTCTCCCCGTGGCCGCGTAGCGGCCACGGCGACTCCCGAAGCAATGCCCGCAAAGCGGGCATTGCGAGTCGTTGCAGCCTCGCGAAGCAATGCCCGCGAAGCGGGCATTGCGAGTCGCTGACACCCACCAACCAAGCCACAGAAGCCCATACTACTGTAGTGTACACCGCTATACTATACTACAGTCCCATGCCCATAAGCGCCATGGGACTGTAGTATACCATCGCGCTGTACACTACACACCCCTGCCGCTCTAAGCCACTACGCGCTGTACACTACACTAACCAAGCCACACAACCCCATACTACTGTACTGTACACCGCTATACTATACTACAGTCCCATGCCCATAAGCGCCATGGGACTGTAGTATACCATCGCGCTGTACACTACAGCCCTCTGACGCTCTAAGCCACTACGCGCTGTACACTACAGCCCCCTGCCCCCGCACCCCTACCGCCCTAACCCACTACCCCCGCCGCAGCCACTACCCCGCCGCCGAAGCCCCTACCCCTGCCGCCCTAACCCCTAAGCCACTACCCCCCGACGCTGAAGCCCCTAACCCCTGCCGCACTACCCCGCCGCACCCACTACCCTCTGCCGCAAGCCACTACCCCCTGCCGCCCTAACCCCTAAGCCACTACCCCGCCGCCGAAGCCCCTACCACCTGCCGCACTACCCCGCCGCACCCACTACTCTCTGCCGCAAGCCCCTACCCCCTGCCGCCCTAACCCCTAAGCCACTACCCCGCCGCCGAAGCCCCTACCCCCTGCCGCCGTAAGCCACTAGCCCGCATCCGCAAATAAACCCCTGCCGCCGCAAGCCTCTAACCCCTAAGCCGCACCTAATCCCCTACCCCTACCCCCTAAACCGCACCTAAACCCCTGCCGCCCTAAGCCCCTACCCCCTAAGCCGCACCTAACCCCCTGCCGCCCTAAGCCACTACGCCGCATCCGCACCTAAACCCCTGCCGCCGCAAGCCCCTACCCCTTAAGCCGCACCTAATCCCCTACCTCTACCCCCTAAACCGCACTAAACCCTGCCGCCCTAAGCCCCTACCCCCTAAGCCGCACCTAACCCCCTACCCCCGTTAGCCACTACCCCGCATCCGCACCTAAACCCCTGCCGCCCTAAGCCCCTACCCCTAAGCCGCACCTAACCCCCTGCCGCCGTAAGCCACTACCCCGCTTCCGCACCTAAACTCCTGCCGCCGCAAGCCCCTACCCCTTAAGCCGCACCTAATCCCCTACCTC
Organism: Allobates femoralis; assembly: GCA_033576535.1. Classification (NCBI taxonomy): domain Eukaryota; kingdom Metazoa; phylum Chordata; class Amphibia; order Anura; family Aromobatidae; genus Allobates; species Allobates femoralis. Next base: position 341,350,345 of record JARQOC010000005.1, on the reverse strand, counting down.
TACCCCCTAAACCGCACCTAAACCCCTGCCGCCCTAAGCCCCTACCCCCTAAGCCGCACCTAACCCCTGCCGCCCTAAGCCACTACGCCGCATCCGCACCTAAACCCCTGCCGCCGCAAGCCCCTACCCCTTAAGCCGCACCTAATCCCCTACCTCTACCCCCTAAACCGCACCTAAACCCCTGCCGCCCTAAGCCCCTACCCCCTAAGCCGCACCTAACCCCCTACCCCCGTTAGCCACTACCCCGCATCCGCACCTAAACCCCTGCCGCCCTAAGCCCCTAACCCCCTGCCGCCGTAAGCCACTACCCCGCTTCCGCACCTAAACCCCTGCCGCCGCAAGCCCCTAACCCCTAAGCCGCACCTAATCCACTACCCCTACCCCCTAAGCCGCACCTAAACCCCTGCCGCCCTAAGCCCCTACCCCCTAAGCCCCTACCCTCTAAGCCCCGCCGCTTTCCCTAACACCTAAGGCCCTACACCCGAAGCCCCCCCCGTCCCCTAACCTAACGTCCCCGTCGATCACTTACATGCCTTCAAGTCATCTGATCGTCCGTCCGATCCTCAACTCCTCCGTCCGGCCAGGCGTCCTCTTCCTTCGGTCCCGGGGGTCTTCTCTCTTCTTTCCGCCATCTCCGCCTCTTCGTCCGTCCCCGCCGATCTTCTGTCTTCTTTCCGCCAACTTCCAGCTCCGACGTCCTCTTCAACTAACATTAAGATACAATGGACGATCAATCCGCCATTGTATCTCAATGAAATGTCAAGGGCTCTTCTGATTGGTCGCTGTCTACTGCCCTCAGCCAATCAGAAGAGCCCCTCATTCAGTTCTCATTCAGGTCCGTCTTTTTTCCCATTCACATACATTAGCGGTGTGTCGGCGATTTTATGGCCGGCCACCTGGTTCTATTTGTCGGCCCTAAAATCGCGGACACACCGCTAATGCATCTCTATGGGCAAGTCAGCTCGAATTCTGATTGGTCGGCGTTCAATCCGAAATCGGGCTGACTGCCCATAGAGATGCATTAGCGGTGTGTCCGCGATTTTAGGGCCGAAAAATAGAACCAGGTGGTCGGCCATAAAATCGCCGACACACCGCTAATGCATTTCAATGGGAAAAAAAGAAAGGCGGACCTGAATGAGAACTGCGTCTCAGCCTAAATAATAAATTAAATAATAAAAAAAATAATTAAAAAAGAATTAAAAAATATAAAAAAAATAAATTAAAAATAATAAAAAATTCAATAAAAATAATATTAAAAAAATAAAATATATGCTAATAAGATCAGCCCTTTGCGGACCTGAATGAGAACTGCCTCTCAGCCTAAATAATAAATTAAATAATAAAAAAAATAATTAAAAAAGAATTAAAAAATAATAAAAAAATAAATTAAAAATAATAAAAAATTCAATAAAAATAATAATAAAAAATAAAATATATGCTAATAAGATCAGCCCTTTGCGGACCTGAATGAGAACTGCCTCTCAGCCTAAATAATAAATTAAATAAAAAAAAAATAATTAAAAAAGATTTAAAAAATAATAAAAAAATAAATTAAAAATAATAAAAAATTCAATAAAAATAATAATAAAAAAATAAAATATATGCTAATAAGATCAGCCCTTTGCGGACCTGAATGACAACTGCCTCTCAGCCTAAATAATAAATTAAATAATAAAAAAAATAATTAAAAAAGAATTTAAAAATAATAAAAAAATAAATTAAAATTAATAAAAAATTCTATAAAAATTATAATAAAAAAATAAAATATATGCTAATAAGATCAGCCCTTTGCGGACCTGAATGAGAACTGCCTCTCAGCCTAAATAATAAATTAAATAATAAAAAAAATAATTAAAAAAGAATTAAAAAAATAATAAAAAAATAAATTAAAAATATTAAAAAATTCAATAAAAATAATAATAAAAAAAAAAAATATATGCTAATAAGATCAGCCCTTTGCGGACCTGAATGAGAACTGCCTCTCAGCCTAAATAATAAATTAAATAATAAAAAAAATAATTAAAAAAGAATTAAAAAATAATAAAAAAATAAATTAAAAATAATAAAAAATTCAATAAAAATAATAATAAAAAAATAAAATATATGCTAATAAGATCAGCCCTTTGCGGACCTGAATGAGAACTGCCTCTCAGCCTAAATAATAAATTAAATAATAAAAAAAATAATTAAAAAAGAATTAAAAAATAATAAAAAAATAAATTAAAAATAATAAAAAATTCAATAAAAATAATAATAAAAAAAAATAATATATGCTAATAAGATCAGCCCTTTGCGGACCTGAATGAGAACTGCCTCTCAGCCTAAATAATAAATTTAATAATAAAAAAATAATTAAAAAATAATTAAAAAATTATAAAAAAATAAATAAAACATAATTAAAAAATAAATAACAAATAATAAATAATAATTTTAAAAAAAATGCTAATAATCATATTACTGCTAATAATAATGCTATTAATGCTAATAATTATGTTATTAATGCTATTATTAATGCTAATAATGCTATTATTAATTCTATTAATGCTAATAATAATGATATTAATGCTATTAATAATGTTATTAATGCTATTATTAATGCTAATAATCCTATTATTAATGCTATTTATGCTAATAATAATGCTATTAATGCTATTAATAATGTTATTAATGCTATTAATAATGCTAATAATGCTATTATTAATGCTATTAATGCTAATAATAATGCTATTAATGCTATTAATAATGTTATTAATGCTATTATTAATGCTAATAATGCTATTATTAATGCTATTAATGTCAATATTTATCCTATTAATGGTATTATTAATGCTATTAATGCTAATAATAATGCTATTAATGCTATTAATAATGTTATTAATGCTATTATTAATGCTAATAATGCTATTATTAATGCTATTTATGCTAATAATAATGCTATTAATGCTATTAATAATGCTATTAATGCTATTAATAATGCAATTAATCATATTATTTATGCTATTAATGCTATTCATGCTCATATTTATCCTATTAATGGTATTATTAATGCTATTAATGCTAATAATAATGCTATTAATGCTAATAATAATGCTATTAATGCTATTAATAATGTTATTAATGTTATTATTAATGCTAATAATGCTATTATTAATTCTATTAATGCTAATAATAATGCTATTAATGCTATTAATAATGTTATTAATGCTATTATTAATGCTAATAATCCTATTATTCATGCTATTTATGCTAATAATAATGCTATTAATGCTATTAATAATGTTATTAATGCTATTAATAATGTTATTAATGCTATTATTCATGCTAATTATGTTATTATTAATGCTATTAATGCTAATAATAATGCTATTAATGCTATTAATAATGTTATTAATGCAATTATTAATGCTAATAATGCTATTATTAATGCTATTAATAATGCTATTAATGCTATTAATTATGCTATTAATGCTAATGTTTATCCTATTAATGGTATTATTCATGCTATTAATGCTAATAATAATGCTATTAATGCTATTAATGCTAATAATAATGCTATTAATGCTATTAATAATGTTATTAATGCTATTATTAAGGCTAATAATGCTATTATTAATTCTATTAATGCTAATAATAATGCTATTAATGCTATTAATAATGTTATTAATGCTATTATTAATGCTAATAATGCTATTATTAATGCTATTAATGTCAATATTTATCCTATTAATGGTATTATTAATGCTATTAATGCTAATAATAATGCTATTAATGCTATTAATGCTAATAATAATGCTATTAATAATGTTATTAATGCTATTATTAATGCTAATAATGCTATTATTAATGCTATTTATGCTAATAATAATGCTATTAATGCTATTAATAATGTTATTAATGCTATTAATAATGTTATTAATGCTATTATTCATGCTAATTATGTTATTATTAATGCTATTAATGCTAATAATAATGCTATTAATGCTATTAATAATGTTATTAATGCAATTATTAATGCTAATAATGCTATTATTAATGCTATTAATAATGCTATTAATGCTATTAATTATGCTATTAATGCTAATGTTTATCCTATTAATGGTATTATTCATGCTATTAATGCTAATAATAATGCTATTAATGCTATTAATGCTAATAATAATGCTATTAATGCTATTAATAATGTTATTAATGCTATTATTAAGGCTAATAATGCTATTATTAATTCTATTAATGCTAATAATAATGCTATTAATGCTATTAATAATGTTATTAATGCTATTATTAATGCTAATAATGCTATTATTAATGCTATTAATGTCAATATTTATCCTATTAATGGTATTATTAATGCTATTAATGCTAATAATAATGCTATTAATGCTATTAATGCTAATAATAATGCTATTAATAATGTTATTAATGCTATTATTAATGCTAATAATGCTATTATTAATGCTATTTATGCTAATAATAATGCTATTAATGCTATTAATAATGCTATTAATGCTATTAATAATGCTATTAATCCTATTATTTATGCTATTAATGCTATTAATGCTAATATTTATCCTATTAATGGTATTATTAATGCTATTAATGCTAATAATAATGCTATTAATGCTAATAATAATGCTATTAATGCTATTAATATTGTTATTAATGCTATTATTAATGCTAATAATGCTATTATTAATTCTATTAATGCTAATAATAATGCTATTAATGCTATTAATAATGTTATTAATGCTATTATTAATGCTAATAATCCTATTATTAATGCTATTTATGCTAATAATAATGCTATTAATGCTATTAATAATGTTATTAATGCTATTAATAATGTTATTAATGCTATTATTCATGCTAATAATGTTATTATTAATGCTATTAATGCTAATAATAATGCTATTAATGCTATTAATAATGTTATTAATGCAATTATTAATGCTAATAATGCTATTATTAATGCTATTAATGCTAATAATAATGCTATCAATGCTATTAATCATGTTATTAATGCTATTATTAATGCTAATAATGCTATTAATAATGCTATTAATGCTAATAATAATGCTATTAATGCTATTAATACTGTTATTAATGCTCATAATACTGCTAATAATGCTATTAATACTGCTATTACTGCTAATAATAATGCTATGGCTTATATTATTGCTATTGATGATGCGATTATTATTTAAAAATCTTTAAAAAAACAATAAACATATTTTAGATACCCGATGCATTTGCATCAGGCTAACAGCTATAACTACTATAATCAAATTAATGCACGTTCTAGAATCCCGATGCATTTGCATCGGGCTCACAGCTAGTTTATAATAAAGAGTTTTCTTAACTCCTCACTTACTGTATTGGCAATGGACAAGTATAAAAAGATGCCTAATATTACCAATCCAGGGTTTAATGACAAGTTGTCAATGCTCAGCTGTCATTAACCCCTTCTATCACCCTGCTACAACCAAACCAGGGCATCAGGAAGAGCAAGATAAAGAGCTAGGATCTGGCGATTCTAATGAATGCACCAAATTCTGGGATGGCTGCGGACTACTATTCTTACCAAGGGGAGTGTAATAACAATGTTCTTCCCCAGGGTAAATAAAATAAAAAACCCCAGTTGTGCGATTTATCTTGGCTTAGTATCAAATTGGGGGACCCCAATGCCGCTATTTTAAAAATTATTTAGTTAATTAAAAAAACCAGCATGGGAACACCTTATTTGATACTCAGCCAAGATACATGGCATAGCTGGCATTGCAGCCTGCAGCTGTCCACCTTCTTTGTGTGGAGAATGAAAAATACAAGAGAACCCTATGCATTTTTTTCCTATTATTTATTCATTTAACACACATATGGCGGGTATGGCATGGCATGGCAACCAAGCACAGATTGTTTGAGCGCACTCTGATTGCAACAGCCAATCACAGAGGCTCTTTGAAAGAATGAAAGTCTGTGATTTGCTGTTGCCGATCAGTACAGTGATGAGTGGCCCCGTAATGTGTGGCCCCACAGTAATGAGTGGCCCCGGAAACAAGCAGTGGGAGACTGGTAAGATTGATCTAGCTATCCTATCTATCTGTCTAAATAAAGAAACCTTTTGAGCAGCAATGCCTTCCGGGTGCAGGACAGTTCGGCTTCCTTCACAGCCTTTCAATACATACAATCCAAAGAATTTCACTGCAACACTCCTCTCTGGTGTGTTCTCAGTAGTCTTTATTCAGGCATCTGATGGACAGGAATGGCCACGTATTGGGCACACACGCCCTTTGTCAAGCAACCACACGCTCTGTAGCTCAGCCTTTTATACAGTCTACCTTGTTACAATAACAATTGGGCTTGTTCTATGATCTATTATAATAAAACCCTAAGGCAACTTTCGTCAGGATGTAATGGTATGGTACGTCACATCCTGGCTGAAGTTGCCTGTACACACTTCTGGGTGCTCTAATATGGCCGCCCGTTGCCAGGTTCGGGGCTTCCAAAGCCCCACTCCCGCCATCGGTACAAGCGCCACCGGAAACTCCCCCCCCCCCCCGTTCTCACCTCTGCCTGGCGTTAGTTATGCTCTCCTATCCTCTATCTAACGCTGCCTCCCAGCAAGGTCTGTGTGCTTACAGGACCTGTGATGATGTCACAGAGCGTCATCAGGTCACATGACCGCAGTTACCGTGTTAACTGCGGTCATGTGACCCGATTATGCTCTGTCAATCGTCCGGACGAAGTACCTCAGATCCGCGCTGCTGCAGGAAAGATGTAAATGACACCAGAGACACCGGGATGCCTGGTTGACAGTGATGAAAAGCTTTATTTTCCGACGCGGATCTGAGGTACTTCGTCCGGACGATTGATTGTTTACCGCAGTGACCTGTGGAAGTGTGATCCCTGCAGCAGCTGCTTTTCTGAGCGATCAAGCTGGTTGTGTGTGACACAACCTTATCAGGTGAGCGATTCTGATTTAGATCCTCTTTTACTGATTGTAAAAAGATAAGACCCTATTGCGCATTCTCAACCTTTATAGATTATGCTCTGTGACATCATCACAGGTCCTGTAAGCACAAGGACCTTGCTGGGGCCAGCGTTGGATAGAGGATAGGTGAGCATAACTAACGCCAGGCAGGGGTGAGAATGGAGGGGTGCGAGGCTGAGACACAAGGGATAGGCAGAGGGGACACAGAGGCACGGGGGACACAGGCATAGGGAGACAGGACACAGAGGCACACGGGAACACAGACAAGGAGAGAGTAGAGGCACAGGAGGATAGGAGAGGCACAGGGGGATACAACAGGGGGAGAGGAAAAGCACAGGGGATACGACAGGCACAGGGGGAGAGGAAAGGCACAGGGTGACACAGGGGGTGAGGAGAGGCACAGGGGGACACAGAGGCACAGGGGGACCCCCCTGCTCCATCCTGCCCCACTCTCTCCATCCTGTCCCCGCTGGGTCCATCTTGCCCCCTCCGGCTCCATCCTGCCCCGCTCGCCACCATCCTGCTCCCCCGCTCGCCACCATCCTGCCCTGCTGCCGGCTCCATCCTGCCCAGCCGGCTCCATCCTGCCCTGCTCGTCACCATCCTGCCTCCCCCTGCCACCTTGCTGCCACCTTCCTGCCCCCCCGCCACCATCCTGCCACACCGGCTCCTTCCTGTCCCCCGCAACCATCCTGACCCCCGCCACCATCCTGCCCCCTCGCCACCATCCTGCCCCCCCGCCACCATCCTGCCCCCCCCGCCACCATCCTACCCCACTCGCTCATTCCTGCCCCGCTTGCTCCATCCTGCCTCCCCCGCCGACTCCATCCTGCCCCACGCCACCATCCTGCCCCCGCCGACTACATCCTGCCCCCGCCGGCTCCATTCTGCCCCGCCGGCTCCATCCTGCCCCCTGCCCCCCGGCTCCATCCAACTTCCCCCGGTTCCTCCATCCTGCCCCCGTCTCCATCCTGCCCCCCGGCTCTATCCTGCCCCCCCCCCGGCTCCCATCCTGTCCCCCCTGGCTCCATCCTCCCCCCCCCCCCGCATCCATCCTGCCTCGCCGGCTCCATCCTGCCCCCCCCGCATCCACCCTGCTCCCCCCGCATCCACCCTGCTCCCCCCGCATCCATCCTGTCCCCCTGCATCCATCCTGCCCCCCGCATCTATCCTGCCCCCCCCCGCATCTATCCTGCCCCCCCCCCCCCCCGCATCCATCCTGCTCCCCCCGCATCCATCCTGCCCTCCCCCCCTGGCAATCCATCCTGACCTGCCGGCTCCATCCTGACCCACCGGCTCCATCCTGCCCTGCTCGCTCCATCCTGCCCCACCGGCTCCATCCTGTGCTGCCGGCTCCATCCTGCCCCACTTGCTCCATCCTGCCCGGTTCCATCCTGCCCCACCGGCTCCATCCTGCCCCGCTCGCTCCATCCTGCCCCGCCGGCTCCATCCTGCCCCGCCGGCTCCATCCTGCCCTGCTGGCTCCATCCAACCCCCCTGCATCCATCCTGTACCCCCTCGCATCAATCCTGCCCCCTCCCCACCATCATGCCCCCCCCGCCATCAGCCTGCCCCGCCGGCTCCATCCTGCCCCCCCACCACCATCCTGCTTTACTAGCTCCATCCTGCCCCACCGGCTACATCCTACCCCGCTTTCTCCATCCTGCCCCCGCCACCTGTCCACCGCGCTACTGCGCTCACCACTCTGCCCACCACGCTGCTGCGCTAACCACTCTGCCCATTGTGCTGCTGCGCTGACCACTCTGCCCACCACGCTGCTGCGCTGACCACTGTGCCCACCACACTCACTGCTAACCACTGAGCCACCGCGCAGTGCTAACCACTGAGCCACCGCACAGTGCTAAACCACTGAGTCCACCGCGCAGTGCTAACCACTCAGCCACTATATATACTCTGCTAACCACTGAGCCCCTGTATACTCTGCTAAGCACTCCGCTGCGGGGAGAAGTGGACCGTGGAACAGCGGCCGGGTGTGGGCAGGACGGGCCCCCTCTTGCCCTCACCCCGCCGCTGTTCCCCGGCCCCCTCCTGCCCGCACCCACCCGCTGTCCCCAAACCCCCTTCTGCCCGCACCCGTCCGCTCTTCCCCGACCCCCTCCTGCCTGCACCTGCCTGCTCTTCCCTGGCCCCCTACTGCCTGCACCCGGCCCCCTCCTGTCCTGTCCTGTGCCCTGGTCCTCTCATGACCGCACCCGCCCGCTGGCCCCTGCTGGACTCCTCCTGCCCCGCCGCCTCCATCCTGCCCCGCCGCCTCCATCCTGCCCCACCGCTCCATCCTGCCCCCCTGCATCCATCCTGCTCCCCCGCATCCATCCTGCCCCCCCTCGCATCCATCCTGCCCCCCGGCTCCATCCTGCACCCCCACGACCATCCTGCCCCCTCCCCACCATCCTCCTCACCCGCCATCAGCCTTGCCCCGCGGCTCCATCCTGCCCCCCCACCACCATCCTGCTCGCTGGCTCCATCCTGCCCCACTGGCTCCATCCTTCACCGCTTGCTCCATCCTGCCCCCCGCCACCTGCCCACTGCGCTGCTGCGCTGACCACTCTGCCCACACCGCCGCTGCTATCGCTGACCACTCTGCCCACTGCCTGCTGCGCTGACCACTCTGCCCACTGCGCTCTGCACTGACCACTCTGCCCACCATTCTGCTGCGCTGACCACTCTGCCCTCCGGCTGCTGCGCTGACCACTCTGCCCACCGTCTGCTGCGCTGACCACTCTGCTCACCGTGCTGCTGCGCTGACCACTCTGCCCACCGCGCTGCTGCACTGACCACTCTGCCCACTGCGCTGCTGCGCTGACCATTCTGCCACTGCGCTGCTGTGCTGACCACACTGCTCACCACACTCACTGCTAACCGCTGAGCCACCGTACAGTGCTAAACACTGAGCCACAGTACAGTGCTAACCACTGAGCAACCGCGCAGTGCTAACCACTGAGCCACCGCGCAGTGCTAACCACTGAGCCACCACGCAGTGCTAACCACTGAGCCACTGCGCAGTGCTAACCACTCAGCCACCGTATACTCTGCTAACCACTGAGCCCCTGTATACTCTGCTAAGCACTCTGCTGCAGGCAGGAGTGGACCGTGGAACAGCGGCCGGGTGTGGGCAGGAGGGGCCCCCTCTTGCCCTCACCCCGCCGCTGTTCCCCAGCCCCCTCCACCCCGCACCCACCCGCTATCCCCAAGCCCCCTTCTCCCGCACCTGTCCACTCTTCCCTGGCCCCCTCCTGCCTGCACCAGCCCGCTCTTCCCTGGCCCCCTACTGCCTGCACCCGGCCCCCTCCTGCCCGCTGTGCCCTGGTCCTCTCCTGACCGCACCCCGCCGCTGGCCCCTCCTGGACTCCAGCACCACTGCTCACTGGCACCGTTGCACACCGGTACTGCTGTAGGTATCTAATATATAGAGCTGAATGTGTGTATGTGTTGTGTGTTTTATGTGTGTATATCTGGGATTGGCATCTACACCGTCGCAACTACAGCTACAAAAATTTGCACAGTCACACGTCTGGACCCCGGGAGCGTCATAGGCTATGTTGTGAGGCGAAATTTTAACCCTGCGCGTTCCAGTTGACCAAACAATTTTGCCCCTATCTAGATAATGGGGAAAAAGTGCATGGAAAAGTGTTGGAGGAAAATCGACAGCTGTCAGCTATAGAGACAAAATTTTGCACAGTCACACGTCTGGACCCCAGGAGCGTCATAGGCTATATTGTGAGGCGAAATTTTAACCCCGCGCATTCCAATTCACCAAACAATTTTGCCCCTATCTATATAATGGGGAAAAAGTGACAGTTACCAGATGACAGTTGTGAATAAGAGGGGCTTAATAATAGCACCAAAGACTAACAGCATATACCAGCATATAGTCACTAAGATGGGGCCCCAACATGAGATATTCACCACGCACGGTGACATGTATACACACCACATGCACACAAAGAGTAACAGCAAGTGTATAGTCGCTAAAGTGCAGCCCCAACATTGGATACTCACCACTCACCCGAACAAACACACACACACACCACAAAGAGACACACAACACAGAGACACACACCTCCCCCAAGGGGACACACACACACACTCTATAGCGACACATGCACTCACCCCACAGGGACACACACCTTAAAGAGACACACATAACACAGACACACACACACCACACAGACCCCCCCCACAGGGACACACACACATAGCCACCCTATAGGGACACATGCACTCACCCCACAGGGACACACATACACCACAAAGAGACACACACAACACAGATACACACACACACACACCACAACAGACCCCCCCCCACAGGGACACACACACTTACACTCCCTATAGGGACACATTCACTCACCCCACAGGGACACACACACCACAAAGAGACACACACAACAGAGACACACACCACACAGACCCCCCCACACAGGGACGCACAGATACACACCCTATAGGGGCACATGCACACCCCCACAGGGACACACACACACCACAAAGAGACACACACAACACAGATACACACACACCACACAGACCCCCCCCACAGGGACACACACACATCACCTCCCTATAGGGACACACACACCACACAGACAAACACAGATGTGCACAAATCACCTCACACAACTCGCCTCATACGTGTGCTATCTTTATTTTCCAAACATAAACATCTGATTACAAACAGCCAATGTGCAACACATGTGCCATATAGGGAATTAAGGCAGATGTCAGTCACATGAGCCGTCTATTATGTGTATGTGTGAGGTAACATATACCTACGGCCAGGGGAGGGATTACTGTTGGCTGGAGATTTATTAGGCTGCCTATAGCAACCAATCACAGCTCAGCTTCTATTTTCCTACAGGTCATTAATATGACATATTCAAATTCAATGTTGTTATAGCTAACAGCAGTTATTTATTAACCCGGGCGTAGCCGGGTACTACAGCTATCTAATATATAAAGCTGAATGTGTGTATGTGTGTGTGTATATCCGGGATTGGCATCTACACCGTCGCAGCTACAGCCGCAAATTTTGCAGAGTCACACGTCTGGACCCGAAACGTCATAGGCTATGTTGTGAGGCGAAATTTTAACCTGCGCGTTCCAGTTCACCAAACAATTTTGCCCCTATCACATAATGGGGAAAAAGGGAAAGGAAGTGTGAGATCGACAGCGTGCTATGAGACAAACCAAGTCACACGCTCATAGGTCATAATGTTGTGAGGCGAAATTTTAACCCCGCGCATTCCAATTCACCAAACAATTTTGCCCCTATTGACATAATGGGGAAAAAGTGACAGTTACCAGTTGACAGTTGTGAATGAGAGGGGCTTAATGATAGCACCAAAGACTAACAGCACATACCAGCATATAGTCACTAAGGTGGGGCCCCAACATGAGATATTCACCACACACAGGGACATGTATATACACCACACGCACACAAAGTAACAGCAAGTGTATAGTCGCTAAAGTGCAGCCCCAACATTGGATACTCACCACGCACCCGAACAAACACACACCACAAAGAGACACACACAACACAGAGACACACCACACACCCCAAGGGGACACACACACACTCTATAGCGACACATGCACTCACCCCACAGGGACACACACACCACAAAGAGACACACATAACACAGACACACACCACACAGACCCCCCCACAGGGACACACACACATAGCCACCCTATAGGGACACATGCACTCACCCCACAGGGACACACACACCACGAAGAGACACACACACACCACACAGACCCCCCACAGGGACACACACACATACACACCCTATAGGGACACATGCACTCACCCCTCAGGGACACACACACCACAAAGGGACACACACAACACAGACACACACACCCCACACAGACACCCCCCCACAGGGACACACACATACACACCCTATAGGGACACATGCACTCACCCCACAGGGACACACACACACACCACAAAGAGACACACACAACAGAGACACACACCACACAGACCCCATCCCACAGGGACACACACATACACACCCCAGGGACACACGCACCACACAGACAGACACAGATGTGCACAAATGAAATCACCTCACACAACTCGCCTCATACGTGTGCTATCTTTATTTTCCAAACATAAACATCTGATTAAAATCAGCCAATGTGCAGCACATGTGCCATATAGGGAATTAAGGCAGATGTCAGTCACATGAGCTGTCTATTATGTGTATGTGTGAGGTAACATATACTGCCCGGTCAGGGGGAGGGTTTACTGTTGGCTGGAGATTTATTAGGCTGCCTATAGCAATCAATCACAGCTCAGCTTCTATTTTCCTACAGGTCATTAATATGACATATTCAAATTCTATTTTGTTATAGCTAACAGCAGTTATTTATTAACCCGGGAGTAGCCGGGTACTACAGCTAGTCTACTATATAATTGTTTACTTTTGTCTGTTTATCTGTAACGCAAATCCTGCGTCGCTGGTCGCGGGCGGCTGGCCAGACCAATCAATCAGCAACAGGGACAGTTTGCCCACAAATTGACGCGGCGTTTCAACCACGCTTTGCTGATTCGTTGCGCCCGGCCGGTTCCCTTGCCAGCAATCAGCAATAATGGCGCAGGATTTAAACCCAGCTTCCCTTTGCATTCTTAAATCTTCATAAATAAACTACATACATAGTCTAGAGTACCCGATGCGTTAGAATCGGGCCAACATCTAGTATATATGTGTATATGTATATATATATAATATGTAGTTCACTCACGTTGACTGAACAAGTTCTGTCAGTCACAGTATGTCAACTTCATACATATTCTAGAATACCCAATGCGTTAGAATCGGGCCACCATCTAGTTATGTCTAAAATACATAAAACTGTGCATAAGGCGGCCGTCACACGCTTCAATGTTGTGATCGATATTGTTAGCGATCACATGCACGCGCGATCGCTAACAATATTGCTCACATCGCTGGTGAGCTGTCACACAGACAGACTCACCAGCGATGTGGACCAGCGAGATCGCTTGTAACTATGGTACACATCGGGTTACTAGATTACCGAGTACCCCGTCCCAGTGGGCTCCACAAATTGGCGTCACGAACAGGATCTACCGTGCCCGGTAACGGGCATTGTGTGCCGTGATTAGTGACTGTTTTAAATATGCCGCCATTGCTGGGCGCGCGCAAGCTGAATTTTAAGTGCGCCACAGAGACTGAAAATTTCAAATTCCGCCATTACAGAGCTCACGACGCGCGGGAAGAAAAACCTCTCACCACTCTGACGTCATCGGGTGGAAAGCGAGAGTCCCTGTCACGCTGCAGGATTCAAGATGGATCTGGTTCAAAGGAAAGCAAAGGCCCACCCTGGCTCCCCTTAACTTCGGGGGAGCCAGCCATCAATCATGGGGAGGAACTTCCGTCTCAAATTGTAATAGCCAGTGAGAAGATGGCGAGGGAGGAAGTCGTCACCCCAGAAAGGCGGGACAAGAAACCGGATGTGGAGCAGCGGCCATTACAGCATACCCGGACGGAAGAGAAGGACGTGGAGGAGAGTGCTGCCGAGGAAAGACCTCAACTGATCCCGGAGGGCCCACTACACGTAAGTGTGGAGGAACCCGGCAAGGGAGAGACATTGGGTCATTATAGCAGCATGGCGGAAGGTGGTAGAGATTATCCACACGTCCGAGATACCCGGAGGGGTGTAATGCGGCTGCTGCCCCTACAAATAACCCGGACTCGAATAGAACAGCGAACCCGGATCCAAATTGGTCTCTGCCAGAACCAGCAATCTCTTTTAGTACAGCCCGGCTGGGCTAGTGCCTCCACTACAACCCGGAGAAGGGAACAGCAACTGTTGGTAAATATGGAGGATGTGACCATTCCTGAAACTGTGCCCCGGACAGTCGGTAAAGTGATTGACCCACTCGGAGCTTTGGAGGAGAGGTCCCTTGAGTTACCAGCACCTTTGATACCGGCCCCTGCATCCACAGAGGTGAGAGGGGAGCAGCTCCGCTGTTGGTGGGAGAAGGATAGGACAGAAGAGAACTTAATGGGATTTCCTGAGGACTCTGATAACAACACGGGCCCTGTAAAAATCTTAACCAGGAATGAGTATTTAAAGAAATGTGCCCAGAAATGGGATGAGGAAGAGGCAGAGAGACTAGCCCAAAGACAAAGGATGATTGCCCGCACTATAAGTGCCAAAGCTAATGCCCGGCGGGATTTGAATGTTTTATCAATCCCCACGCCATGAAGGCAAGGTTGTTAAAGTAAAACCTGAAGTTGGATATGCTTTCACTAGAGAACCAGGAGCTAGCAGAGATGTATTTATTAATAGAAGGGATGTGGAGGTACATCTACCAGAAAAACACCCGGACAGGGAATTGCAAGTTGGAGAGGTTGGTATCCTATGTAGTTGTTCAAGGAGAAAGAGGCCCATATGGGATAAACATAAAAAAGCTATCGTTAGAGGCGCAAGAAGAGAGTGAATCACCAGAACTAGAGGATCCAATTGTTTACCTGGATCCTATAGGAATGCCAGAATTGGAAAATCCAGTTATTCACCCGGATCCAGCTATCAACTTGGATTCGTTAATTCCTGAAGAGACAATTGTGGTAGAGACCGCCAAAGACGCAGTTACTCAAACTACAGACAGTTATTTGTTGGAGCAATCCCTGCAAGAATTGGAGCTATTTCCAAAGAGGGCACCACTGGTTCTGCCTTGGAAGAAGCAGGAGAAAGACCCGGATTGCTACAATCAGAAGCTGTAAGTGTGAATGTGACGTGATCCTTGTTGGCCCCATCCCATTCCTGAACGAATGTTAGCCTTTTCCCCTGTTCGTCTTCTATGTTATTTGAACATTGATGCCATGGACGAATGATTTGGCATAAACGTTCATTGTACATAATTGCGCACTTAGTGTGCTTCCCTTTGGTTTTAAGACCAAAAGATTGCACTTTTGAAACAGTGCATATAACTTGAACTGAACTGCTGAGTGCCTTTGAGAAAGTTTTTGCACTTTTTAAGATTTTTGGCACCTTTTTAAGACTTTTTTTTTACATTTTTAGAGAGTAATATATATGTTATTTATTTTAATGCAACGTTTAAGATCCGTACCTCTGTAATAGGATGACAAATATGCTTGATGTTTAATGTTATGCAAGATAAAAATGTTTTTCAGGGGGATCTATGCCGGACGGCGTGAGGACACGCCGGTTTAACTTCGGGGGAGTGTGGCGCCCCTGCGTCCAGGGTGGCCACAGGTAGTACTGCAGCCAGGCAGGAGGGTAGATAGTTTGTTTAACAAACACCTCACACACACACATATCCACTGCATGGGGACCTAACCCTGAGTCTGGGACTCTAGGCAGATAAGGGGTAATAGGTTAGATATGAGTGGATGGAGCGTAGCCATGGTAACGGATGGGTATATAAGGGAGTGACAGGAAGCGGTTAGGCAGTAGGCAGGTGCCGAGCAGTCAAGACAAGACCAGTACCATCAGGTCCTGAGGAGTAGTGAAGACAGCAACTGACTGACAGGAAATCTTCCCTGAATATACCAATAAGTTACACGGGAAGGAAAGGGACCCGGTAATCTCTGAGAAATAGAGATACCTGTGGTTTGGCTAAAAGCAGAGTGTCAGCTCTGAAGGGGACTGACGATTTACCCGGTGCCCCAGACAACCTGACGGGGAATACAAATTCCAGATCTATATTCCCACCCTAAGATTGGGGAGCACAGCAGCATAGATAGGACCCGGTGTACCGCTTAAAGAATTAAGGGTAAAGCCACCAAATGGGACCGAGCTGCTTCTCCACAATCCACTTGAGGAGAATGAACACTGAGAGGAATAGCCTGAAAGGACACGTAGAAGGACAGAGGAGTCTAGGAAAGATAACCTGGCTGCAGTGGGTTCAGTAGACCGGATTCAATCCAGTAAAGCTGTAAAGAACTATTGTACCGTGCCTGTTTGACAGAAGGATAAGAGAAGTAAACCCGGGTGAACCCTGCTACGTTGTCTGTGTCTGATTTCAGGTATGAAAAGCTGTCAATTCTCCACCTAACCCTGTCAGGAGCCATCTTTACATCATCCCCAAGTCCTGCAAAGCCTACAATTACCATCATAGACTTTAACAACTACTACTTTTATCACCACTGCCCCGGGGAACCCAGTTCTGCCCACAGGAACTATTCCATCCCAGCTGCTATAACATCATCCCCGGAGGTTCTGCAGCAGCGGCGGCCCCATTACTGGCCGCATATAGTGGGTGGCGTCACGAGTGACAAATCCCCTGTAAATAACCCCCATTTTATTGTGCGGGCCCGGGACACGGTCCGGACCAGGACCGCCGTGACATCCCCCAGCAGTACCCCGGTCCGGTACCGAGTACCCCGTCCCAGTGGGCTCCACAATATCGCTTAAGCGATCTGCTTTTTGATCACTTAAGCGATATCGTTTGTGCATCGCTGCGTGTAATCAAGCGATTTTACAATGTAAAATCGCTTGATCGTTACATCGCAGATTGGTGAGCCAGAGCTCAAATCAAGCGATAAATGCTTGATCAATCTGCATCATCGTGGTGTGTGACACCACGATGATCCATCTCCCAGCGGCAGAGCTTATGCTGGGAGATGGTATCTATGGTAAACGTTTGGGTTGCTAAGCGCCGAGCGGCGCCTAGTAACCCGATGTGTACCATAGTTACCAGCGATCTCGCTGGTCCACATCTTGGTGAGTCTGTCTGTGTGACAGCTCACCAGCGATGTGAACGATATTGTTAGCGATCGCATTTTTTACAAGCGTTTTTGGAGACCTGCGTTTTCAAAAACGCATGTAAAAACGCACCCATAGGCCCCCATGTTAAAAAAACGCATGCCCTAATAGCAAAAAAGCATGTGTGACAGTACCATGCATTTTTGGTGCATTTCAAAAACGCATGCGCTTTTTAATATGGGGCCATATGGAAAACGCATCCAAAAACGCATGTACAATTAGTGCCATTCAAAAACGCATGCATTTTCCATAGGAGCCCATGTTATAAAAACGCAAGCGTTTTAGAAAACGCATGCGTTTTTTTAACATGGGCTCCTATGGAAAACGCATGCGTTTTTAAATGGCACTAAAAGGTACTAATATACCATGCGTTTTTGCATGCGTTTTCCATAAGGGGCCCATGTTATAAAGACACGGGGGCGTTTTCTACAAAAACGTACAAAAAAATAGTGCTTGCACTATTTTTGGGTGCAGATTTAAAAACGCAGCCAAAAACGCAGGGAGCCATCACACACCTTAAAAAACTCATGCGGACATGTAAAAACGCAGGAAAAACGCTTGAGTTTTTTTAAGTCACTAAAAAGACTCATGCCAACTGTGACCCCAGCCTAAGGCTGGTTTCACACTGCAGTTTTTTTTCCTCATCCGGTTCCATTCGGTTTGTTTGCCAAAACCTGGAGTGTCTCCAAAACTCAGAACAGGTGTCAGTCTTTCAATTATAGTTTTTCTCTGCAAGTTTCTCCTGGCTTTGGCACACAAATCGGATGGAACCTGATAAGGCAAAAAAACAGCTTAAAGGGATTCTGTCACCCCCAAAACACCTCTAAAGCTATTAAAAGCTGTCCCTAGAGCATAGTAACACTTACCCTACACTCCTTTTAGCTCCTAAAAGCACCAAGTGAAATTGAAGATAAATGTTATAACAGTACCTCATTAGGATGATAATGAGTGACTATGGTATGCATAGTCACCCTGGCAGGCTGTCCCCCTTCATGATATCACGCCTCCATAGGCGTGATGTTCTAATCAGATTAAAATGCGCGCCTCCCCGCTCTGTGCTGTCTCGGCCTGGGCTGCAGTGTGCGGCTTGGTGACGCGAATCGCTTCATTTCCGGCGCCGGGTGACGTATGTACACCCGCGCCGCTGTCAGCTTCAAGACCCGCACTGCGCATGCGCATGCGCAGTGCGCGTTTTGAAGCTAACAGAGCGGCGCGGGTGTACTACGTCACCCGGCGCCGGAAATGAAGCGATTCGCGTCACCAAGCCGCACACTGCAGCCCAGGCCGAGACAGCACAGAGCGGGGAGGCGCGCATTTTAATCTGATTAAAAGATCACGCCTATGGAGGCGTGATATCATGAAGGGGGACAGCCTGCCAGGGTGACTATGAATGCCATAGTCACTCATTATCATCCCTAATGAGATACTGTTATAACATTTATCTTCAATTTCACTTGGTGCTTTTAGAAGCTAAAAGGAGTGTAGGGTAAGTGTTACTATGCTCTAGGGACAGCTTTTAATAGCTTTAGAGGTGTTTTGGGGGTGACAGGATCCCTTTAAGGCTACGTTCACAAATTGCACATTTTTTGTGCTTTTTTCTGCAGTTGCAGCTTTTTTACACGGTTACGTGGCAAAAAGCGCAACTGCTTTCACACATTGTGCTTTTGTGCGCTTTTTTCTGCGCACTTTTCCCGAGCCCATTTTAACATGTGGGCAATGGGAAAAGCATACAGAAAAGCGCAAAAAGAATTCACATGTCTATTCTTTTTATGCACGTGCTTTTGCAGTGAAAGCGTGTACGTAAAAAAACACAAAAGTGCAACATGTGAACGCAATTCAGCAAAACCCATAAGTTTTGCTGGACTGCGTTTCCATAATCGCATTTCACTGCATTTAAGCGCGCGTAAAAAAGCGCCACGTAAATGCAGGAAAACCCAGGAAAATTCAGCAAATACGCAGAGTGTGAACGTAGCCTTAAAGCGCAGCAGATAACACCACACATTCACACATACAAGGCTGCATTTTGTGAGAATTTGTTTTTGGTGCAGTTTCTGCACCAAAATGGATGGTCACAAAATGCAGCCGAATTGCTGTGTGTGAATGTAGACTTAGATCCTTATGGTTTTTGGCAAACTTCAGCCTGGTTCTTTGCTTTTTATTGATGAAAGGCTATTTTTCTAGCTTTACATGACTTGAACCCTTCCTCTAGGAGTCTGTTATGAACTGTTCTTGCCGTGCACTTCACCCCAGCTGCCATTTGTCATTCCTTTTGAAGGTCACTTGATGTCATCCTGCAATTGCTGAGTGACATTCGAATAAGATGACAGTCATCCCGATCAGTGAAGAGTTGCTTATACCTTCTGCCGGTCTGTAGCTTTGTTGTCCCCAATGTCTGCTGCTTGACCTTGTTGTAATGGACTGCCATCTTCGAAATTTTAAGGATGGAGGCAACAATGATGCTCACTGGATCCATCTGCTAGTAAACCAGAATTGAGCCCTTCTTTTCCTCACTCAAGAATTTTCTTTTCAACATCTTTGGCATGGTTAAAAATTATTGTTTCATTTTGGGCTATTCCTATCTCTTGTTTTGTCATCCAGCTTGTCCTTTGCAGGAGGATTGTGAAGACAACAGCAGCATTTTTTATACTTTCCCTTGTTAAATAAGATTTCGTTCAGGTGATCACCTGCATTCGATACTGTAAATCACCAGCTCCTTGTCTCTATGCTCTGCTGTATTGGGGTTAAGGACACCGATTTTTTCTGGTTCTGCTCCTACCTCTCTGACCACTCCTCTGTATCTTTCGCCGGCTCCTCTTCCTCTCCTTTTTCCCTTACGGTTGGAGTTCCTCAGGGTTCAGTCCTATGTTCCTTTCTCTTCTCTTTATACACTGCTTGTATTGGACAAACCAGCAGCAGATTTGGTTTTCAGTACCATCTCTATGCTAATGACACCCAGACTCAGTTATACACCACTTCTCCTGATATCATCTCCACATTACTACAAAATTCCAGTGATTGTCTCTCTGCTGTTTCTAAGATCATGTCTTCTCTCTACCTTAAACTGAACTTGTCAAAAACTGAACTTCTCGTGTTTCCTCCGTCTACTAACCTTCCGAAACCTAATATTGGCATTTCTGTATGTAGTTCTACCATTACTCCTCAGCAACACACTTTGCTGTACATTGGACCTGATCTTCACCCGCTTCTGGTCAGTGCATGATTTTACTAATTCCCTTCTTCCACTCTATGACCACAACCTTCTTTCATTCTCAGTCAAGTACTGTCAACCCTTCAAGGACACCCCCAACTTGTTCACCTATAGGAATATACGTGCCATTAACACTCAGAAACTTATAAAGAATTGACAGTCTTCACTCGCCCCAATCTCCTTCCTCTCTTGTCCTGACTCTGCTGTAAAACTCTATAATGAAACACTACAAAGTGCCCTGGATGAAGTTGCACCTCCTACACTTAGAACAACTCGGCACCGATAGCGGCAACCCTGGCACACACTGCAAACACCGTTTCTCCAGGTGCGCACAACGTCTTTTTAGAAAGTCCAACCTGGCCGAAGATTTCATCCATTATAAATTTATGCTGAAAACATACAACACCGCCCTTCACCTCTCCAAACAAGCTTACTTCAACACCCTTTTCACATCACTAGCCAACAATTCTAAACAACTCTTTGACACTTTCCATTAACTCCTTAGTCCAGGAGTACAGGCCCCAACCACCAGCCTCAGCGCTAACGATCTGGCCAACTATTTTAAGGACAAAATTAACCACATACAACAAGACATTTCCTTACAGCCTCAGAACATCATGCATTCTCCTCCCTCCTGCAATTCATCCAATTCACTCTTGGTCTTTGATCCGATCACAGAGGAAGAAGTCACCCGGCTTCTTGCATCTTCTCGCCCTACTACCTGCACCAGCGGCCCTATTCCCTCACATCTCCTTCAATCCCTTTCCCCAGCTGTCACTTATCACCTAATTAAAATATTTAATCTTTCCCTCTCATCTGGTGTTTTCCCCTTCTCCTTCAAACATGCCAGCATACATCCATTATTAAAAAAACATCCCTCAACCAGAACTCTGCTGCCAACTACAGACCTGTCTCTAATCTCCCCTTCATCTCTAAACTCCTGCAACGCTTGGTCCACTCCCGTATGATCTGCTATCTCTGACAATTCTCTTCTTGACCCTCTACAATTCGGCTTCCGCTCTTTACATTCTACATTAACTGCCCTCACTAAAGTCTCTAATGATCTACTAACAGCCAAATCTAATGGTCACTACTGCCTGTTGATCCTCCTGGATCTCTCCACTGCTTTCAATAATGTGGATCACCAGCTCCTTCTCTCTATGCTCCTCTCTATTGGGCTCAAGGACACCACTCTCTCCTGGTTCTCCTCCTACCTCTCTGACCGCTCCTTCACTGTATCTTTTGTCGGCTCCTCTTCCACTACTCTTCCCCTCATGATTGGGTTTCCTCAGGGTTCAGTCCTAGGTCCCCTTCTCTTCTCTCTATACACTGTCCCTATTGGACAAACCATCAGTAGATTTGGTTTTCAGTACCATCTCTATGCTGACGACACCCAATTATACACATCTTCTCCTGACATCACCTCCACATTACTACAAAATACCAGTGAATGTCTGTCTACTGTCTCTAACATTATGTATTCTCTCTACAGTGGCGTAACTAGAGTCTGGTGGGCCCCGGTGCGAAATTCAGACCGGGGCCCCCCCCACGGGCACACGTTGGTCGGATGCTTGGGCCCCGTGTAACGTTCAAAGTTCTATAAAGACTCACAAATTGACCACTCTATGTATTAATGTCCCTCACCCTGCTATATATGGTCCTCCTCCTGGAATGTGGCCCTTATCGTGGTATATATGTTCCCCTTTCTGGTATATATGGTCTTCCTCCTCCCGCCATGATAGGCGTCCAATTATTATTATAACACATCCCATATTCCTCCGTATATTACAATATATCCCCATAGTCCTCCATGTATTATAATGCATCCCATAGTCCCCCATTCATAAGGTAGCCCCAATAGTCATCCAGTTATTAGAATGCACCCCCACAATCCTACATATAGTAGCCTCATAGACCTCTATATAGTATAATACAGCCTCACAGCCATCTATACAGTATAATGCAGGCTCCGTCCTCCATGTAGTGCAGCCCCTATAGTACAGCCTTATATATGCAGCCTCATAGCTCTCCATTAGTGCAGCCTTATATCCCTCTATATAGTGTGTTATATATGCAGCCCCACCGAGATCTGAAAAATAGGATTAGTGACAACTGCACAAAACAGTAGACTCACTCCAAAACCCAGTGTCACTCCACATATTAGCTTATTCCAGTAGTGGAGTCTTCTGTCCCCCGCTCTTCACCTCTGTGCCCCACTCTCCACCTCCTCCTCTGTCCCCCACTCTCCACCTCCTCCTCTGTCCCCCATTCTCCTCTGTCCCCCGCTCTCCTCCTCCTCGGTCCCCTGTTCTCCTCCTCCTCGGTCCCCCATTCTCCTGTGTCCCCCACTCTCCTCCTCCTCTGTCCCCCGCTCTCCTCCTCCTGTGTCGCCCGCCTCCTCCTCTAGTGTCCTCCATTCTCCTGTGTTCCCAACTCTCCTCCTCATCTGTCCCCAGTTCTCCTGTGATCCCCACTCTCTTCCTCCTGTGTCCTTGCTCTCCTGTGTCTCTCGCTCTCCTCCTCCGTCTCCCATCGTCCTGTGTCCCTCGTTCTCCTCCTGCTCTATACCCCGTTCTCATCTATCCTCGCTATCCTCCTCCTCCTGTGTGTCCCCCACTCTCCTCCTCCTCTTCCCCCCGTTCTCCTATGTCTCCTGCTCTCCTCCTCCTCTGTCCCCTGCTCTCTTCCTCCTCTGTCCCCTGCTCTCTTCCTCCTCTGTCCCCTGCTCTCCTCCTACTGTGTCCCTCGCTCTCCTCCTCCTCTGCCCTCCATTCTCCTGTGTCCCCCGCTCTCCTCCTCCTCTGCCCTCCATTCTCCTGTGTCCCCCACTCTCCTCCTCCTCTGTCCCCAGTTCTCCTGTGATCCCCACTCTCTTCCTCCTGGGTCCCCTGGGTCCTGGCCTGTGTCCCTCACTCTCCTCCTCCGTCTCCCTGCATCCCTTGTTTTGCTCCTCCTCTATCCCCCGTCCTCCTGTGTCCCCCGCTCTTCTTCTCCTAAGTCCCCTTTTTCTGTCTCCCCCGCTTTCCTCCTCCTGTGTCCCCCGGCGCTTTCCTCCTCTCGCCTCTCTTCTTCTCTTCTGTGAGTATTCAGCAACAGTGTGTCCTCAATTTCTGGATGACCGGCCAGGACTAGACACACGGCGGGAGACTGAGGAGGCTGCCGCCAGACTCTCCGGACCTCCAGAAGCTCACAGCTCCATCCTGAGATGCAGCACGTGACGCAGCAGCCGCGGAAGTTTGAAAGCTGCTGCGCCACCGCGCCTTCCTGTCCTCTGGCAGCCAGAATCAACCGCCTGGGGACCGGCCTGGCAGAGCACTATGCAGAGACATGGATGTGCGTCCTAGGGATGCACATCCATGTAAAGCAGTCGCAGGGGTCGGCGGATGCCGGGCCCCTGTACTTCCGGCACACTTGCGACCTCTGCGACCGTGGGTGGTACGCCACTGTATGTATGGTCCTCCTCCTGCAATATGCCTTTATCCTGGTATGTATGGTCCTCCATTATAGTAAAATGCAGCCTCACAGTCCTCCATAAAGTATAATGCAGCGTCCCAGCCCTCCATATAGTATAAAGCTGCATCATAGCCCTTCACATAATATAATGCAGCCTTACAGCCCTTCATATAGTATAATGCAATAGTGCAGCCTCATAACCCTCCATATAGCATACATCCTCGCAACACACATACACACACAGGACACATATGCACACACAGGGACACGGACGCACACACAGGGACACGGACACGCACACAGGGACACGGTCACGCACACGGGGACACGGACATGCACCCGGGGACACGGACATGCACCCGGGGACACGGACACGCACACGGGGACACGGACACGCACAAGGGGACACGGACACGCACACACAGGGACACACACACAGGGACACACACACAGGGACACACACACACAGGGACACACACACACAGGGACACACACACACAGGGACACACACAGGGACACTACTCACCGGTCCACCCCACCGGCGCCTCTATCAGCCTGCAGAAGCTCGGAGGAGCCAGGACTAACGGCATCTGAGTCAAGGAGATGACTGCAGTGCCGCTGTTCTGGGCAATTACATGCCACGAGCCGTCTGGGCAGCCAATCACAGGCCAGTAGCTGAGGTCATGCGCCGACTGGCTTGTGATTGGCCAGGACAGTGGCGGGGGAAGAGAGAGAACGGTGCTGTGATCAGCCGCCTGGGGACATGGATGTGCGTCCTCAGGGATACACATCCATGTAAAGCGGATGCGCCAGGGGTCGGCGGGCCCCTGTACCTTCAGGCCTGGTCACAGCTGCGACCGTGGATGTTACGCCATCGGGGAGGGTGCACACAGTATTGGGGTACAGTATATGGGGTGGGCATGCACAGTATGGGGAGGGGGCACAAAGTATATGGGGAGGGCACAGAATAGGGGGCACACAGTATAGTGGGAGGGGGCACACAATTTAGGGGGGTACAGTATATGGAGAGGGAACACAGTATATGGGGAAGGGGCACAGAACACTGTCTGACCTGTTACAGCATCTGTAAGTCCCTCCTGGTGATCAGCTTGCAGCCCCCAGCACCTGCACCTGCTCCACAGTGCACACCACCGGGGTTATGTCCAGCCGCTTCAGCTTGGTGCAGCAGACAGATTAGCTCCTGCCTGTCTGTGCACCGCCAACATCCGGCACTCACTGCTGTCTCCGGGAGCCGGGCTGTACTTGCCCAGCAGCGCTCAACACTGCAGGAGGAGGCGCGGACACGGCCCTGGTCCTGCTCTCGGCTGCTCACAACAAGCAGCTGCCGCTGCTGCCAGAGGACCGGGGGTACTAGCGGTAAGCAGTGTTTGTCCCCTGGCACTGCAGTCATACTCACCGCGCCGCCGTGCGCGGTTTCCACTGACCCTCGGTCCGCAGTGAGGAGGAGAGGAGGGGCGGGCACAGCAGCAGGAAGTGAGCTTTGTCTCACTTCCCGTCCTCCCTCCTCTCCGGCCGGCGCTATCGCGGTCACGGCGGCCGGCTGTCAGCACGGGTCACGGGGCCCCCCGGGGGGCTGCGGGCCCCCCATGGGGGCGGGCCCAGTCGCAGTCGCGACCGCTGCGACCGCGGTAGTTACGCCACTGTCTCTCTACCCTAAATTGAATCTGTCAAAAACTGAAATTCTCAGGTTTCCTCCCTCTCCTAATCTTCTGAAACCTAATATTGCCATTTCTGTATATGGTTCTACCATTACTCCTCAGCAGCACACTCGCTGTCTTGGTGTTATTTTTGATCCGGATTTCTCCTTCTATCCCCACATCACTTGCTCGCTCATGTCACTTACACCTCAAAAACATCTCTAGAATTCAACTGTTTCTTGCTGTTGATTCTGCAAAAACTCTTAACTGTTGCCCTTATTCGTTCTCGCCTGGATTACTGCAATTCTCTACTAATCAGTCTCCCTCTTCCTAAACTCTTTCCTCTCCAATCCATCCTGAATGCAGCAGCCAGGATCATATTCCTCTTCAACCGCTTCACCGATGCCTTTATCCTGTGCCAGTCATTGCACTGGTTACCAATCCGGTATAGAGTACAATATAAAATTATTACTCTTAGGGCCCGTTTACACGCGGCTACATTTCTAGGGTGGCTACAGGTAACGTACTGGTTGCAGTGAAATCATGGAGACAAGGTTCTATCTTGTTGCTGTGTACAAATGGAATAATCTCTCCATGATTTCACTGCAACCAGTAAGTTACCTGTAGCCACCCTAGAAATGTAGCCGCGTGTAAAGGGGCCCTTATGGTATCTTCACACGCCGCAATATCGCCTGGGAATCCTAAAGGTGATACGTCGCCCCAGAGCAATCGCCGTGAAATTGCCTCACAGTTGCAGCGTGTGATTGAGGAATTTCGGGGTGATAAATCGCCTCTCGGCCGTCGCCTAATTCCTGAGCACTGCTCTGAAATCAGCCGCAATCATGAAGGCGATATTTCCATTTTGTGGCGTGTGATAGGGCGATAGTGGTGGAATCAGTGTCGCCTATAATTTCCCGTAGGCGTGCCACAGCGTACTGTAGTCCGCGCCCCGTGTGAACTGATTGGTGTGGGCTACTGTGTTCCCATTGGATGTCAATTGACACTGTGCCATATTTGATGAGCAGTCCATCCAGCACCACACAATGGCAATGGCGTCATGTATTAGCCAGCCTTCCAGAGCAGGCTGACCAATCGGAACGCTGTTGCATTGTCCAATGAGCGCGTAAGGGGCGCGGTGTAAACCACTGCAGCACACCTATCTCTTCACCGCGCTCAACATGTACGCCCACATTGCCTTTGAGATTGCGGCGTGAGAACCGGGGATGGGGTTAGGCAGGATTGTTTCCGCTGTACGTGAGGCGATTTCTGGAGCGATACATCACCTTACTTTCATGGCGCAATTGCGGCGTGTGAGGCTGCCATCGGCGATCTGAATCAAGCATGAAAAACATGCACGCGCACGTTAGATTGCCTCATATCGCCAAGCGATATTGCGGCATGTGAAGGTACCATTACCGACAAAGCCCTTTACAGTTCTGCACTGTCCTACATCTCCTCCCTCATCTCTATCGCCCTACATTGTGCCCTCCGTTCCGCAAGTGACCTAAGACTGACATCAACTAAAATCCGAAAATCCCACTCCCGTCTCCAAGACTTCTCACAAGCTGCACCAATTATCTGGAATGGGTTACCAAAAACAATTCAATTAATTCCCAATACCAATAGTTTTAAGAGAGCCTTAAAAACGCATCTCTTTAGACTGGCCTATCACCTCACTTGCCTAACTATCTTCCCTTTTCCATATCTGGTCTCTTGTGTTACCTGTCTGCATCTGCAGACTGTCTGTCTGTTCCCTATGCATAATATAGCACTTTATCTGTACTTACAGTATACAGATCCCGACCGGTGACTGGTTCATACAGTGTTACATGAATCTCCTATTTATTATATTGATGGCTGGACCATATATGATGGCACTTTTTACCATTTACCTTTTGTGCCTCCCCTATATCCTCTAGATTGTAAGCTTGCGAGCAGGAACCTCACTCCTCATGGTTTTCGAATTTTTTGTTACTCTGTACTGTCTCATATCATTTGTACACGTCCCCTCTGAATTGTAAAGTGCTGTGTAATATGTTGGCGCTATATAAATAAAATTATTATTATTAATATTACAAGTATGTTCAGGTACCAGTCTCTTGTTACCTTGTAACTTTGCTTTTAAATGTTTTTATATGTTTGGCTCTAGTTCTTTGTCTCTTCACTGAATAAAGAATTGCATATTTTTTTTTCACTTTATACAGTGTGCGGTCCTTTACAGAAGTCCTTTCATTTCTTAAGATTGCCTCATAAAGGGACACTGGCAGAATTGTACAAATTTGGCCTAGTCAGATAGGTGAAAACAGGCTGGGTGGGGAAGGGTTAAAATTGATGCTCAGATGAATTGTTTTGGAAGAAAAAAAAATCACATCATGCACTAGTCTCCCATGTCAGTTGAGACACTACTATTCACGTTTCTGAAAAAATAAGATCCCATACAAATCATCTGAGTAGCATCTGATTTTTACAGACACATTGCAATTATTGACATAGGAAACTGTATTTGTAAAGCCTATTAAAGCACCTCTCAAGCAGACTTTTTTTCAGAACTTTAAATCTAAGGTTCTAAGGCTGCGTTCACACACAGTATATTGTGAGGATGCGCTTTTGGTGCAAAAAATCCTCACAGAACGCAGCGATCTGTGTGTGAACGGGCCTGCGCTTCTCCCCTGCACTTTATACTTACCTCGCCACACTCCGTCAGTGACCGCCAATGTCTTCTGAGCCCCGCTGGCCCGAAGTGAGTGACGGGCTCTAGGACCCGGAAGCATCATGTTATTGGTGACATCACCTGGTCACATGGTGCTGTTTAAAGTCCTGTGCCAGATCCTACGTGCTGGGAAGAGGACTGATCACCAGGGAAGCGTGGCTAGGTAAGGACCGCTTCACACTGTGGCATGATCCGGTCCGGTTTTGTCCGGGAGGACCCAGACAGCTGCGGACCGATCAGCACACAGGACTGGGGGCTATTATGCCCTCTGGTCCTGTGTGCAGCGCACGCAGTTTCCGCTGCTAAGTCAGGACCGCGGGCGCGCGGTCCTTACCTGTCAGCGGCTGCAGCTGCGTGCGCAGCACACCGGACAGAGGGCATAATAGCCCCCCAGTCCTGTGTGCTGATCCGGTCTGCAGCTGTCTGCAGAATATGCCGCAGTGTGAAGCGGCCCTAAGTAAAAAGCGAGATGAAAAAAGCGGAAAGAATTAACATGCTCATTCTTTTTACAGATTTACTTTGCAGCGCAAAGCGCATTCGCAAGACGATGGAACGTGAGAATGGAGCTGTCATTCACGGCATTTCCGCAATGTTAAACAATGCTGCGCTTAATAGCGCTGCATAGGTCCTCAGCCCCTACTTAGCTGCAACCTGTGGCTATAAAACGCACTAAAAAAACACATGCTTTTTTTTATGTGTTTTTGGTTCAGTTTGTGGTCATGTGTTTTTTTCACTAATGTCAATGGTGGGGGAAAGGGGCTTGAAATAACTGCTAAAATGCACCAACAATTGACATGCTCATCCTTTTGTCTTGCTCACAACCTGCACCTAAACTGCAAGAAAAGAAAAAGCATAGTTGGCACAGCCACAGCACTTCAGAATTTTCATAGACTTTGCTGAGTTAAGGGTATGTTCGAATGGGAGAGAAGTGGTACATATTTTCTGCTGCGTGAAATCTGCTCCTACAGACAAATACACACCAAACACATGGCTGTTCTCACGCTGCATTTTTATTTACTGCGGATATAGTACTATCTGCAATTGACTTTTCTATGACTCAAAAATCTGTAAGAATTGACAGGCTGCAGATTTTCCTGCACTAAAATAATCAGCGTATCTGCAGCTACAAGAACACACCTTGCGGACAAGATTTTTCAAATCCCAAAGACTTTGCTTAAAAAATATCCTGCTGCATACTTAGGCTGCCTTCACATTAGCATTTGTGTCTGCATGCTGATGGCATGCAGACACAAACACTGTCAAAAGCAGTGTGTAAATGATGTGTCCGCAGCGGATAATGTCCGCCTGCGGACACATCACTAGGGAGCCCGGCAGCCAATCGGCGCTGTCCGGGGGCGGGCCGGAGGAGGAGTTCAGCGCCGGAGATCTCCTCCTTCCGGACGCCGGTAAGCACCGGGATCTGTCGGCGGGGAGTACAGCTGATCTGACAGCTGTTTGAATCTTCCCGCGCCGACATCTCCTCTCGGTGTCGGCGCGGGAAGATTCAAACAGCTGTCAAATCAGCTGTTTCTCCCCGCCGACAGGTCCTGGTGCTTACCGGCGGCGGGGAGGAGGAGGACAGCAGTGGCTCAGCTGATCTCCCGGTGGCCGTCGGTGAGCTCCTGTGACATCACCGGCGGCCACCGGGAGATTTTTCAATGGGTCCGCAGCGTTCTCCCGCGCTGTCAAGCGCCGAACACTGCGGACCCATTGAAGACAATGCATTTTTTGTGCGCTTGGGGACGCTTGCCGATTTTCCAAGCTCCCCGAGCGCACAAAAAATGCAACATGCTGCGTCCCGGGTGCGGATGCTGGACACCGGAAGGAGCAGATATCGTCCGCATCCGCACCCGAACGCAGCAAACGCAGGCACTATGCGTTCCTATGTTAAACATAGGAACCGCAGTGCGCATGCGTTTGACTGCGTATGGGAACGCAGCATACGCTGCTTTCCCATACGCAAATGTGAAGGCACCCTTAGTGCAGATCTGCTGCTTATACATAGCAGATGATTACCAAATATGCATCATGCAAACATACCCTAAGGATACATAGACAGTTTTATGACAAAGGTTGACCTAAAAACGCAGCAAAAAAATGCAGCATCAGCACAAGGCCTTATACTCACCTTACAACAGCCTCACTTTCTTTTAACACCACTCCGGTTTCACGGCCCTATCTTGTGCCTGTAACTTCGGACTGGACGAAAATTAAATGTTTCACCACAAGTGCTCACTGCAACTCTATGAGTGCCAGAAAGAGACTCTTGTAGAGAGGCATAGATGTGTGATCTCCACCACGCTCTATGAAACTCTGGAATTGCAGGTAGGTAACAATTTGCCAGACTGCAACCGGAGCAGATGGTGGCTGGTGAGTATAAGACAGGGGGGAAGAGGAATTCGATTATGTGCACATGCTGTGTTTCTGATCTGTTTTTTTTGTGCTGCTTTTTTGTAGAATTTTCAGCAACAAAAGTTCATCCGTTTTTGGAAAAAACAAAACCAAAACTTGTTGTGTTATTGAAGCATTTTTGCTGTGTTTTATGTGCTGCCAATCCATTTTTGAAGCTATTTTATTTTATTACAATGGGGTCATTGGAGAAAACAGATCGCTAATTTACATGCTTATTCTTTTTCTGGATGCATTTTCTGCCCCAAAAACGGACCAGTAAAGAACACTGCATCTGAACAGCATTTTTTAAATCTCATTATCTTTGCTGGGCATCACAGGAAGTGATCTGTTTTTCATGCAAAAATGGATAAAAAAAACCCTATGCGAACAAGGCCTTACATTTAAAACACCACCCTAGTGCTGAAGTAAAAAACAAAATGTTGGAGTCGTGCTTTAACTTCTGTTGTATAAAGTGAATGTAAAAAAAAAGGATAACATACGAGTGACAGTGCAGATGAAAGATCAAATATTAGGCTGGCTTCACACCACGGTTATCGAGCTGTCAGGCTGTGTCCGGTGTTTTGCAGGATGCATCGGGCACAATCTGACAGCTCCAGACAAGCAGAACCAGAGGGCAAATATGCCCTCCGAACCTGTTTTCTGCCGGAATCGGCAGTGTGCAGCTGCTGCCACTGTCCAATCCTGAGATTTTAAAGCCGTGGTTCTAAAATTTCAGCCGGTAGCTCTTCAAGTGCTGAAGTTCAACGACGGCCAAATCTAAACTTCAGCACCCGGCGTCTGGGAGCCGGATTGTTTTCCTGTCAGATCCGACGTGATCCAACGCCCATAGACTTCCATGTTATGGTGCGCCAGATTGCTCCGTATCCGGGAGGATCTGGTTTAGATCGATTTTTGCCCTGGACACAAAAATCCTGCAAGCTGCGATTTTGTGCGATTTTCGGCAAAACCGAAAGCAGCCTGATGCTGGTGGATATGGACAAAACCGGATGTCACATCACTGCCAACCGGCCCCATAAGCATACATTAGGTACAAAATCGGATCCGGGGCTGTCGAGTTCACACTGGACAACCCCAGACACGAAAAAAACGTGGTGTGAAGCCAGCCTTAGGCCATGTCCAGACAAGTTGGTTTTTGCTGCAGCAAAAACGCAGCACAAACTAAGGGGATTGTAGTAACTCCTGATTTCTTGGCAGGAGATTACCTGGTTACCTAGATTTTTCTGCGGGTTTGCTGCTTGTTTGCTACATATTTGTTTGCTGCGTTTTTGCCATAAAATGCTGCAAAAATGCAGAAAACAACATGCTCAGGCTTTCAAAAAATGCAGCAAATCCTGTGGTATTTACAGCTTCTGCCAAGGAATTAAAGAGGACCTGTCACCAAACCAGGCATGGTGATCTAATTGCAGCACTGGATGCACCCAGCACTTGAGCCCCCTGTACCCCGAGATAATGCAGTTAGAAAACTTACATGCTACAGCCACTAAGGAGGTGGCTAGGGGCTGCAACCAAGGGCAGATTCACACCCCCTGCCTGTGTAATCTGCCCACCGCTGCCAATCATTCTCTCCCTGTCTGCAGCATTTAAACAGAGTTTTTTTTTCTCTCTCCTAGAAAGTCAGTTAGCCCCGCCCCCTCAGGGGGCGGGGCTACATGGGAGAGAAAAAAAAACTCAGTTTAAATGCTGCAGACAGGGAGAGAATGATTGGCAGCAGTGGGCAGATTACACAGGCAGGGGTGTGAATCTGCCCTTGGCTGCAGCCCCTAGCCACCTCCTTAGTGGCTGTAGCATGTAAGTTTTCTAAGTGTATTATCTCGGGGTACAGGGCTGCTCAAGTGCTGGGTGACCCCTTGTCTGCATGCTGGAGACATGCTGCATCCAGTGCTGTAATTAGATCACCATGCCTGGTTTGGTGACAGGTCCTCTTTAAACCGATGTGTGTGGACAGTTTTTCCCTGAATTTCATAGGTTTTGCTGGGAATTAAAAATGCAGGTTTAGATTAGCATAGATTTGCATAAAACCAAGGCAAAAACTGAGCCCAGAAATGCAGCAAAAACACTGCGTGTGAACATAGCCTTATTTTATAGGCTATGGTCACACTTAAAACTAGAATTGCGTTCACCGCATCCAGATCCATATGCGGTGAACGCAATTGCCTAAGGCTGCTTTCACATCAGTGTTTTTTGTTAAATCGCGGCAGATGCGGTGAAAAAAACGCATCTGCCGCGATTACCGCATACCGGCTGCACTTGCGGCACAGTTGCAGCAAGCCCCATACAATGTATATGCAGGCTTGCGGCAGGTGCGGCAAGTGTGGTTTTGGCACTTGCGGCAGGTGCGGCGGCGAAAAAATCGCGGCTGACCGCATTTTTTTTCGCGGCCGCACCAGCCACAAGTGCCAAAACCGCACTTGCCGCACCTGCCGCAAGCCCGCATATACATTGTATGGGGCTTGCCGCAACTGTGCTGCAAGTGCAGCCGGTATGTAGGAATCGCAGCAGGTGCGGTTTTTTCACCGCATCTGCCGCGATTTAAAAAAAAGCTGATGTGAAAGTACCCTGTGTGTGTAAAAATGTGTGCTGAATACCGCACTGCAGTAACCGGATTGCTCAGGATGTGTAATCCTCAGCAATGCGGCTACTGCATAGTTTGCTCATCCTGGCTGTTGCAGGGATCAGCAAACTGTTCTCTGTATTAAATAAATTATTGATTAATGTCTCTAGGGGGGCTTAGTCCCCCTAGAGACCGTACGCCCACTCAGGTGGGCTTCGCCTGCAAAGTTCAAATGCGCCACGGTCCCCATAGCTGCCGCAAGACCCCCAAACTCTTCCCCCCCTATCCACATAGAGAGGTCCCTGCACCCCTCGTTTGCAGTTATACCTTTTGTTGGCAAAACCTAAGTATTAAAGTTAAGAAATGGGCTTATAGTTACGTGTTTCCCAGCCAGTTTCATTTTCGAGGCATAGGCGAGCTGTGTGCTGATGCCTCCGCCCGCTAATTAATTATGGCCGCCCCCTCTGGCTTGGCTTCTGTGTTGAGAGGGTGGCCACGTCATGAAAGGGGTGGGGCTATCGCTATGACGTGAACTTAGCCCCGCCCCTTTCATGACGTGGCCACCCTCTCAACACAGAAGCCAAGCTAGAGGGGGCGGCCATAATTAATTAGCGGGCGGAGGCATCAGCATACAGCCCCGCCTACGCCTCGAAAATTAAACTGGCTGGGAAACACAGAACTATAAGCACATTTCTTAACTTTAATACTTAGGTTTTGCCAACAAAAGGGATAACTGCAAACGAGGGGTTAGGGGGGGGAGTTTGGGGATCTTGCGGCAGCTATGGGGACTGTGGCGCATTTGAAATTTGCAGGCGAAGCCCACCTGAGTGGGCGCACGGTCTCTAGGGGGACTAAGCCCCCCCTAGAGACATTAATCAATAATTTATTTATTTAATTTATCATTTTTTGATACAGAGAACAGTTTGCTCATCCCTGCCACAGCTGGGATGAGCAAACTATGCAGTAGCCGCATTGCTCAGGATTACACATCCTGAGCAATCCGGTTAATGCAGTGCGGCTGCTTAAACCGCTCCGAAAACTGCAGCCTGTATGATTTTTCACGCAGGCTGCAGTGCCGGAGACGGACACTGGATTGCTTGTAAAGCAATCCGCTATTTATAATAGGCTCCTATAAGGAGCGTTTCCTGCTCCGGTTTTGAGCTTTCTGAAAGCTCAAAACCGGATCAGGTTTTAAAAATAAAAACGGAGATGTGACCCTAGCCATAGATGAAATCTGAATGATTTTAAATATTGGTATGAACATATCCTAAGTGCTACTCTTTCAAACCCTTTGACTTAACTTCATTTCTACAAATTTTTCATAAGTGTTCATTTTTGTATAGGAGTTGACCTTCTTTGTGACAGAGATGTGGATATGGCAACGCGTGTGCAAGATTTACTTGAATTTCTACATGAAAAGCAACAGGATTTGGATTTGTCAGCAGAACAACACAGAAAACATCTAGAGCAATGTGTTCAGCTTCGCCATCTTCAAGCTGAAGTAAAACAGGTATACATGAGTTATAATGACATGTAATATATAAGGAATAAGGTATCTCCTTATGGAGATTTACATGCCATGTCTGCCTTGCCAGTATGAGGAGACTTAAACACCTTTCATGCTCCTCGGTGAAATTAATTATGGATATTGCCTCTTCAAAGGGGACTTAAAGGGAACCTGTCACCTAATTTGAAACCCCTACACTATCTCTAGCTGTCCCTACACCTTCCTAACAGCTCCCTATCTATCCCTTTCTTATCTAAAGTGACCCTATTAAATTTGTGTAAATTAAGTATAAACTTACCGCAGTCCCCGTGGTTAGGGGACTGGGTAGGCGTGGCAACGCTTCTACAGCACTCCTCCATGTTGTAATGCACTCCCCGCTGGGCGGCATTATTGTGGGTCCTCTCTTCCCCCCTTCTTGGAATCGTCCAGCCTCTCTGTAGTTCTATGCACCGGCCGGACGTCCCTTCTGGCGCGGTGCATTATGGGGCGGGTCACGTGATCGGGCCGGCTCCGCGCATGCGCATTGCGCTTATTGAAGCCGGGCTGATCACGTGATCGGCCCCATAATGCACTAGGGCCGATCATGTGACCCGCCCCATAATGCACCGCGCCGGAAGTGACGTCCGGCCGGTGCATAGAACTACAGAGAGGCCGGGCGATTCCAAGAATGGGGGCAGAGAGGATCCACAATAATGCCGCCCAGTGGGGCGTGCATTACAACATGGAGGAGTGCTGTGGAAGCATGGCTACGCCTACCCAGTCCCCTAACCACGGGGACTGCGGTAAGTTTATACTTAATTTACACAAATTTAATAGGGTCACTTTAGATAAGAAAGGGATAGATAGGGAGCTGTTAGGAAGGTGTAGGGACAGCTAGAGATAGTGTAGGGGCTTCAACAACATTAGGCTCAGAGGCATACCAGAGCAGGTGGCGGCGGCTGATCTAAGGTCATACCTCAGGGACTTCATCAAAACAGTGATGCCTGAAACCCCTCAGGAGCTCCTGGTTGTGGATAGGATTCACAGGGTCCCTAAGCCTCCCTCGATCCCTGAAGACAGTCCTAGAGATGTGCTAGCCAGGCTCCATTACTACGAACTAAAGGAGGACTTCCTCCGTGTCCTCAGGCAGAGCCCGCACCTCCAGGATCAATTTTGCCTCTCTTGAAGTCTACCCGGACCTTTCTCCGGGCACCCTGGCTTTGAGGAAGGCATTCAAGCCTTACACCAAAATCCTGAGAGATCATGGAATACAGTATCACTGGGGGTTCCCCACCAAGCTATTGATCCATCGTAATGGCGCCCTGATTCCATGCCTCATTCCTCCACACGCAGAGAAGAATTAATTCGATGGGGACTGTGGCCGCCTGAATCTACATCACAATCCACTGCTCCTGCCGCCTCTCCAAGACCCAGGCCAGGAGGCCGCATCGATCCGGAGTGGTCTACAGTTTGATAACTCGACAAATACAGGTTCCTTCCTCTGCACAC
Source organism: Allobates femoralis (assembly GCA_033576535.1). Classification (NCBI taxonomy): domain Eukaryota; kingdom Metazoa; phylum Chordata; class Amphibia; order Anura; family Aromobatidae; genus Allobates; species Allobates femoralis. Next base: position 341,313,579 of record JARQOC010000005.1, on the reverse strand, counting down.
TGCACCTATGTGCTCTAGGCTGTCTTTTCCTGGCTGTCTCTCTGTTCTCGCCCTTTTCTATTCCTTTCTGCCTTCTTTTCTCTCTCATCCTCCCTCTCTTTTTCTTTCTGCCTTTAAATACGTAGTTGAATTTCTCATTCTTATTCCCTCCTAGCACTGAACAATTCCTCCTTTCTCCCCCCATCTCCCCCCTTTGACATACACTCCCCCCCTGTTATCCCTCTACTACTCTACTTTGCTCCCCTTCTTCCCACCCTTAGTCTGAAGTCACCTCCTTTTCACCCTTTTTTCCCTTCTTCTCCTCCCCTATTGCCCTTCCCCTTCTCCTTTTCTGTTCGCTCTCTTCCTGCTCCTTTCGTCTGACTACTTTTCCCTTCCCATTATCTATATCTCCCCCTTCCCCTTCCATTCTTGGCGCTCTTGCCACTTTTCCTAATTTCTCTATTTGGACGAGAACTGAGTAACCCCCGTTGGGTGCTGCTCTTGGCGTGCACTCAGACTCAGGAATAATTTTTTTTTTTTTTCCTTTTTTCCTCCCTTATTGGGATGACATGCCTGTTCTGGACATTGGACTGTTGATATGTTCTTCTATTTTTACATTCCCCTTTTTCTCCTTCCCCATCCTATACCCTGTAGCTGCAGATATCCTCACGGGGTGCTCCATGGACTTTGTCCAGCCTTTTACTAGCACACTGGTTTCATATAGATTCTGTTGGATCCCACCATGACTCTCACACTTTCTTCAATTAACATAAACGGCCTGAACTCCCCTGGTAAAACATGCGTCGTGTGGCGTCAGCTGAAGAAATCCAGGAGTGATGTGCTGTTTTTGCAAGAAACGCATCTGCTACGTGAGGACTGCCGCAGAATGTCATCTCGTGATTTCCCTACCCAGTTTTTTGCTTCTGCTGACTGTAAACGTGCAGGGGTAGCCATTTTTATTCACAAAAATGTTGACTTTTCTCTCATCACTGAGATTGCAGACCCTAAGGACCGTTATATAATTGTCATCGGTCTTCTTAATAATGTATACTACACTTTATCTTCTGTGTATGGCCCGAATAAGGGGCAAAGTGCCTTTCTTAGAGACTTCCTCTCGGTCTTGGCCTCTCGTGCTAAGGGATGTAGGTTGGTGGTTGGGGACCTCAACGCGCCCATGGAGAAGACGCTTGGACTATTCCAATCCCTCGACTTTCCGGGGTGACTTGGGGGACCTTGTTGCCCAGTCCCATTTGCACGACATTTGGCGCTGTCTCCATCCCACCGACCGAGAATACACATTCATGTCTTCACGCCATGGCACATTAAGCAGGCTCGATTATTTCCTAGTAGACGACTCCTTGATAACCCACTGTGTAGCTGCAGAAATTGCGACAATCTCTTGGTCTGATCATGCACAGATCTCACTGGAGATAGCTGACCCTGCTTCCATTCGGCCCCCCACTCGCTGGAGACTGAATGAATATCTCTTAACTAACTCCTCTCATACTCAGCATATAGGGACTCAAATAGAGCAATACTTCTTATCCAATGATAATGATGAAGTTGGGCCGGAGACTCTCTGGTTGGCCCACAAATCGGTCCTCAGGGGGGTGCTAATCCAATTGGCCTCCCGAGTTAAACGGGAACGAGATTACGGCTCTCCTGGCTAGGATTAAGCTCCTTGACCTTGCTTATAGAACCTCTCCTCAGAAATCCATGCAGGATGAGTTAACTGAGGTTAGACGGTCGCTGAGGGAATGCTTATTGGTAACGGCAGAGAAATACCTAAGGAAAACTAACTCCAAATACTACAGCATGGGGGGACAGGGCCGGGGCCCTCCTGGCCAGGAGAATCAAAAAAAGGGAATTACAGACCAAAATTACTAGTATACATGATAATTCAGGTTCCATTATTCGTAATCCTGTCCAGATAGCGGAGGAATTTGGCAACTATTACAGCACCTTGTACAATCTGAGGGAGTCGGTGGACACTGTCCTGCCTTCCACTGAGTCTATACAATCATTCCTTTCTAAAGCTAATCTTCCCACTCTCTCCACTGATCAGTTGGCCTTTCTTAATGCCCCTATCACTGAAAAAGAGATTGTCTTGGTCATCAAGTCCATTAAAAAGCGCACCTCTCCTGGCCCAGACGGGTTCTCGTATGCATATTACACCACCTTTACTGAGCTACTGATCCCTTATCTTCTTAAATTATTTACCTTTTGGCAGCGGGAGGGTTCCATCCGGCCTGAAGGTCTTGAGACGTTAATAACCACAATTCCTAAGCCGGGGAAACCGCTCACTACTCGGGAGACTTTAGGCCCATATCACTACTTAATTGTGATTTAAAAATATATGCCAAATTGTTGGCCTCCCGTCTCTCGGTTATCCTCCCCTCCTTGATTCAACTGGACCAGGTTGGATTCGTCCCAGAGTGTCAGACCTCTGACGGTACGCGCAGACTCCTGGATCTTCTGGATCTGCTCGAGCGGAAGAGGGTCTCCAGTGCACTCTTGTCTCTAGACGCAGAGAAGGCCTTCGACAGGGTGCACTGGGGATACTTGGACAGGGTCCTCTTGAAGTTTGGATTCCAGGGACCGATTCGGGATGCTATTAGGGCCCTTTATTCTAATCCCTGTGCGGCAGCTAGTGCATCGGGCTTTCTTTCCTCCAGATTTACTATATCAAACGGTACCCGCCAGGGCTGTCCACTTTCCCCCCTTATATTTGCTCTCATAATGGAGCCATTAGCTTCTATAATTCGTACACACCCAGGAATTAGGGGGGTGGCAGTTGGGAATCTTGAACACAAAATTAGTCTATACGCCGATGATGTGGTATTTTTCTGCACTGACTTGCATACCTCCCTACCCCATGTCCTCTCGGTTTTGGAAGAATTTTCATCAGCATCATACTATAAGCTAAATCTCTCCAAGTCGTCTATATTCCCCCTCCACCTCCCCAAAACAGAGCAAATATCTCTCCAAAACCTCTTTCCGTTTCACTGGGCTCAGGAAGGTTTTATGTATTTGGGTGTATGGATCTCCAGGTTGTCAGGGATAATAAAGCATAATTGGGATAAATTACGAACAACGATTCAACAGGAATTTGATAGACTCTCTGGAATGCAGCTCTCTTGGATGGCCAGAATCCAGATAGTTAAGATGTCCGTCCTCCCGCGGATCCTATACCTTTTGCGGTGTCTTCCCTTGCAGATTCCCTCCAGGTACCTCGCCCCGGTCCAAGCAGCGCTAAGCAAATTTATTTGGAGTGGCAGACCTCCTAGGATTGCTAGGAGGGTCCTCTCCCTGCCTTATGCTAGAGGGGGTATGGGGATTCCCAGCATTGCGGCTTACGCCAGAGCTGCGGCTCTGGAGGCAGCGGCACACTGGTGGTCTAACTCTCTCAGATCTAGATGGATGCAGATAGAATTGGAATCCTCCCCGGCTGGGTCCACTCGGCTTCTATTAGAAATGAATCTTTTGAGTCACAAGATCACCCCAAACTGTTTAAGAACTATGACAAATTTACTTAGGATATGGTCGCAGGTGGGCAGACCTTTTTTCCCTTTTTATACCGTTACATTTCCCTCACTGCAGCTGAGCGTTCTGTTCAGAACTTATATCTGCAGGATTGGAAAAAACGGGGTGTGTTGCAGCTATCAGACCTTATGGATTCATCGGGGCGTCTGGAACAATTTTCGACCCTGGTTTCAGAATTGGGTCTGCCTAACTCCACCTTCTTTAGATATCTCCAGCTTAGGCATTTTTTGACTACCCTGAAATGGCCTGTCCCAGATCTGGCCTCTATTGACTCAACCTTGCAGATATTTATGAAAAATGGATCACATGCTAGACATGGAACCTCCATAATGTACAGAGCCCTACTGAAACCTGAGGGGGAGGTGAAACTTCCCTATATGTCTAAATGGGAGGGTCTTTTGTCTTTTTCTGCCTCACTTGAGGACTGGTGGGCAGCAGCAGTTCATGCTGCCCGTTACTCCACATGTATAACGCATTTGGAGCAATCTAGGAAGACCCAGATGCAGTGGTACCTCACCCCGGAGAGAATAGCCAGATTCATCTCATCTCCGACTCCGGCACACCCCTACTGTTGGAAGGGGTGCCTGGTGATTGGAGACTCCCCGCATGTTTGGTGGTACTGCCCGGGTTTACCTACATTTTGGAGAGATGTTGAACGTATATTACTGGGAATTACTGGAATCCCTAATCCCCTCCTGCCACAGATGGCACTGCTTGGTATTGGATTGAATGCCATTCCTGGTCCTTTAAGACCCATCTACACTAATGTGTTGATTGCGGCGAGGCAATGTATTGCGGCTTGCTGGAAATCCCCTGTGACTCCTACTGCTGCGGATGTACTTGTCCGCCTCAACACTCACTTTCAGCAAGAGTTGACCCTGTCCCACACAATTAAAAGGAGAACTAGGGTTCTGAGGTGGTGGGACCCGTGGGTGACCTCTGGGCATAATCTGGTCCAGATATAGAGTGAGCGCTCTAATACTAACACCTCTGTTATTGAATTATGTACGATATTACTGCAGCTTCTACCCCCCTCTCCCTCTCCCCTGGTTAGTCTTCTTTATTTGTATGTTGAGTTGATATGTATTGTAATGCTCCTGATATTTTTGGTTATGTACTGTACCTTCCAAAAATTTCAATAAAACTTCATGTTTAAAAAAAAAAAAAAAAAAAGATGCTGGATGTGGAGGTCCTGGGTTGGTGTCATTCTACGTGGTCTGCAGTTGTGAAGCCAGTTGGATGTACAGTCATGACCAAAAGTTTTGAGAATGACACCAAAATTATATTTTCACATGATCTGCTGGCCTCTGGTTTTTATTTGTGTTTGTCTGATGTTTATATCACATACAGAAATATAATTGCAATCATATTATGAGTACCAAAAGGTTATATTGACAGTTAGAATGAGTTAATGCAGCAAGTCAATATTTGCAGTGTTGACCCTTCTTCAGGACCTCTGCAATTCTCCCTGGCATGCTCTCAATCAACTTCTGGACCAAATCCTGACTGATAGCAGTCCATTCTTGCATAATCAATGTTTGCATTTTGGAAGAATTTGTTGGTTTTTGTTTGTCCACCCGTCTCTTGATGATTGACCACAAGTTCTCAATGGGATTAAGATCTGGGGAGTTTCCAGGCCATGGACCCAAAATATCTGTTTTGTTCCCTGAGCCATTTAGTTATTACCTTTGCTTTATGGCAAGGTGTTCCATCATGCTGGAAAAGGCATTGTTGGGCGCCAAACTGCTCTTGGATGGTTGGGAGAAGTTGCTCTTGGAGGACACTCTGGTACCATTCTTTATTTATGGCTGTGTTTTTAGGCAAGACTGTGAGTGAGCCAATTCCCTTGGCTGAGAAGCAACCCCACACATGAATGGTTTCAGGATGCTTTACAGTTGGCATGAGACAAGACTGGTGGTAGCACTCACCTCTTCTTCTCCGAATAAGCTGTTTTCCAGATGTCCCAAATAATCGAAAAGGGGATTCATCGGAGAAAATGACTTTACCCCAGTCCTCAGCAGTCCACTCCCTGTACCTTTTGCAGAATATCAGTCGGTCCCTGATGTTTTTTCTGGAGAGAGGTGGCTTCTTTGCTGCCCTCCTTGAAACTAGGCCTTGCTCAAAGAGTCTCCATCTCACAGTGCGTGTAGAAGCACTCACACCAGCCTGCTGCCATTCCTGAGCAAGCCCGCCACTACTGGTAGTCCGATCCTGCAGCTGAAACAGTTTTAAGATACGGTCCTGGTGCTTGCTGGTCTTTCTTGGGCGCCCTGGAGCCTTTTTGACAACAATGGAAGCTCTCTCCCTGAAGTTCTTGATGATGCGATAGATTGTTGACTGAGGTGCAATCTTTCTAGCTGCGATACTCTTCCCTGTTAGGCCATTTTTGTGCAGTGCAATGATGGCTGCACGTGTTTCTTTAGAGATAACTATGGTTAACTGAAGAGAAACAATGATACCAAGCACCAGCCTCCTTTTAAAGTGTCCAGTGGTGTCATTCTTACTTAATCATGACTGATTGTTCGCCAGCCCTGTCCTCATCAACATCCACACCTGTGTTAATGGAACAATCACTAAAACGATGTTAGCTGCTCTTTTAAGGCAGGACTGCAATGATGTTGAAATGTGTTTTGGGGGTTAAACTTCATTTTCTAGGCAAATATTGACTTGGCAAGTAATTGCTGTTAAGCTGATCACTCTTTATGACATTCTGGAGTATATTCAAATTGCCATTAGAAAAACTGAAGCAGTAGACTTTGTTAAAATTAATATTTGTATCATTCTCAAAACTTTTGGCCATGACTGTACAGCCAAATTCTCTGTAATGCATTTGTAGATTTCTTATGGTAGAGAAATGAACATCCAATTCACAGGCAACAGCTCTAATGGACATTTCTGCAGTCAGCATACCAGTTGCACAATAAGGCTGCGGTTCAGATCAACCACTAGTAGGTGCTCTGGGGGAAAGAGAACTTTTATGGGGATGTCAATATTGTGTGCAATATCGCTGCTGCACATGACGTTGCAGCGATATTGAAGCGTGTGACAGGGCGTTTCAACCAGCGATAAGTCACTGGTTGATGGTCGTCAGGTTTTAGAACCTGTTCTAAAACCTGACGATGGTCGCTGCGTGTGACACGGGGAGATGAGCGATAAGCCAGCTCCCAGCCCCTCTCAGCAAGCGCTGGGACCTGGGCTCCAAGGTAAACTGCGGGCATCTAGGCAGCACGTGCTGCCTATATACCCGATGTATACCTTGGTTACCAGCCTTCTCCGCTCACCGGCTGGTATCCAGGGTACACAGCGGGTAACTAGGGACCCTAGTTACCACGCTGTGTACCTTGGATACTAGCCGGTGAGCAGAGAAGGCTGGTAACCAAGGTATACATCGGGTATCTAGGCAGCGCGTGCTGCCTAGATACCCCCAGTTTACCTTGGAGACCAGCCTGCTTCCACTTACAGCAGCCTGGCAGCGGGAGCAAGACATCATGGAAACAATATTTAAATTATTTCCTTAATGTCGCTGGTCCACTGATCGCTGGTGAGTCTGCCTGTGTGACAGCTCACCAGCGATCAGCCTTCAATGTTTTCAGCGATGAGATCGCTGATGACATTGACCCGTGTGACGGCCCCATTAGAAAAAATTTAAAATAAACTTGGCACACTCTCGAGAAAAAAAAGAGATACTAACTTTTCAGGTGTCTTATTTTGCAGTGACAAGTGAAAATATTCATACGTTTTGGCTCAACATGAGCCTTTTTCGCTGAATAATTCTGTACAATGAGAGACATGCAAAAAAAGCCAAAATGAAAATCCAATATCACAAGAATTAACATAAATATGTAGCACTTAAGTTGTGCAGTAGATTTGTTCACAGTGGCGTGATCGTGTGATGTAAACTGTTATACATGTGAAAAAATGTAGAAAGACGAAAAAATGGTGATAGTTTGTATGTGGGCGAGAGTGGGTAGAATTGAACGTGGAGTAAAAGAAAGAAAAAAGGAACAGAGGGGAAATGGAAAAAGAGCATAGGAGAGAAAGGAAGAAACTAGGATGAAGGGTTCAGTAAAGGTACATTAACACGCGGCAACTTTTCTAGGAATTTCACTGGCAACTTACTGGTTGCAGTGAAATCATGGAGACATTGCTCCATTTGTACACAGCAACAAAATAGAAGAAGGTAACCAGAAAGTTGCCAGTGAAATTCCTAGAAAAGTTGCCGCGTGTAAAGGTACTTATTATAAGTGGAACTGGTTCAGGTAATTAGAGTGATTATGTGTCCAAGTTACCTTATATGAGTCCCTTTTCAGTGGGGGACAGGTGTGGGGTTAGTTCTCAGTAGCCCCAAAGTGCGAGAATTCTAGGGGTCTGGAAAAGGAGTGAACAATTTATAAAACACCTGAATTTGACCTTGGGAATAGGTTATGTGTAATCTGAACATACCAGTCACAGTGGTGTGTTGCGGTGAGACTTGGGACCCCCAGCTTGGGTTTCCTGATGTATGCAATGTATGGAGACAGCTGTAAGCTTAATGGAGTATAGGTCAGTTTATGTACTAGAGATGGTACATAATCAGGTGGTGGGATTTATGGTGCTATCACTAATTTACCTAATTAGCTAGGAACCTAGAGAAGTCAGAAAGGATAAATCCAGTGATGTGTTTCTATGTTTAGTCCTCAATAGGATTGGTGTTTCTTTTAATTCTCATTAGGGTATTGCTGTAAGGGTACCGTTACATGTCGCAACATTGCATGCAATTTCACTTGCAACTTACTGGTTGCAGTGAAATCATGGACACATTGTTCTACTTTGTTGCTGTGTACAAATGTAACAATATGTCAACCAGTAAGTTGCAAGTGAAATTGCATGCAATGTTGCAACGTGTAAGGGCCACTTTACACACACCAACTTATCTGTCCAACTTCTGACCAACTTGCTGGTTGCAGTGAAATCATGGACACATTGCTCCATTTGTACACAGCCACAAAATGGAGCAATGTGTCCATGATTTCACTGCAACCAGCAAGTTGGTCAGAAGTTGGACAGATAAGTTGGTGTGTGTAAAGTGGCCCTAAGGGCCGCTTTACACACACCAACTTCTGTGACCAACTTCTGAACAGATCTCTGGTTGCAGTGAAATCATGGACACATTGCTCCATTTGTACACAGCCACAAAATGGAACAATGTGTCCATGATTTCACTGCAACCAGAGATCTGTTCAGAAGTTGGACACAGAAGTTGGTGTGTGTAAAGCGGCCCTCAAGGTACGCTAAAAGAGATTGTGTCAAACACTGGTTATCTTCATATTAAGATACCTTTTGTTGTGCAGATATTTCATATATAGGTTCAATATGCTGCATGTTTAAATGTTTTTAATAAAGCCATAACAAATGAAGTAATACATAGATCACATATTAATAGGCTTATATATATTTAAGTCAAAATATATGTTGGGAAGAAATTATAAATATAAGGAAGGAGAGAGGGGGATAAATTGTAGGGAAAGTCAGCATAGATACAATGAGTGATGGTGGGTTTACACACACCAATTTCTGTGTCCAATATCTGAACAGATCTCTGGTTGCAGTGAAATCATGGATGCATTGCTCCATTTTGTGGCTGTGTATAACATGGAGCAATGTGTCCATGATTTCACTGCAACCAGAGATCTGTTCAGATATTGGACACAGAAATTGGTGTGTGTAAACCCACCATTAGGAAAGTGGTTTTAAGATAAAGGAAAGAGAGGAAAGAAAATAAGGGAATTATTAATAACAAAGAATATTCAATACACAAACTATATACAATGACATGGTCAAATGTCAAATTAAGAAAATATTTTTGTAAATACAAATGATATGTTTAGGATCTGCACATAAGAACTAGAAATTAGCTGACGAATTTAAAAGGATATAACATTAAATTTCTTAATCTGTCATTCGAATATTAAGGAGGGTACAAACTGGTGTGCCCAAGAAGACCATTTCAATATGTATTTATGGTGTAGCTTACTATTAGTTGCAAATACATATTCATACATTCAATGGGAAATAAGTTTTTCCAATAGGTTCTCTATAGCAGGAGGATCTTCCTATCGCCATTTTGACGCAATTAAGCTTTTGGCTGTAGCCAATATATGAGTTATTAATAGGTGATTTTTTGGGAGGTCGATAGTGCCTATGAGTAACAAAGCTGATTGCATACAAGTGGAAAGTTGTTTCCCAACACCATGTTAATAAGGGCTTGTATGTCTTTCCAATATACTTATATTTTTATACAGTTCCAGAAAATATGCTTAATGGTACTTACCGAGCCACAATTTCTCCAGCATACGTTGGTGTTTTTTTGAGTCGATTAAGTTCAATTTATGTGGAGACAAATACCTCTTTATCATCACCTTGTATTTAGTTTCTATAATATTAGAGCATGGAATGGATGTGTAAATGGTAGGCAAAAGACGAGAGTATTGTTCAATAATAGTTTTGCGGTCAAGATCTAAGTCTCTTTCCCATATTTCAATGAATTGTATATTATCGAAGGTCATATTGTTGTTTAAAATTTGGTAAATTTTATTAGTTTTCCAGCATGTATTATTGTCAATTTGCTGCAGGAGGGCATCGATATTACTAGGGAGATAGAGCTTTAAAGGGAACCAACCACCTAAAAATCGCTATCTAACCTATAAATATCTGTCCCTGGAGCCTAAAATTACTTTTCTAACCATCCCTGACTGACAAAATCTACCTAAATACATGCACAATAAATCACTTTTTATACTAACCAAATCCTTGTCTGATGGGCGTTCCTCCAGGGTCTTTGTCAGATAGGCATGCTCTTCAGGCTGCGCTCGCACCTGCCTCGCTGCTGTCTATCTTCTGTCCAGGGCGGCATCTTCTTCCAGGAGGATTCAAATTATCCGCCCATCGCGTCCTCGCAATGAGCAGGTCACGTGCTGCAGGCCCTGCTTCACTTCTGCCCGCCGCATCGCTGGGTCTATAATGCGCCCAGGCCGGCTTCAGCATGCCATCTGCGCATGCCCTGAAGCCGGCCTGGGTGTACCAGTGATGCGGCGGGCGGAAGTGACGCGGGGCCTGCAGCACGTGACCCGCTCATTGCGAGGACATGATGTGCGAGTTATTTGATTCCTGGAAGGAAGATGGACAGCAGCGAGGCGGGTGCGAGGGCGGCCTGAAGACCCTGCCTATCTAAAAAAGACCCTGGAGGAACGCCCATCAGACAAGGATTTGGTAAGAATAAAAAGTGATTTATTGTGCATGTATTTAGGTAGATTTAGTCAGTCAGGGATGGTTAGAATAGTAATTTTAGGCTCCAGGGACAGATATTTATAGGTTAGATAGTTATTTTTAGGTGGTTGGTTCCCTTTAAATTTTTAGTTTTAAGGACATTATGAATATGCAACCAGGTTCGTTCCTCAGTTGCAGAGAGATCAAATTTATTTTTCAATATTATAAAGGAATTCAGTTGGTGACCAGTTAATATGTCCGATATAGTGTTTATGTTTGCTTTTTTTCAGCTTGAAAGTTTAATCAAGGGGGAGAGTTCTTTAAAAACCTCTATTAGGAGCCAGGTTGGTAAGGTGTTCCCAAAGGATGACTTTGAAATTGTGACTAGGCTGCGCCAAGCTTTTACAGAAGTTTTAAGTATTGATAAGCGTGGGAGAGTTTTTTGAGGGTTTATAATATGAGAGACAATGAAAGCATATGGATTGGCAGATATCATCTGAGAATTTTCAATATTTACCCAAGGTGAGCTGTTAATTTTTTCCCACCATTTTCTACTATTTGTAATTAAGGTTGTCAAGTAGTATGCTCTAATATTTGGGACACTTAGGCCCCTCTTTTTCTATGTCGCATAAGCATACTTCTGGCAATCCTAGGAGACTAAGGGCCACTTTACACACACCAACTTATCTGTCCAACTTCTGAACAACTTACTGGTTGCAGTGAAATCATGGACACATTGTTCCATTTTGTGACTGTGTACAAATGGAGCAATGTGTCCATGATTTCATTGCAACCAGTAAGTTGTTCAGAAGTTGGACAGATAAGTTGGTGTGTGTAAAGTGGCCCTTATTCCCCCATATGAATTTGAACATTTGAGTTTGAATTTTTTGCAGGTATCTCTGCTGGATCCAAAAGGGAAGTGATCTGAAAACATAAAAGAGACTAGGAAAAATAATTATCCTATAGGACTCATGTCTAATTTGGACAAGAAAGTAATATCTTCAGAGATTCTCTTGGTAATCTCTTTCATATTTTCGTTTATTTTGTCACAGAGTGGTTTGTCACGATTGTGCCCAAATAAGAAAGCTTTTTAGATGACCATGCTAGGTTAAATTCTTTTTTTAGTAAATTCAATAAGTCTAGGTCTATAATAAAAGGGAGAGCTTCTGCTTTTTGGGAGTTTAATTTATAATAAGATGTACAGGAGAATATTCTAGTTAACTCCATAAGTATCCTAAGCGAGTTTAGCGGGTCTGATATCATTAGCATGAGATCATCAGCAAAAAGGGACATTTTATGTTGCCTCCCATCGATTGACACACCTCGAATCTCTATTTCAGTTCTGATTTTTTCCACGAATGGTTCCAGAAAAAAGTTAAATAATATCGGTGATAATGGGCAACCTTGTCGCGTTCCACTCGATAGAGGAAATGGGTTAGATACAAAATTATTAGTGAGGACCCTGGCCGTAGGAGAAGAGTATAGGGCTTTTATGGTGTTTAAGATTTCTCCCAAGATATCAAATCGTTGGAGAGTAAGGAACAGAACTCCCAGTGCACCCTATCGAATGCCTTTTCGGCGTCCATAGTTATGGTAAGCAGTGGGGTCCCACCCTCTCCATGTGGCTAATAACATTGAGAACCCTCCGCGTGGTGTCTGTACAGTCATGGCCAAAAGTTTTGAGAATGACACCAAAATGATATTTTCACATGATCTGCTGACCTCTGGTTTTTATTTGTGTTTGTCTGATGTTTATGCGAACAAAAAAATGCGCAAATAGGGTCTTATCTCAATTAAACACTTTCGCTTAGCGATGTGGAATTGCTCACCTTTGTCAGTTGTGATCACCCACAACTGGTAGAAAAGCATACAGGCAGCTGCTGCAGGGATCGCACTCCCACAGCAAACCGTGGTTTTGAAGCAAAAATTCTTTGGACGAAGTGCCTTAATGCCTGCGCTGCTGCTACAGGATCAAAGGAACCGAGACACAGGAATGTCTGGATCAGCAAAGCCTTTATTTTCCGACGCGTTTCAGAGCCTCCTACCGAGCTCCTTCCTCAGGGAATATCCTGAGGAAGGAGCTTGGTAGGAGGCTCCGAAACGCGTTGGAAAATAAAGGCTTTGCTGATCCAGACATTCCTGTGTCTCGGTTGCTTTGATCCTGTAGCAGCAGCGCGGGCATTAAGGCACTTCGTCCAAAGAATTTTTGTCTGATGTTTATATCACATACAGAAATACAATTGCAATCATATTATGAGTACCAAAAGGTTATATTGACAGTTAGAATGAGTTAATGCAGCAAGTCAATATTGGCAGTGTTGACCCTTCTTCTTCAGGACCTCTGCAATTCTCCCTGGCATGCTCTCAATCAACTTCTGGACCAAATCCTGACTGATAGCAGTCCATTCTTGCATAATCAATGTTTGCATTTTGGCAGAATTTGTTGGTTTTTGTTTGTCCACCCGTCTCTTGATGATTGACCACAAGTTCTCAATGGGATTAAGATCTGGGGAGTTTCCAGGCCATGCACCCAAAAGCTGTTTTCCAGATGTCCCAAACAATCGAAAAGGGGATTCATCAGAGAATATCACTTTACCCCAGTCCTCAGCAGTCCACTCCCTGTACCTTTTGCAGAATATCAGTCGGTCCCTGATGTTTTTTTCTGAAGAGAAGTGGCTTCTTTGCTGCCCTCCTTGAAACCAGGCCTTGATCAAAGAGTCTCCGCCTCACAGTGCGTGCAGAAGCACTCACACCAGCCTGCTGCTATTACTGAGTAAGCGATGATGCGATAGATTGTTGACTGAGGTGCAATCTTTGTAGCTGCGATACTCTTCCCTGTTAGGCCCTTTTTGTGCAGTGCAATGATGTCTGCACGTGTTTCTTTAGAGATAACCATGGTTAACTGAAGAGAAACAATGATACCAAGTACCAGCCTCCTTTTAAAGTGTCCAGTGGTGTCATTCTTACTTAATCATGACTGATTGTTCGCCAGACCTGTTCTCACCAACACCCACACCTGTGTTAATGGAACAATCACTAAAACGATGTTAGCTGCTCCTTTTAAGGCAGGACTGCAATGATGTTGAAATGTGTTTTGGGGGTTAAACTTCATTTTCTAGGCAAATATTGACTTAGCAAGTAATTGCTGTTAAGCTGATCACTCTTTATGACATTCTGTAGTATATGCAAATTGCCGTTAGAAAAACTGAAGCAGTAGACTTTGTTAAAATTATTATTTGTATCATTCTCAAAACTTTTGACCATGACTGTAGTGCCTCTGTTCTTTTTTTTTTTTTTCTGAACCATCGTTTTTTATTGTACATTATACGTAAACGTGCAGTGACAAATATGACATAAGAATAAGAGTAAATATCAAATGATAATATTGAAAAAGTACAACACATTATGTCATAGTGTTCTGATATCAGTAACTGTTTTATATTAATATTTTAGAAAATAGTAACTAGTATCTCTTAAACCCACCCTCTTCCCTTACTAAAGTACATCTCAACAGGCATTGTATTTATTTGATTTTACTGTAAATTTCGTAATGTAGTTTTATGTCTGGCAGACATATTTGAGTCTGCCCAATGTATCCCCTAAGTCCTCATTGGCGTACCATGTTGAAGATCTATGAGACATCATAAGAGTCCTTATTTCCACATCAGTGAATTCCTGTTCAATGAATCTTCTCCATTTATTAAAGAATTTCGTTGTTAGTTTACTAGGGTTACGTGTGGCGTCTAAGGATTCGATTGTAAGTGTTCTTCGCAATGAATTCTTGATCTGTGACAGATCAGGGGGTCTATCGTTCAACCAGAACTGCAGCAACAGTCTCTTTGCAATTATTTCAATACTAGATGGTGGCCCGATTCTAAAGAATCGGGTAGTCTAGAATCCATATATAGTTTATTTACTAATAGTTACGGGAGTGCGGTGAAATGAATTGTGTGTATACAGGCGGCTCTGTGGGTAGCACAGTATATGGTGGCTCAGTGGTTAGCAGTGAGTGCGGTGGCTCAGTGGTTAGCAGTGAGTGCGGTGGCTCAGTGGTTAGCAGTGAGTGCGGTGGCTCAGTGGTTAGCAGTGAGTGCGGTGGCTCAGTGGTTAGCAGTGAGTGCGGTGGCTCAGTGGTTAGCAGTGAGTGCGGTGGCTCAGTGGTTAGCAGTGAGTGCGGTGGCTCAGTGGTTAGCAGTGAGTGCGGTGGCTCAGTGGTTAGCAGTGAGTGCGGTGGCTCAGTGGTTAGCAGTGAGTGCGGTGGCTCAGTGGTTAACAGTGAGTGCGGTGAGATTGGTCAGTGACAGCGGCTCGTGGGCAGAGTGGTCAGACGCAGCGGCGTGGGCAGAGTGGTCAGCGCAGCAGCGTGGGCAGAGTGGTCAGCGCAGCGGCGTGGGCAGAGTGGTCTGCGCAGCGGCGTGGTCAAAGTGGTCAGCGCAGCGGCGTGGGCAGAGTGGTCAGCGCAGCGGCGTGGGCAGAGTGGTCAGCGCAGCGCCGTGGGCAGAGTGGACAGCACAGCGCCATGGGCAGAGTGGTCAGCGCAGCGCCGTGGGCAGCGTGGTCAGCACAGCGCCGTGGGCAGAGTGGTGAGCACACACATACATACACACACATAGACACACTCCGCTATACTTACCACCGACCTTGCGTTTTCCCCGCCGCCTGGATCCTGAGTCGACATGTCGCCGCCCCCGGATGACTGGATAGAATATGTCGTCCGGGTAGTTTGGCGAGACATCTTGGACGGTATATTGGATCAAGTAGTTTGGGGGCGGCGACATGTCGACTGAAGATGCAGGCAGCGGACGTAGGGCCGGTGGCAAGTATAGCGGAGTGTGTGTGTGTGTGTATGTGTGTGGACAAAGTGACGGAAGTGCCTACATATATACACATACTGTACATTGCATATGGAGGGGTGAGGAGAGCGGAGGCTGGAGGGGTGAGGAGGAGAGAGGAAGCTGGAGGGCAGAGGAGGGGTGAGGACAGGGGAGGCTGGAGGGCAGAGGAGGGGTGAGGACAGGGGGCAGAGGCGGCGGGCAGAGGACAGGGGGCAGAGGACAGGGGGCAGAGGACAGGGGGCAGAGGACAGGGGGCAGAGGCGGCTGGGCAGAGGACAGGGGGCAGAGGCGGCTGGGCAGAGGACAGGGGGCAGAGGCGGATGGGCAGAGGACAGGGGGCAGAGGCGGCTGGGCAGAGGACAGGGGGCAGAGGCGGCTGGGCAGAGGACAGGGGGCAGAGGCGGCTGGGCAGAGGACAGGGGGCAGAGGCGGCTGGGCAGAGGACAGGGGGCAGAGGCGACGGGCAGAGGCGGCTGGGCAGAGGACAGGGGGCAGAGGCGGCTGGGCAGAGGACAGGGGGCAGAGGCGGCTGGGCAGAGGACAGGGGGCAGAGGACAGGGGGCAGAGGCGGCTGGGCAGAGGACAGGGGGCAGAGGCGGCTGGGCAGAGGACAGGGGGCAGAGGCGGCTGGGCAGAGGACAGGGGGCAGAGGCGGCTGGGCAGAGAACAGGGGGCAGAGGCAGCTGGGCAGAGGACAGGGGGCAGAGGCGGCTGGGCAGAGGACAGGGGCAGAGGCGGCTGGGCAGAGGACAGGGGGCAGAGGCGGCTGGGCAGAGGACAGGGGCAGAGGCGGCTGGGCAGAGGACAGGGGCAGAGGCTGGGCGAGAGGGACAGGGGCTGGCAGAGGACAGGGGGCAGAGGCGGCTGGGCAGAGGACAGGGGGCAGAGGCGGCTGGGCAGAGGACAGGGGGCAGAGGCGGCGTGGGCAGAGGACAGGGGGCAGAGGCGGGGGGCAGGGGCAGGACAGGGGGCAGAGGCGGTGGGCAGAGGACAGGGGGCAGAGGCGGCTGGGCAGAGGACAGGGGGCAGAGGCGGCTGGGCAGAGGGCAAGGGGTGGCAGAGACAGGGGCAGAGGCTGGGCAGAGGACAGGGGGCAGAGGCGGGCTGGGCAGAGGACAGGGGGCAGAGGCGGCTGGGCAGAGGACAGGCAGAGGCGGCTGGGCAGAGGACAGGGGGCAGAGGCGGCTGGGCAGAGGACAGGGGGCAGAGGCGGCTGGGCAGAGGACAGGGGGCAGAGGCGGCTGGGCAGAGGACAGGGGGCAGAGGCGGCTGGGCAGAGGACAGGGGGCAGAGGACAGGGGGCCAGAGGACAGGGGAGAGGGGCGGCAGAGGACAGGGGGCAGAGCGGCGGGCAGAGGAAGGCAGAGGGGCTGGCAGAGGACAGGGGCAGAGGCGGCGGCAGAGGACAGGGGGCAGGCGGCTGGCAGAGGACAGGGGGCAGGCAGGCGGGGCGAGGCAGGGGCGGCAGAGGACGGGCGGCAGGGCAGGCGGCAGAGGACGGGGCGGCGGGCGCGGCAGAGGAGGCAGGAGGGGGCGCGGGCAGGGGAGGAGGCAGGGAGGGGGCGGGCGGGGCAGAGGGGCTGGAGCGGCCGCGGGCAGAGGAGGCAGGAGGGGCGCGGGCAGAGGAGGCAGGAGGGGGCGGCAAGGGGCAGAGGCAGAGGGCAGGAGCGCGCGGGCAGAGGAGGCAGAGGGGCGCGGGCACAGGAGTGTGGAGCGGCGGCGGGCAGAGGAGGCAGGAGCGGAGGAGAGAGGAGGCGCCGGTGCATGTAGCCGGGCGCCGTCCGGCTACAGTGCACTGGTGACGTCACCAGCCCTGGGCGAAGACCATCACGGAAGTGGGCGTGGTCTTCCCCGGAAGTGGCCTTCGGGTTTTATATATAAGATAGTGAAACAATACATGTGGTTGTTTCTTTCCTGTCAAACTATCCCGGTAGTGAAAAAGCCATAGCATTGGGTTCAATTTTTCTAGTCCCTCGCATATTCCTCTCACCCACTGCTCAACTGAGTTCCAGAATATTTGAGAAGCAGGACAGGACCAAAGGCCGTGTTCTAAATCTGTCATGTGTGCTTTACATTTAGGACAGTTTACCCATTTCTCCTGACTACCTGGTGTCGAGGGAATATTAAACGCCAGAATTGTCCCATGAATAATCCTAAATTGGGAGTCTCTCCAGCGCTCATTATGTATAAAACGTCTGCAGGCCCCCCAACCCTCTATTATTTTCTGTGTGAGGTCAGGGTCCTCCATGTGTTTTTTCCATTTTGTGAAAAGGGTCACCTTCTTTGCTGGTCGCAAAACTGTTTGTAGGTTAGCGTAGAGAGAGGTTATGGATATATCTTCTTCATTCATAGCCAGCAATTTGGACCATAGATTATCACTGACCTCTCTCGATATATATCTCAATTGTGAGAGTAGGTAATGGTGAATCTGGCGATATTGCATGGCCTGAGACCGAGGAAGATTGTAAGTATGGAGGACCTCATTTTCAGTCATCCACCTTTTTTCTCCTGGGATCATGAGATCACTCGGAGTTTTGATTCCTTTCTCTCTCCACGCCAAGAACAGTTGGTTCTCACGACCTAGCGGGAAGGCCGGGCATTTCCATGGGCTGAGTGATTTAGAAATTTTCCAGGACAAATTAAGTTTTTTCCTTACCCCCTTCCATGTTGCTATCATGTCTCTAAATGTTATTGTGTTCTTGAGACTTTTGGGCAATTGAGGCAATGGTGTATGTAACAAAGCTGACAGTTCCCAGGGCCTAGCAAACTCTCCCTCCAGGGCTGTGTCTGAGTGTCTGCCAGTGCCCCTGATCCAGTCAAGGACATTACGCAAGATACACGCCAAGTTATAGCCACGTATATCTGGGAGCTGGAGGTCCCCATCTTGTTTCGGTTGTATCAATACACCGAAAGCCAGTCTAGGTCTCTTCCCCCTCCATAGGAATTTCGAGAAGGTCTTGTTCAGTCTAGTTAAATCTGTATGTTTTAACAGCATGGGGATATTCTGGAGCTGATATAATAGTCTAGCGAAGCTAATCATCTTAAGTAGATGGCATCTTCCCATCAAAGAAAGTGGCAAATTGGCCCAACCCGCAAGTTCCTTTTCAATTTTTAGGAGAATTGGGACAAAATTCAGTTTGTAAGTTTGAGTAGGATTTCTAGCCAAATGGATACCCAAGTATTTAATACTATCTTTAGCGACTGGGATGTCGCAAAATTGTGAGTGCTGTGAGAGTTTACTCCTAGGATTAATGAACATTATCTCACATTTCTCTTTATTTAGTCGAAAGCCTGATTGTTTACCTAAGGTGTCAATGTTTTCAAGAATGTGAGGAAGATCCCTTTCTGGGTTTTGCATATATAAAACAATATCATCAGCAAAAAGTGATAGTTTGACTTCTTTGGTTCCCACCTTAAAGCCTTCATAAATGGAGTTCTGCTCCAGATATAGAGCAAGAGGTTCTATGGCCAAATTGAATAACAGGGGTGACAATGGGCACCCCTGTCTCGTTCCTTTCTGCAAGGAAAAAGAGTCCGACAGATAACCAGGCGTACTGACACATGCTTTTGGATTACTATATAAAGATTGGAGATACTGCCTGAATGGTCCTACTATCCCAACTGAATCTAAGACCCTACCCAGCCATGACCACCTTACATTATCAAACGCTTTTTCTGCATCCAAGGTGATCACGGCTGGGTCCCCCCTCTCCGTTCCCACTTTCTTTCCCATGATATCAATCAGGAGCATCGTTCTTCTAATATTAGTAGCAGTTGATCTCCCTTTAATAAACCCCGCTTGATGGGGAGGTATCAGTCTAGGCATGATTGTCGCTAGTCTATCTGCCATTATTTTAGAGAGAAGTTTTAGGTCCTGATTTATCAGGGAGATCGGTCTAAAGCAGGGGTCTCAAACTCGCGGCCCGAGGGCCGCATGCGGCCCCCGGGGCTTCACTATGCGGCCCCCGGCACCTTGGACAACTTAATGATGAGTTGCCCCAGTGCAGGGGGCCGCTGCAGTCCCCGCTGTGTGAGGACTTCCGTCCGCAGCACTAACAAGCTCTGCCACTCAGCAAGATCAATGCATGCTGCCAGCCAATGAGAGGCCCGCAGCTGACGGCAGAATATGACGTCACCTGCAGGCCTCTGGCTGGCAGATTGCATTCATCTTGATGAGCAACAGAGCTTGTCTGAGTGACGGCTGGAGGAAGTCATAGCACAGCGGAGGCCGGAAGTCAGTACAGCGGGGACCGCGGCGGCCCCCTGCACTGGAGCGATGCATCATTAAAGTGACAAAAGTGTGAGGGTGTGTGTATGTGTGTGAGTGAGGATGTGTATATAAGAAAGTGTGTGCGAGTTTCAGTGTGTGTATGAGTGTGAGTGTAAGAGTGTGTATGAGGATGTGTGAGAGTGTGTTTGAGAGTATGTGTGTGTGTGGGGGGGGTTTGTGTGTGGGTTTGTGTGTGAGTGTGATAGAGTGTGTATTTGAGTGTGTAAGAAGGTAAAACAGGATGGGGGGGGCATCACTATAAAAGGGGATCAGGATGGGGGACATCACTATAAAAGGGGATCAGGATGGGTGACATCACTATAAAAGGGGATCAGGATGGGTGACATCACTATAAAAGTAGATCAGGATGGGGGACATCACTACTAAAGGGGATCAAGATGGGGGACATCACTACTAAAGGGGAATGGGAAGGGGGACATCACTAGAAAAGGAGATCAGGAAGGGTGTTATCACTAGAAAAGGGGATCAGGATGGGGACATCACTACAAAAAGGGACCATGATTGATGGGGGACATCACTAGAAAAGGGGATCAGGATGGGGGACATCACTACAAAAGGAGATCAGTGTGGGGACATCACTACAAAAGGGGACCATGATTGATGGGGAACATCACTAGAAAAAGGGAACAGGATGGTGGACATCACTAGAAAAAGGGATCAGGATAGGGATCATCACTAGAAAAAGGGATCAGGATGGGGGACATCAGTAGAAAAGGACATTACAACAGGATGGGGACATTACTACAAGAAAGGAATCAGGATTTGTACTTTACTACATTGAGCAAAAAATTCTGGTATTACTAAAAATATCACTTATTCCTACAAGGGATGCGGCCCCCGATATAAATGTTTTTCTATGTGCGGCCCACCAACCCAGCCGAGTTTGAGACCCCTGGTCTAAAGCTTGCAGGGTCTGTCAGTACTTTTCCTAGCTTAGGAATGAGTTTTATGTGGGCCAAATTCATTCTATCTGGGATAGGAGTTCCCTGAAGTATTGTATTAAATAAGTCACCCAAAACCGGGGAAACCTGTTCCTTAAGGGCCTTGAAAAATGCACCATTATAGCCATCCGGGCCAGGTGCTTTGCCTGGGTCTATGTTTCGTATAGCATTCTCTATCTCTTCCACCATGATAGGACCATTCAGAAATTGTTTGTCCTCTTCCGTCACACTCGGCAGACGTATCAAGTGTAGCAAGTCAGGCTGCACGGGTGTGGCAGAATCGGCTTCCGAGTACAGAGATGCATAAAATTTTCCTAATGCCTGACTGATGTCTTTAGGGTTGGTCCAGGTGTTACCTCGTTTATCAATTATAGTTTGGATTGGGGGAGATAGTTGTTTACCACGTGACAATTGTGCTAGTAATCGGCCTGCTTTGTCGCCAAATTTATGGAGACTAAGTTCCATTCTATTTTTATATATGTCTTCCCTACGTCTTGCCCACATATCAAATTTGTCTTTTGCCTGTTGCCAAATTTCCCTGTCGGGGTCAGCCATCGTGTTTTTATAATGAGAGTAAGCATTTCTCACCTCTAGGCTAGCCGCTACAAATTTCTCCTTTATTTTCTTCTTTATCCCCATGCTGTATGCCATTATCTGACCTCTCAACACCGCTTTCGCTGTCTCCCAAAACAAACCCGGGTCGGAGCGATGAGTTTCATTATCTCTTGAATAAGCTGACCACCATTCTCTAAGGAGGGAAACGAAATTTTCATCTTTTGTGTAAGTGTCAGGAAACCTCCACAAATAATCTGTACCTTTTTCATAAGTATCTTTGGATTCCAACACCAACGGGCTATGGTCCGATATTACCATATCCTCAATTTTGATTTCAGTTGTTCTCTGCAGTATATTAAGAGATGTGAAGAACATGTCTATTCTAGACCAAGACCCGTGGGGGTGGGAGAAGTGGGTAAATTCTCTGTCAAGAGGGTGCATCGTTCTCCATGCATCAGTCATATTTACAGCCGTGAAGAGAGTGTCAAGGAAGTTGTCAGTTTGTGCTCTCGTTGGTGTCTGAAAGTCCCTTCTCAGGGTCGTTGAGTGTCTCCTATCCTCCTCTGCGTCTAGTACCATATTAAAGTCGCCCCCTACTATTCTGTTGTGTCCATTATCTGTCAAGAGTCTAGCCTGCAGCTCCTGGCAGAAGGATTTTTGATTCGTGTTTGGAGCATAAATATTATATACAGAGAAGACGTCTTTCTGAATTTGGATGCTCATTTGGATCATCCTGCCTACTTCATCTACTTGCTTGGACAGAACCTTATGCGGTAAAGATCTATGAATCAAGATTAGAACTCCTGCTTTCCTTTCCACCGCACCAGATCCATAGACCTCCCCTACACACAACTTCTTAAGTCTAAAGAAATCTTCTGACGTCAAGTGGGTCTCCTGTAGCAAAGCAACATCCATACGGAGTCTTTTAAGATGGCGTAGGATCATCATGCGCTTTGCTGGGGAGCGCATACCCTTTACGTTCCAGGAGACCCACCTAACCATCACGACCTCCCTCTTGCGATATTTCTGTCAAGTGATGTTTCATAAGCCATCTATGTATCTTTCCCCACAACCGTAGCCAAGAAAAGATGATTGAGTTCCAGGTAATACATTGATACGTTTTTGCTCTGCTAAGTATGTCTCTAGGTACCCTCCCCCCACCCCAACGTCCCCCCCATGAAGTTATTGTCTTCTCTTCTCCTTTTCTGTCCTAATGAAAGACTTCTCTTCTTCCCTCCAATACAGCCCATATATCCACATCTTGCCCCGCCACAGCAACCGGCAAATTATTAGTAGTAAATTCTTGTTCTTCTATGCGCCCTTAATTTTCCCTTGTTTTCCCCTTTCTCTTTCCCCTTCTCTTCTTCTCCCTCCCCTCCCTCCTCCCCTCTCCCCCCTCTCCCCTAATAATCAGTCATCATATCTTCTGTATAACAACTCACTTTCCCTTTTCTTTTCCTGTCTTTACCCCCCAACTCCCCAGAACCTAAACCAGAATATTTAAGCAGTGTGATTACAGGCAAGGTAACATTAGTGAGTTCTCAAGCAGCCATGTGCCGTTATTCTACCATCAATGATGTCCACAGTTCCCTCCTCCCCCTCCCCCACCCCGCAATCATCTCATGGGCAATATCAGAGTCAATAAAGTTTATCTCAGGGGTGGACATGACAAAAGTCGGAGCCTGGTCTTCATTTGCGTAGATGACGATTTGACTTTTCTCCTCTTCGTCTCTTTTTCCCCCGTGTCTATTTCAAGAATCCTGTAGGGAGAGAGCGAAAGAGGGGCGAGAAGAAAAAAAAAAAAAAAAGAAAGGGGGAAGGGAGGGAGTGGGGGGGGGGGCAGGGGGAACCCGTAGCAAACAGACCGAAAATGAGGGCAGGGCGGGGGGGAGTGACGTGAGTCCCCCGAGGGGAGAGAGTAAGGGCGAGGGCCGATGGTTCAGAAGGGCATCTGGGGCAATGTCGTGTAAGAAGGGGGCGGTGCACTTCTAAGGCTCTGTAGTTTGCCTATTTAGTTTTAAAGTCTTCTCCTCTTCACCCCACATCAGCAGCTGCAATATCCAACACGTCCACATTATCTAACAGCTACTCCAGTGTTACTTCTTTTTTTGCCAACGAGATCCTGTCTGTCGCTGTTGTCTGGGAGTTCCGCTTCTGGATGATGGACCCTCGCTCATGACATTAGAACGTAGCCTGTATGATCTCACCGAATCTCGTTTCCCCTCTGGCTCCCTCTCCGGATTTAATACTGTTGGTGCTTTATCTGCGACAGCGTTTGGAGGTGTCACATCTCTTGGTGAGCGAGTGTTATCTGAAATCGCAGCCATTTCATCATCTGGGTCTGTGAATGTCAATAGTGTCCCTCCTCTAGACCTGAACCTCAGGGTAGCAGGGAAATTCAACTGGAAACGCACATTTCTTTTGTGCAGTATGGAGCAAGCCTCACTAAAAGCTCTTCTGCGGCGGGAGACTTCTGGTGAGTAATCAGCAAAAACTAACACTCTTTGGCCATGTAGTGACAGAGGAAGTTTTCTGGCCTTATAGGCCCTGAGTATTTCTTCTTTGTCTCTGTGGTTTAGAAATTTTGCAATGGAGTGTCTTGGTTTGTTGTTAGAATTTCCAGGGAGGGAAGGGTTTCTTGAGGTAGCTGTTGTAGTGGTCATATTGTCCCTGGGTGGCCCAAGTCTATGGGTGCGTTCTGTTTTACACCTGTGTTGTAGACCCAGAGCTTTGGGGAGGTCTACTTCAAAGATTTCTACAAGCTGGTCTTCTGGGATAGATTCAGGCAGGCCCACTATCTTGAGATTGCTCCGTCGTGACCTGTTCTCCAAATCTTCCAATTTTGAGAAGGCATACTCAGAGCGTTTTTATAGTGTCTCTACTTGATCTTCTAGCTCTAGTATTCTATCTTCAGCCGAACCGATTCTGGTTTCTGTCTCCTTTAATTTCTGATCATGAGCTTCTATTTTTCTCCTAAGCTCTATAGTGGATGCAGCCACCATATCAGCAATTGCTGTTTTAAACTCCTCAGCCATATGTGTGGCCAGTTCTTTGGCCAGTATTTTGTAGTCTATAATCTGCATCTCCTGCCGCCTTCTTATGTGTGTCTCCTGTACTTCTTGTGCTTTTTCTCCCAGCACTATCTCAGCCTGATCCTGCAGCTTGTCCTCCAGAGGACCCAACTGTCTCTCACTGTCCTGGTCTGTTTTGCCCTTCTGGTTTCCGCAGACTAGTTCACCATGCTGTCTCCCCTTAGCGCTCCCCATCCCCTCAGCTGTGTGCCCGGGCGAGTCGGTTACCTCCCGTTCGGGGCTGCTTTTCCGCTCTTCATCATAGCCCGCGCTCTGGGCACCATCAGCCGCGGCCTCATGCTGAGGGAGAGACCGGCCGCTTCCTCCCTTCCGCATCACATACCGATCCATCTCGGCTTCAGGAAGGTGTCCTGCGTCTCCGTCACCAGCCGGTTGCTAGGTGAGAGTCGGGTGTTCAGAGGGCGCTTGGATGGGGCCGGATTGCCGCGGCGGGTCCCGGAGCTCTGCTAGATGCGGCTGATCATGGCGGCGCCGGAACCGGAAGTGTGCCTCTGTTCTTAATAAAGCCCACTTGATTAGAGTGAATAAGTTTAGGGAGGATATCTGAAAATCTATTTACTATTATCTTGGCTATTATTTTAATGTCCGTATTAATGAGAGAAATGGATCTATAATTAGTAATTGTCTGAGGATCTCTGCCATCTTTAGGAATTACAATTATTATAGCTTCCTGCATTTCTGCAGGAAGATATCAGTTTTTTGAAGCCAAGTTAGCAAGTTTAGTAATATAAGGGGAGAGCAGCGTTCAAAATTTTTTAAATACTTGTTGGATAGTCTATCCGGTCCTGGCATCTTCCCTGTTTTTTATAGCTTGCTTTGTTTCTAATACAGTGAAAGGCAGGTTCAGAAAGTTATCGTCCTCAGAGCTTAGTGAAGGTAGTTGAACAGAATCTAAGTACTTATCTATTCTAATAAAACCCTAAGCCAGCTTCCGCCAGTATGTCATCAAAATGATGTCACATCCTGACTGAAGCCGGCTGTATACCTAAGCAAGATGGCCGACCGTTAGCAAGAGCGGGGCTAATATTGCCCCACTCTCACCATCGGCGGCCTCTCCTGCGCCCCACTCCCTCCTGCCCCTCCTGTGCCCCCTCTCCTCCGCAGCCCCCACTCCCCCTGCCCCCCCGCTCCTCAATGGTGATAAAAATAAAAAAATCCCATAAGGATACTAACCCTAGGCAGGCACGCTACACCTGTCTTCAATCTCACAGGACAGGACCTATCGTTGCCCGGGAAACCGATCAGCTGATCAGTCACATGACCGCTAACTGCTCCATCCTGCCCCCCCCAGCTCCATCCCGCCCCCCCCCCCGGCTTTATCCTGCCCCTCCGGCTCCATCCTGCCCCCCCCCCGACTCCTTCCTGCCCCCCGGCTCCATACTGCCCCGCCGGCATCCATCCTGCCCCTCCCGCATCCATCCTGCCCCCCCCCCGCATCCATCCTGCCTCGCCTTCTCCATTTTGCCCCCCCGCATCCATCCAGCTCCCCCCCGCATCCATCCTGACCCCCCCGCATCCATCCTGACCCCCCCGGCTCCATCCTGACCCCCCCGGCTCCATCCTGCCCCCCCAGCTCCATCCTGCCCCCCCCGCTTTCATCCTGCCCCGCCACATCCATCCTGCCCCCCACATCCATCCTGCCCCCCCACATCCATCCTGCCCCCCCACATCCATCCTGCCCCCCGCGCATCCATCCTGCCCCCCCCCGCATCCATACTGCCCCCCCACATCCATTTTGCCCCCCCACATCCATCCTGCCCCACCCCACATCCATCCTCTCCCCGCATCCATCCTGCCCCCCGGCAATCCATTCTGCCCCCCCTCATCCATCCTGCCCCGCCGGCTCCATCCTGCCCCACCTGCTCCATCCTGCCCTTCCGGCTGCATCCTGCCCCACTCGCTCCATCCTGCCCCTCCGCATCCATCCTGCACCCCCCCCCCCGCATTCATCCTGCCCCGCCGGCTCCATCCTGCACCTCCACCACCATCCTGCTCCCTCCCCACCATCCTGCCCCCCCACCATCAGCTTGCCCTGCCGGCTCCATCCTGCCCCCCCACCACCATCCTACTTTGCTGGCTCTATCCTGCCCCACCGGCTCCATCCTTCCCCGCTTGCTCCATCCTGCCCACCGACATTTGCCCACCGCGCGTGCTGCGCTGACCACTCTGCCCACCGCGCTGCTGCGCTGACCACTCTGCCCACCGCACTGCTGCGCTGACCACTCTGCCCACCGCGCTGCTGCGCTGACCACTTTGCCCACCACACTGCTCCGCTGACCACTCTGCCCACCACACTGCTGCACTGACCACTCTGTCCAACGCGCTGCTGCGCTGACCACTCTGCCCACCGCGCTGCTGCGCTGACCACTCTGCCCACCGCGCTGCTGCGCTGACCACTCTGCCCACCACACTGCTGCGCTGACCACTCTGCCCACCGTGCTGCTGCGCTGACCACTCTGCCCACCGCGCTGCTGCGCTGACCACTCTGCCCACCGCACTCACTGCTAACCACTGAGTCACCGTACAGTGCTAAACACTGAGCCACAGTACAGTGCTAAACACTGAGCGATCATACTTTGCTAACCACTGAGCCACCGCGCAGTGCTAACCACTGAGCCACCACGCAGTGCTAACCACTGAGCCACCGCGCAGTGCTAACCACTGAGCCACCACACAGTGCTAACCACTCAGCCACCGTATACTCTGCTAACCACTGAGCTGCCGTACAGTGCTCCATCCACCTCCTTCCACTGCTCTGTGCTCCGTCCTCCCCCTGCCTGTGCCGTTACATCCTCCTCCACCGCTTCCTCCTCCTTCCTTTGTCCTCCTCCTTCCTTTGTCCTCCTCCGCCACTCCATCCTCCCCCTGCCTGTGCTGCTCCATTTTCCCCCACCCCACCGCTTTGTCCTCCGTCCTCCTCCCCTGCGCCGCTCTGTGCTCCATCCTCCCCCTGCTGCTTTGTCCTCCCCCACCCCACCGCTTCCTCTTCCTTCCTTTGTCCGCCTCCCCTCCGACACTCCATCCTCTGTCCTCCCCCTGCCTCTGCTGCTCCTGCCTCCCCCACCCTACCGCTTCATCCTACATACTCCTCCCCCCGCCGCTCTGTGCTTCATCCTCCCCCTGCCTGTGCCACTTCATCCTCCCCCACCCACCGCTTCCTCCTCCTTCCTTTGTCCTCCAAACCTCCGCCACTCTATCCTCCGTCCTCCCCCTACCTGTGCTGCTCCATCCTCCCCCACCCCGCCACTTCATCCTGTCCTCCACCCCCGCCGCTCTGTCCTCCATCCTCCTCTGCCCTGCCGCTTTGTGCTCTGTCCTCCCATGCCGCTCTGTCCTCCCCCTGCCGCTCTGTCCTCCCCCTGCCGCTCTGTCCTCCCCCTGCCACTCCATCCTCCCCCTGCATGTGCCGCTCCATCCTCCCCCACCGCTTCCTCCTCCTTCGTTTGTCCTCCTCACCTCTGCCACAGCATCCTCCATCCTCCCCCTGCCTGTGCTGCTCCGTCCTCCCCAACCCGCCGCTTCATCCTGTCCTCCACCCCCCCACCGCTCTGCTTGATCCTCCCCCTGCCGCTCTGTCCTTCCCCTGCCTGTGCCGCTCCATCCTCCCCCACCCCACCGCTTCCTCCTCCTTCTTTTGTCCTTCTCCCCTCTGCCACTCCATCATCCATCCACCCCCTGCCTGTGCTGCTCCGTCCTCCCCCACCCCGCCGCTTCGTCCTCCGTCCTCCTCCCCCCGCCACTATGTCCTTCATCCTCCTCCCCCCTGCTGCTCTGTCCTCCCTCCTCCCCCCTGCCGTCCTTTCCCCGCCGCTCCTTCTTCAAAGTTTCTCCCAATTCAGCCCTCACCGCCTTCCCCATGCAATCTCTATTTCTATATTCTAGAATACCCGATGCGTTAGAATCGGGCTACCATCTAGTTAATTATAAGGCTGTTAGGTTGCGGGATTGAGCTGTCATTTTTCAGGTTGTATAGTTCTTCATAGTACTGTTTGAACTCATTGGTTATGTCTCTGGGATTTTTGAGTGGTGTCCCATCTTTGTTGTTGATTTGTAAAATTCTTTTTTTAATTCTTTCTTTTTTTAACCAATTTTGAAAAGATTTGGAAATTTTATTTTGGCAGTTAGAAAAGTTTGTTCTAGCCAAATGGACCATTCTATCATCTACTATGTAATTGCCTTGTGGCCACTACCATCTGAGGCCGAAATCGCGCGCCAGCGTTTATTAGCTGCTGCTAGCCGTGGTGACCAATGAGCGCAGCATATGCAAAAGAGCCGTGCGTGAAGGTCCGCGGCGAGCCAGCCGGGAGATGACCTGCATCACCAGTCATCTCCCGCTGGGGAGCCGCTGACCTCTGTGCAGCAGTAGCTGAGCTGGGGCTACCTGCCGCACAGAGGTCTGTGGCGAAGCTGCTGCCCGATCAATCCCCCACCTGCCACCAGTGTCCCCCGATGCCCCATCACTCACCCGCCTGTCACTGCTGCTCCCCCGCTGCCCGATCAATCCCCCACCTGTCACCGCTGTCCCCTGCTGCCCGATCAATCCCCCTGCCTGTCACCACTGTCCCCCGCTGCCCGATCAAACCCCCCACCTGCCACCGCTGCTCCCCCATCACTCCCCCCGCCTGTTACTGCTGCTCCCCACAGCTCCATTACTCCCCCCACCTGTCACTGCTGCTCCCCCATCACTCCCCCCGCCTGTCACCACTTCTCCCCCGCTGTCCCCATCACTCCCGCCGCCTGTCACCGCTGTCGCCCACCGTTACCACTCTTTCTGTTGGTTGTCGCGCACCTGCAACACAAATGAGTGCTTCAGGATCTTTGATGACATCACAATGATGGGTGGAGTCACAGATTACATGATCATGACGTCATCAAAGGTCCTCTGCCAATCTACCCTGCTCTATCCACTGACCCCTGCTGTGCTCACTGACCCCCTGCTGTGCCCACTGATCTCTGCTGTGCCCATGGACCCCAGATGTGCCCACTGACCCCAGATGTGCCCACTGACCCCCTGCTGTGCCCACTGACCCCCTGCTGTGCCCACTGACCCCCCGCTGTGCCCACTGACCCCCCTGCTGTGCCCATGACCCCCCGCTGTGCCCACTGACACCCCTCACTGACCCTGCTTGTCCACTGAGCCCCTGCTGTTTCCACTGACCATGCCCACTGACCCTGCTGTGCACACTGACCCCCTGCTTGCCCACTCACCCCCCGCTGTGCCCACTGACTCCCCCCACTGTGCCCACTGACCCCCCACTGTGCCCACTGACCCCTGCTCGCTCTCTGAACCTCGCTCTGCCCACTCACTGTGCCCACTGACCCCTTGCTGTGCCCACTGAGCCCCCACTCTGCCCACTCACCCCCACTCTGCCCACTGACCCCCTTCTGTGCCCACCAACCCCCTGCTGTGCCCGCTGACCCCTTCTGTGCCCACCGACCCCTGCTGTGCCCACTGACCATTCCCACTGACCCTGCTGTGCACACTGACCCCCTGCTCTGCCCACTCACCCCCCGCTGTGCCCACTGACCTACCCCCACTGTGCCCACTGACCCCCCCACTGTGCCCACTGACCCCTGCTCTGTCCCCTGAACCTCGCTCTGCCCACTCACTGTGCCCACTGTGCCCTTGCTGTGCCCACTGAGCCCCCACTCTGCCCACTCACCCCACTCTGCCCACTGACCCCCTTCTGTGCCCACCAACCCTCTGCTG
Source organism: Allobates femoralis (assembly GCA_033576535.1). Classification (NCBI taxonomy): domain Eukaryota; kingdom Metazoa; phylum Chordata; class Amphibia; order Anura; family Aromobatidae; genus Allobates; species Allobates femoralis. The sequence goes on along the minus strand of JARQOC010000005.1, from coordinate 341,283,385 downwards.
TGCCCGCTGACCCCTTCTGTGCCCACCGACCCCTGCTGTGCCCACTGACCCCTGCTGTGCCCACTGACCATGCCCACTGACCCTCGCTCTGCCTTCTGACCCCCTGCTGTGCCCTCTGACCCCCTGCTGTGTCCTCTGACCCCCTGCTCTGCCCACTGACCCCCTGCTGTGCCCGCTAACCATGCCCACTGACCCCCTGCTGTGCCCACTGAGCCCCTGCTGTGCCCACTGACCATGCCCACTGACCCTGCTGTGCACACTGACCCCCTGCTCTGCCCACCCACCCCCCGCTGTGCCCACTGACCTCCACCCACTGTGCCCACTGACCCCCCACTGTGCCCACTGACCCTGATCTGCCCTCTGAACCTCGCTCTGCCCACTCACTGTGCCCACTGACCCCTTGCTGTGCCCACTGAGCCTCCACTCTGCCCACTCACCCCCACTCTGCCCACTGACCCCCTTCTGTGCCCACCAACCCCTGCTGTGCCCGCTGACCCCTTCTGTGCCCACCGACCCCTGCTGTGCCCACTGACCCCTGCTGTGCCCACTGACCATTCCCACTGACCCTGCTGTGCACACTGACCCCCTGCTCTGCCCACTCACCCCCCCGCTGTGCCCACTGACCTACCCCCACTGTGCCCACTGACCCCCCACTGTGCCCACTGACCCCTGCTCTGCCCTCTGAACCTCGCTCTGCCCACTCACTGTGCCCACTGACCCCTTGCTGTGCCCACTAAGCCCCACTCTAACCCACTGCACTCCCCACTCTGCCCACTGACCCCCTTCTGTGCCCACAACCCCTGCTGTGCCCACTGACACCCTGCTGTGCCCACTGACCATGCCCACTGACCCTCGCTCTGCCTTCTGACCCCCTGCTGTGCCCTCTGACCCCCTGCTGTGTCCTCTGACCCCTGCTCTGCACACTGACCCCTGCTGTGCCCGCTAACCATGCCCACTGACCCCCTGTTGTGCCCACTGACTCCCCTGTGCCACTGACCCCTGCTCTGCCCACTGACCCACTGCTCTGCCTACTTACCCTGCTGTGCCACTCACCCCCACTGTGCCCACCAACCCCCTGCTGTGCCTGCTGAGCCCTTCTGTGCCCACCGACCCCTGCTGTGCCCACTGACCCCCTGCTGTGCCCACTGACCATGCCCACTGACCCCCCTGCTGTGCCCACTTACCCCCTGCTGTGCCCAATGACTCCCCGCTGTGCCCACTGACCTCTTGCTCTGCCCACTGACCATGTCCACTGACCCTCGCTCTGCCTTCTGACCCCCTGCTGTGCCCTCTGACCCCCACTCTGCTCACTGACTGTGCTCACTTACCCCCTTCTGTGCCCACTGACCCCCTGCTGTGGCCACTAACCATGCCCACTGACCCCTTGTTGTGCCCACTGACCCTTGCTGTGCCAACTAACTCCTGCTCTGCTCACTGACCCCCGCTGTGCCAACTGACCCCTGCTCTGCCCACTGACCATGTCCACTGACCCACTGCTCTGCCTACTTACCCTGCTGTGCCCACTGACCCCCTGCTCTGCCCACTCACCCCCCACTCTGTCCACTGACTGTGCCCACTGACTGTGCTCACTGACCCCCTTCTGTGCCCACCGACCCCCTGCTATGCCTACTAACCATGCCCACTGACCCCTGCTGTGCTCACTGACCTCCTGCTGTGCCAACTAACCCTGCTCTGCCCACTGACCCCTTGCTATGCCCACTGACAATGCCCACTGACCCCCTGCTGTGCCCACTGACCCCCACTGTGCCCACTGATCCCCAGCTGTGCCCACTGACCCCAGCTGTGCCCACTGAACCCTGCTCTGCCCACTGACCCACTGCTGTGCCCACTGACCTCCTGCTGTGCCCGCTGACCCTGCTCTGCCCACTAAGCATGCACACTGACCCTCACTCTGCCCACTGACACTGCTGTGCCCACTGACCCCCTGCTGTGCCCACTGACCCCCTGCTGTGCCCACCTACCCCGCTGACCCCCTGCTATGGCCACCATACAGTGCTAATCACTGAGCCACTATATACAGTGCTGACCACTGAACCACCATACAGTGCTAACCACTGAGCCACCATACAGTGAGCCAACATACAATGCTAACCACTGAGCCACCATAGAGTGCCAACCACTGAGCCACCAGAGTGCTAACCACTTACCACAGACACTGCGGCACACAGACACTGCTGCACACAGACACTGCTGCACACTGACACTGCTGCACACTGACACTGTTGAACTCCGACACCGCCGCACACGGACACTGCTGAACTCAGACACTGCTGAACTCAGACACTGCTGCACACCGACACTGCTGCACACCGACACTGCTGCACACCGACACTGCTGCACACCAACACTGCTGTAGGTATCTACTATATAATCATCTAATTCTCTCTGTCTGTAACGGAACCCAGCTTCGCATTGTATTCTTCTTAAACTAGATGGCGTCCCGATTCTAAAGAATCGGGTAGTCTAGAATCCATATATAGTTTATTTACCAATGGTTACCAATAATGCAATTAAGACATGATATCTATCCATCAACTACCTATGTTTTTATGGTCTATGTAATTTTTGGAAATTTGTTATATGCCAAGGCATTTGGTACACATACTGGCTAATACTTGTGTACCCATCAAGTAACTTTATTTAAGAGATCAATGTTCATAGTCTACGTATTCGCCAATCTGTGTTTGCCCATCAACCCTGTCACGGTAGCCTTAGATCTGATGGGTAATCTACTTTATTACTATTTATTAACACTTAGACCCCTTTCACATCAGCGTTTTTCTGCTATTTGCAGAAGGTGGGGATGAAAAAAATACAATTTCTGCACTTGCCTACCTGCGGCACACTTGCAGCAAGTCCCATGCAATGTATATGGAACTTGCGGTTAACTTGCTGTAGATGCGGCAAACGTGGCTTCGGCAGTTGCAGCAAATGCGGCCGCTAAAAAACTGCTGGTAACTGCGGTTTTTGCGGCCGAAACTGATGAAACCAGGTTTGCTGCACCTGCCGCAAGTGAACCACAAATTACATAAACATTGCATGCAACTTACGGCAAGTGTGCCGTAGGTCAGCCCTTAGGCAACAAGTGCAGAAATTAGTTTTTTTTCTCACGATAACTTCTGCAACCCGAGTGCCATCTTGGTTGTGGTAGAAATCCCAGTGTGTGTGTGTGGTAAAGAGTAGGGAAGTGGGGGGGAACTTGGGGAAGCTTTCGGCGGCCATCTTGGGGATGGCAGTAAGCGGCGAAGACGACAGGGGAGACGACGCTGGACCCGGAGCTCGCGACTGGACGGAGGAAGTAAAAAGGCCCGATGCAATTGCATCAGGAGTGCGGTGAAATAAATTGTGTGTATACAGGCGGCTTTGTGGGTAGCAGAGTATACAGGCGGCTCTGTGGGTAGCAGAGTATCCAGGCGGTTCTGTGGATCGCAGAGTATGATGTGGCCGGAGGCTGGAGGGGTGAGGAGAGCAGAGGCTGGAGGGGTGAGGAGAGCGGAGGCAGGAGGGGTGAGGAGAGTGGAGGCAGGAAGGGTGAGGAAAGCGTAGGATGGAGGGGTGAGGAGATAAATGTGGGCGGAGGCTGGAGGGGTGAGGAGAGGTGAGTCTGGAGGGGTGAGGAGAGGTGAGGATGGAGGGGTGAGGAGAGGTGAGCCTAGAGGGAAGAGGAGAGGTGAGGCTGGAGGGGTGAGGAGAGCGGAGGCTGGAGGGGTGAGGAGAGCAGAGGCTGGAGGGGTGAGGAGAGCGAGGCTGGAGGGGTGAGGAGAGCGGAGGCTGAGGGTGAGAGATGATGTGCCGGAGGCTGGAAGGGTGAGGAGATTAATGTGGGCGGAGGCTGGAGGGGTGAGGAGGCGGGGGCTGGAGGGAGTGAGGAGAGTGAGCTGGAGGGGTGAGGAGAGCGAGGCAGGAGGGGTGAGGAGAGTGGAGGCTGGAGGGTGAGGAGGAGGGAGGCTGGAGGTAGGAGATACGGGGCATGGGGTAGAGGTATGAGCGGTCTGGAGGATGAGGAGTAGATGTGGCGAGGAGGGGTGAGGAGAGCGAGGCGGAGGGGTGAGGAGGTAGGCGGAGGGGTGAGGAGGAGCTGGAGGCAGGAAGGGTGAGGAAAGCGGAGGTGGGAGGGGTGAGGATAATGAGGAGCGGAGGCTGGAGGGGTGAGGAGAGGTGAGCTGGAGGGGTGGGAGGTGAGAGATGAGGGGGTGAGGAGAGGTGAGGAGGAGGTGGAGAGGTGAGGCTGGAGGGGTGAGGAGAGGTGAGGCTGGAGGGGTGAGGAGAGCGGAGGCGGAGGGTGAGGAGAGCGGAGGCTGGAGGGGTGAGGAGAGCGGAGGCAGGAGGGGTGAGGAGACGAGGCTGGAGGGGTGAGGGATGTAAGGGGTGAGATGGGCGGGGGAGGGGTGTGGGCGGAGGCTGGAGGGGTGAGGGGAGTGGAGGAGGAGGGTAGAGAGGGGGAGGCAGGGGGAGGAGGTGGAGGCAGGAGGGTGAGGAGAGAGGCGGAGGGGTGAGGAGAGCGGAGGCGAGGGGTGATAGAGAGGGTGGAGGCTGGAGGGTGAGAGAGCATGGCAGGGAGTTGAGAGAGCGTAGGCAGGAGGGGTGAGGAGAGCGGAGGCATGGAGGGGTGAGGAGAGCGGAGGCTGGGGGTGAGGAGAGCGGAGGCTGAGGGAGAGGGAGGCTGAGGGTGAGCGAGAGGGGGGGTGGAGGGGTGAGGAGATGAGGGTGAGAGGTGGGAGGGGTGAGGAGGGAGAGGGGTGTAGAGAGTGAGGCTGGAGGGTGAGGAGAGGGAGGCTGGAGGGTTGAGGAGAGTGAGGGAGGGGGTGAGGAGAGGAGGATGGAGAGGGTGAGGAGAGAGGGTGAGGAGAGGTGAGGAGGAGGGGTGAGGAGAGGTGAGAGCTGGAGGGGTGAGGAGAGGTGAGGCTGGAGGGGTGAAGGGTGAGGAGATTGAGTGGGCGGAGCGAGGGGTGAGGAGAGCGGAGGGTGAGGGGTGAGGAGGTGGAGGCTGGAGGGGTGAGGAGAGGTGAGCTGAGGAGGGGTGAGGAAGGGAGGCTGGAGGGTGATAGATGATGGGTGGGCTGGAGGGTAGGGAGAGGTGAGAGGCAGGAGGGGTGAGGAGAGCGTAGGCGGAGGGTGAGGAGGCGGGGGAGGGTGAGGAGAGGCGGAGGCAGGAGGGTGAGGAGAGGTGAGGCTGGAGGGGTGAAGAGAGGGGAGGCTGGAGGGGTGAGGAGAGGTGAGGCTAGGAGGGGTGAGGAGAGGTGAGGCAGGGAGGGGTGAGGAGAGGTGAGGCAGGAGGGGTTGAGGAGAGGTGAGGTAGGAGGGGTGAGGAGAGATGTAGGCTGGAGGGTGAGGAGAGGTGAGGAGTGAGGGGTGAGAGAGGTGAGGCTGGAGGGTGAGGAGAGGTGAGGCTGGAGGGGTGAAGAGAGGTGAGGCTAGGAGGGTGAGGAGAGGTGAGGCTGGAGGGGTGAGGAGAGGTGAGGCAGGAGGGGTGAGAGAGGGAGGCAGGAGGGTGAGGAGAGGGAGGGTAGGGTGATAGAGAGTGGAGGCTGAGGGGTGAGGAGAGGTGAGGCGAGGGGGGTGAGGAGAGCGTGAGGCAGGAGGGTGAGGAGAGGTGGAGGCAGAGGGGTGAAGGAGAGTGAGGCAGGAGGGGTGAGGAGAGGTAGGCTGGAGGGGTGAGGAGAGCGTGAGGCTGGAGGGGTGAAGATGAGGGTGAGGCGGAGGGGTGAGAGAGCGTAGGCAGGAGGGGTGAAGAGAGCGTAGGCAGGAGGGGTGAGAGAGCGGAGGCAGGAGAGGTGAGGAGAGCGGAGGCGAGAGGTGAGGATGAGGAGGCAGGCAGGGGTGAGGAGAGAGGAGGCAGGAGGGGTGAGGAGAGCGGAGGCAGGAGGGGTGAAGAGAGGTGAGGCAGAGGGTGAGGAGGTGTGGCAGGAGGTGAGGGTATGAGGAGTAGGCTGGGGGTGAGGAGAGGTGAGGTGGAGGGGTGAGGAAGGTGAGGCTGGAGGGGTGAGGAGGAGGGTGAGGCAGGAGGGGTGAGGAGGAGGTGAGGAGGAGGGGGAGGAGTAAGAGGTGAGGCTGGAGGGGTGAGGAGAGGGAGGCAGGAGGGGTGAGGAGAGGTGAGGCAGGAGGGGTGAGGAGAGGTGAGGCAGGAGGGGTGAGGAGAGGTGAGGCAGGAGGGGTGAGGAGAGGTGAGGAAGGAGGGGGCTGAGGTGAGGAGGTGAGGCAGGAGGGGTGAGGAGAGGTGAGGCTGGAGGGGTGAGGAGAGGTGAGGCAGGAGGGGTGAGAGAGAGTGAGGCTGGAGGGTGAGGAGAGGTGAGGTGAGAGAGGTAGGCTGAGGGGTGAGGAGAGGTGAGGCTGGAGGGGTGAGGAGAGGTAGGCTGGAGGGGTGAGGAGAGCGTAGGCTGGAGGGGTGAGGAGAGCGTAGGCTGGAGGGGTGAGGAGAGCGTAGGCTGGAGGGGTGAGAGAGCTAGGCTGGAGGGGTGAGAGAGCGTAGGCTGGAGGGGTGAGGAGAGCGTAGGCTGGAGGGGTGAGGAGAGGTGAGGCTGGAGGGGTGAGGAGAGGTGAGGCTGGAGGGGTGAGGAGAGGTGAGGCTGGAGTGGTGAGGAGATTGATGTGGCCGGAGGCCGCACACCAGGGTGTGGGGCGGGCCAGCTCCCGGCTGATTGTAATGCGATGTTGGTGGAGGACGCACAGCGGGCTGTGGGCGGGGCCTGAGAATTGCGGGTAGGCGGAGATGAATGTTGGCCGGTCTGCGGGGGTGCTGGCGGTGGTGCTGGTGATGCCGGAGGCCGCACACCGGAGTGTGGGCCGGTCCGCCTCCCGGATGTTGGGGGAGGAGGCACACTGGGCTGTGGGCAGGGACACGGCGGGGGGCGGCGAATTGCGGGTGGGCAGAGATGGATGTGACGGGTCTGCGGGGGTGCTGGCAGTGGTGCCGGTGATGCCGGAGGCCACACACTGGAGTGTGGGCCGGTCCGGCTCCCAGATGTTGGGGGGAGGAGGCACACTGGGCTGTGGGCGGCGTAGTGCCGGTTTTCGGTACTTGCATACTCTCTCCTCACCCCTCCTGTGTGTGTGCGGGGGTAATGATTGAGGAGTGGGTGCAGTGCTGCGAAAGTGTAGAGAGAGTGTGTGTGTGTTTTGTGTGTGTGTCCGGGTGTGTGTGTGTGTATGTGTGATGTTGTTCGGATGGTGTGTGTGTTTTGGGGCACTGTAGGGGCGGCCGTAAGCGTAGCTGGCTGTATGAGTCCCGCTCCCACTTAGAGCCGCCATCTTGGCTCACCCTGAATTGGTGTAGGCCTCCAGTGACGTCACGTAGCTCCGGACGGAAGTGCCATTGTTTTATATAGCTTGGAAAAGTGCAGAGTGCCATTTGGTCTTCTATATATAGCTTCGGACAAAGTGACGGAAGTGCCTTCAGCTTTTATATATTAGATTTTCATACATAAACTTCATACATATTCTAGAATACCCGATGCGTTAGAATCGGGCCACCATCTAGTAATCCTGTATACACAAGGATTTCAGCTCTGATATTAGCTTCAAGATTTTTCTGTGGGAGTCTACGGATGGCTTGTAGGCTATATTATTTTCCAGTAGTCAAATTTCTGATTGTATCTCTCAATTTTAATATTGCTTTTCTCCTAGTATGTCTAGTTTTAATTACTATAAGATTACCCCTTATAACGGCCTTGTGGGTGATCCATAAAGTCTCTAAGGAGACTTCTTCATTGTCATTATGTTTAAAATATCTGACAATTGAGAGAGAAATTTCTTTTTTATAAGCAAAGCTGGGTGTTGATAGAAAAAAGAGTTACCTCTCCATAGAGTATGGGCTTTGCTATTATATTTATTGTTCATTTTAAGAAGTATAGGGGAGTAATCCGACCAAGACCTTTCTCTTATTTCCATGCTTTTAACATATTGTAGTGAGCGTATATCAGCCAAGATCAAATCTATTCTGGACAAGGAATGGTGTGAGCTAGAATAGTAAGGCTGGCTTCACACCACAGATTTTTTGATCCGGGATATCCGGTGTAAACCAGACAGCCCCGGACCGGTTTTTGGCCCCATAACAGCCTATGGGGCCGGATGGAGCCGGATGGCAGCTCTCTGCCATCCGGTTTCATCACTCCGGGACAATCCGGGGGAATACAGATTATTCTCTCCTGACACAAAAATGATGCTTGCATCATTATTTTGTCCGGGGAGAAAAATCTCCCCAATTTGCCGGATCCGGATTCGGCCGGATTCTCCTGGAGCCGGGTCAATCCAGTGCTCCTTAACATGGGAGCAGCTGTTCTTTCAGGATCGCAGCTAGCTCCATGCTAGCCTCGGTCTTGAAAAATTAGCAGCTGCGGCTGCAATTAGCAGCATCTGGCTGCACACATACCGGAGGGCACATTTGGCCCTCTGGTTCTGTGTGCTGATCCGGTCCGGGGCTGTCAGGGTCATCCCAGACAGCCCCGGACCAGATCACACCGTGGTGTGAAGCCAGCCTAAGTGTATTCTCTAGATGTCAAGTTAATACAGCGAAAAATGTCAAATAGACCTTCCTTGTCCAGCCACAGATTTAGCATTAAGCTTTTATGTCTCAATTTACTACGGTAGTAGTGTCCATGGAAGCATTAGAGATAACGTTAACATCTCCTAACAATAGCAGCAAACCCTTTTGGTGTGTACAGATCAAGTCTATTACCTTGTGTAAGAAGCCCATCTGTCCACTATTGGGGGCGTATAAGTTAACAAATGTATACACTCTTCCTTCTGTTTTACAAGTTAGTAGGATGTATCTGCCCTCAGGGTTTAAAACGATCTCTAGCTCTTCAAATTGCAAGGTATTTTTAATTATGAATGCCACCCCAGCTTTTTTGGAAACATTTGAAGCCAGATAAATCTTAGCATATTTTTTTGTTTTCAAATTTAGGGAGCTTTCTATGGGCAAACTTAGTTTCTTGAATAGCTGCTATTTCCATATTAAATTTGTTTAAATTCTGCCATAGCAGGTATTGCTTTTGTGGGGAATTCAATCCATTTGCATTGTATGATAAGATGTTAATGGACATTTGATGGGTAGAGTGCTTTTGGTTTTTTATTTTTGTTACTTATATGTGTGGCGCCCCACTACGTAGGTGCCACAAAAGGGGTACTGCACCCAGAAAAGCGGTGTAGTACTCCACTGCAATTGGGACAATGGTCACAAGATGGAGCCCTAGAGCTGCACTCACACACTAGGATAGTGGGTGGGAGGAACCCCAGGAGGATCTTAGCGACCTCTAGACCGAACCGGAGAGCTCAGAACGAGAGAGAGTCGAGTCAGAGGGTTGGAGGAGGAAGAGGTAGAGTGTGAAAAGGGTCAGGCAGCCAGCCTGAAGGAACCAAGAGGGCCATCTCGGCTGAGGGGCCCTGAGAAAGAACAGATCCCAAACTGGAACAAAGAAAGCAAGGAAATTCACAGTTGCAGAGTTAACTTGAGTGGGGAAGTGAGTAACGGATAGAGTGTACCACATAGGAAGAAACCCGGGTACCGGAGCCCGCACCTGTGAATACTCCAAGTCTCACAGAAAATCCGGTAAACAGGGATATTATAAATACGGCCCTGACTCCCAACGATCCCACAAGAAGAAAGGCAGAAGTGCAGTACGCGGCTGTGGCATTCAACAGAAGGTTAACCTGACAGATACAAAAGGGAGAGGAGACAGAACCAAAAGCAGCAGGAGGCCAGATCATCTACAGGAGATTAGGCTTCACCCTGGGAACAGAATAGAAGAAAAGAAAGGAACTTAAAGGAGGGTTCCATCTCAAGCCAGAAATCACAATTGCAGCCTAGAGCATTCGCCAGTATACCATCTTATAAACTGTTGAACTGTAAGCTGAAAGAGAGTGTTCAAGTAAAGTTACCCGGTGAAGTGAAGCTTTGACTCTGCTGCATCCTTTCAAATACAAACTGTTTTATTATAGCATCACTGCCCCGGTGGTCCAGTCCTGCCTGCGGGGACTATTCCATCCAAGCCGCAATACCACCGACCACCGGAGGACTGTGGGGTGCTGGTGATCATCACCAGACTCAGCAGGTGGCGTCACGACAAAGACAGCTGGTAAACAGAACTCCCAAAAACTTTTCAGTTGATCCCCAGGGCCACGGCTCTGGGATGGCCACCCGTGAATTCCCTGACTAAAGAGAGAGAGGAGAGCCCGAGAGCCGAGTACCCACAGCCCTGGGTGCGTGTCACATGTACAGCTCACTTATATGTACAGCTCATGCCCAACTTAAGTATATTAAAGGTAGGGCCACCATGTCAACAGAAGGAAAGGGGAAAACAAAAATAAATAACTCAGTGGAACCGTGAACACAGATTTTGTGGGGTTCCAGAAGGCCGTATGCTGCATAAACCAGTTTGCTGTATGCACTTCTAAGAAGAAAGTACAAGAAAAAGGGTTAGGTGCTTGGTAAACATAGATTGACATAGATGAAGTAGGAGTCACATACCATACAGGTTGTAGTGGTTTAGCATATGACTCCCGTCCAGTAGGCAGAGATAATGTGGATGAGCACAAGAATTAAGTATGAAAGCATCCTAAGGGGTAGAAGAGCTTTGCATGATAGAAAGTACCTTGTGTCCTGGTAGCTGGTGTCAGAGTGAGTGGAGGCCGGGAGTGTGGGCAGTGTAAAATCGCTCCTATTTGAGCTGGCCTGCATTTCCTGTAGGCAGGGATTTATGGGCACCGGAAGTGCGTCATCCGCTAACCGCACATGCGTGGGAGCTGGCGCCATATTAGTAGTGGAAAAAAATGTCAGTTTGCAAAAAAGTGTATCCGAAAAGTGCTATTGCACGGTCACTTGGTGATATTTGCGCTGTGCTGATTGGTTGTGGAGCAGTGATAGGAATGTCACCACAGAGCAGGCCGCCATTACTCTGGTTGGATGGTGAATATAGGAAGTGCAAGTGATGCAGGCTCTATCGTGGACATAGTGCAACATCAGTGATCAGTGGTGGATTATAATGAGGTCAATATGGGCTTTTGCCCCGGGTCCAATGGTGTTGGGGGGCCCACAGCCCAGGGGGTAAATTGCCCCATTATAATCCACCACGGCGCCACCACACAGTACCCTGCACACAGGGCCGCAGCATCCATGAGGTGACGATCCCTGCTAGTTGACAGGGGGCGGCATCCGCAGGGGCACCTGGTGGTGGCGCGGCTCCCTGCTCATGCCGCTCTCTCTCCTATAGTCCCAGCCGCTGACACTGCGCTACACTTCCCCCCACAGTGTGAGCCCACCTGTAGAGCCGCACAGGAGGACCTGTGCTTACAGGACCTGTGATGATGTCAATGGAGGGGAGGAGTCAGGGATCACATGATCAGCTCCTTATTATGCAGGCTGTGCGGGTCGTCATGGTGCTGGACGAGGTGAAGAAGAGGATAAGATGAAGGTTATGTGTGGGGTCAGGAGGGATTTACAGTGTGGATGTAGCAGAGCCGAGTGTGTACTAGGTGTATGGAGCGGAGCCATATGTGTACGTGGTGTATGGAGCGGAGCCGAATGTGTACTAGGTGTATGGAGCGGAGCTGCATGTGTACGAGGTGTATAGAGCGGAGCCGTGTGTGTATGAGGTGTACAGAGCCGAGTGTGTGCAAAGTGTACGGAGCGGAGCCGAGGGTGTACGAGGTGTACAGAGCGGAGCCGAGTGTGTACGAGGTGTACAGAGTGGAGCTGCATGTAAACGAGGTGTATGGAGCAGAGCCACATGTGTATGAGGTGTACGGAGCAGAGCTGAGTGTGTATGAAGCAGAGCCGAGTGTGTACGAGGTGTTCGGAGCAGAGCCGCGTGCGTAAGAGGTGTACGGAGTGAAGCCGAGTGTGTATGAGGTGTATGGAGTGGAGCTGAGTGTGTACAAGGTGTATGGAGCAGAGCCACATGCGTACAAGGTGTACAGAGCAAAGCCAAGTGTGTACAAGGTGTACAGGGCTGAGCCGTGTGTATGAGGTGTATGGAGCAGAGCTGAGTGTGTACTAGGTGTACGGATCGGAGCCATGAATGTACGGAGCATGTGGAGCTGTGTGTTTAGAAGGTTTGTGTACCCATGGTAGCCCCCTGCGGACGGTGCTCCCACTCCTATAGTCCCAGCCGCCTCTGCCAGTAGCCTTGTTCTGCCGAGTCACGGCTGCCGCTGTTCGCCCTGCTATGCTAATTCTGCCGGGCCCGACCGGGTTTTGCTGAATCCTTTTGCTCTAGGAGGACCCAGACATCCCAGACCCAGGCAGGCAGCTGATCTCGACTGAGGCTGAGCAGACTCCTCCGTCCTCCTGACTGAGTCTGTGTCTCACCCGCCGACCGCCGTCCACCACCTCCTGGGTTGCCGCCTGCATGAAGAGAGGGAGTCTAAAGAGAGGGACCATCACCTAACACCAACAGAGCACAGAGAGAACGTGCCTGTGTGACAGTGAGGTGAGTGATATGTCCTCTCCTCATTCTTGCCCTGCTACTGCAGCTGCTGCCTGTGGCTGTGCTCTGTGTGTGCACTGCCAGCCAGACCTCCTGGTGGCTGCTGCATGGCAGGGAGGATTCAGTCAGTGTAAAAAAAGAATGTAAGCAGTAAATAAATGATTTGTGTACTAAGGCCCATTTCACATCTGCTTTTTTTCAGATTGTGGCAGATCCGGCAGATTTACCGCATCTGCCGACTAACGGCCGCACTTGAGGCACGCTTGCGGCAAGTCCCATGCATTGTTTGCGGTTGGGTGCAGCAAGTGCGGTTCTGCCAGATGCAGCAAATCCGGCACTTGCGGCGGTGGAAAACAAAACGCATTTCCATTCACCGTCGCAACGGCCATTAGGCAGCAAATGTAGTAAATATGCTGTATCTGCTGCAATTTGAAAGACATGATGATGTGAAAGGGGTCTAACCAACGCTGCTTTCACATCAGCATTTAGCTGATGTTTGGGCCGTTCCAGCAGGTGGCGCCGCATGTGCCAGATCGTACGCCTAACGGCCGACTTGCAGCCCGGATGCGGCAAGCCCCGAGTGCGGCAGATCGGGCACTTGTGGCCGCGAAAAAAAAACGCTACAAGCGTCGGATCTGCCACACCCGGCAGAACTGCACTTGCCGCTCCGGACCGCAAGCCCCATAGACAATGCATAGGGCTTGCCGCATCTGGGCCGCAAGTCGGCCATTAGGCGGCTGATCCGGCGCCACCTGCTGAATCGGCCGCACATCAGCAAAACCGCTGATGTGAAAGGACCCTTAATCACTGGAGTGGTCAGGGAGGGTGTGGGGAGACAATACTGGACAGAGGACTGTCAAATTTGCCCCATGTAAACTGTCCCCCACCATCTTGGATAACACAGAAACATGTGAAATGGCTCTACATGGTGTATCATGTGCCCCTCTAAGTGGCTATCTTGCTTGGATCAAGTATGTATGGAGTCCATGCATACATGATTCAAGAAAAATATCCACATAGAGGGGCACATACAGCATGTATAGGTATTTCACATGTCTATCCAAGGTGGAGGGGCAGTGGGTGCGCACATTGTGTATTTTGTGAGTTTTTAACTCAGTATTTGTAAGGTCTCGTGTAGATGTTCAGTATTTGGTCAGTTTTTCCCTCAGTATATGTAAGGCCTCGTGCACACGCTGAGTATTTGGTGAGTTTTTTACCTCAGTATCTGTAAGGCCTCGTGCACACGCTGAGTATTTGGTGAGTTTTTACCTCAGTAATTGTAAGGCCCCGTGCACAAGCTAAGTATTTAGTGAGTTTTATCTCAGTATCTATAAGGTCTCGTGCACACGCTGAGTATTTGGTCAGTTTTTCCCTCAGGATTTGTAAGGCCTCGTGCACACGCTGAGTATTTGGTGAGGTTTTTACCTCAGTATCTGTAAGACCTTGTGCACACGTTGAGTATTTGGTGAGTTTTTACCTCAGTATCTGTAAGGCCTCTTGCACATGCTGAGTATTTGGTCAGTTTTTCCTCAGGATTTGTAAAACCTTGTGCACACGCTGAGTATTTGGTTAGTTTTTCCCTTAGTATATGTAAGGCCTCGTGCACAAGCTGAGTATTTGGTGATTTTTTCCCTTAGTATATGTAAGGCCTCGTGCACAAGCTGAGTATTTGGTGAGTTTTTTACCTCAGTATCTGTAAGGCCTCTTGCACACGCTGAGTATTTGGTGACTTTTTTACCTCAGTATCTGTAAGGCCTCGTGCACACGCTGAGTATTTGGTCTGTTTTTCCCTCAGTACTTGTAAGGCCTCGTGCACACGCTGAGTATTTGGTGAGGTTTTTACCTCCGTATCTGTACGGCCTCGTGCATACGCTGAGTATTTGGTGAGGTTTTTACCTCAGTATCTGTAAGACCTTGTGCACACGCTGAGTATTTGGTGAGTTTTTACCTCAGTATCTGTAAGGCCTCGTGCACACGCTGAGTATTTGGTTACTTTTTCCCTTAGTATATGTAAGGCCTCGTGCACAAGCTAAGTATTTGGTCAGTTTTTACCTCAGTAATTGTAAGGCTTCGTGCACACGCTGACTATTTGGTCAGTTTTTACATCAGTATCTGTAAGTTCGTGTGCACACGCTGAGTATTTGGTGATTTTTTTTCCTCAGTATTTGTAAGGCCTCGAGCACACGCTGATGCTGCATTATAAGAAACAGGCTATTATGCCCTGAATGCCCCTGTACACAGAATAAATAACTTATAAAAATCTAGCAACCTGTATTCTAACCTGTTACCGGTCCGAAATTCTTGCTTGCAGATTGGTCCACCCAGCCTCTCCTCGCCGTCCGACAGCCTCTTCTTCTGAATGATATGGATACGCCTCCTGCGTTATCCACGTCCCATTTTCCCATCTCACGTCTGTGCAGATGCCTCTCCAGCTTGCGCAAACGCACTGTGCTCTGCCCTACTGCAGCTACAATGTAAAACTCATCTACTCATGCGCGAATCGCAGGGTTCTCTGCACATGGTTCCAGGCTCCCAGTCTTCTGAGTGTAATGTATGGTGACATCACTGAGAAGTTTAAACTTGTAGGATAACTACAAGATGGAGCACATTGTGTGGCACCCCTGTGGGGGATTGCCACAG
Organism: Allobates femoralis; assembly: GCA_033576535.1. Lineage (NCBI taxonomy): Eukaryota > Metazoa > Chordata > Amphibia > Anura > Aromobatidae > Allobates > Allobates femoralis. The sequence continues at coordinate 341,268,302 of JARQOC010000005.1, read as the reverse complement.
GTTCCACCGGTGCACGGAAGGACTAACACCTTGGTTAGCTCAGCACACACCACCTTCCAGCCCAGACCTGAATGGGGAGCTCTACCTGGCTGCTTTAAGTCAGTTCCCCTTTAAGAACACTCAGGCTGAGGGGAGGAGTTCAGTTAGTCCGAGGAGACAGTTGAGAGCAGTTCCTGTGAGGAGAAGGAAGAGAGAGGAGGCAGAGCTGCTGCTGGTCGCTGGGGAGAGATTCAGGCCCAGGACCAGGGACGATTGACTGCTGTGCACACCTTAGGGAAGGGGCTGGAGGCAAGTGGAGGAGCAGGGAATTAAGCAAAGGGAACAAGATAATACAGCCCTTTAGTACACACGGACACTGGTGTCCGACGCTGCCAGCCTGCAGAGCTACAGCAAAAGCCCAGCGTACTCAGGAGGAGTTCAGCCCTGAGGAAATAAGGCAAGAGACACTAAACTGACCAAGCACAGGACCAGGGGCCACAAGAGAAACAGGGACCCCGCAAAAGGACCTCATTGTCAGCTTAGGACTAAGACCAGAGAAGAAGAAGTGGTGGGTTCAGGCTCAGGCAGGACTCATCCCACACTGTAGAGCACAGACATAAAGGAGGCCTCATAACTTTCTAAGGTGGAAGTCCCAAATTGCACCGGGGACCTGGTTACTACTCTGGACTGTACCTGTTTCGTTACCACCAGTAAAAGGTACTGAAACAACAACCCCAGTGTGTCTGTGTGCCTGTCTAACCGTCGCAATTCACCACTGTGCCAGAAAGGACTTGACTACTACTCCCCCCCATCCATCCCTGCTGCCCTGAGGTAAAGCTCCACCTGTGGGGAGCTGTTCAACTCTTTGCTGCACCCACCATCACCTCAGGGGACGGCTGCAGCGCTGGTATAACAGTTACCAGGTACCATAGGTGGCGTCACATTAATAATCCCCTTATTCCCCCACTGTTCCCCGCCATTGAGGGTCCAGGGCACGGGCCCGGGGATCGACCAGCCGTGATCCCTCCATCAGAACCGCTATCAGCCCCGGTACCCGAGTACCCCATATCCTGTCGACCACCTCAATTGCACCTGCACAAATCGGAGAGGTATGGGCGTAGCATAGGCAATGAAAAATTGGACGTAGTCACATGGATAACACAGGTGGCAGGAGGCGTTATCTACATAATTCAGAAGAAGACTTTGTCGGACCGCGAGGAGGCATGACGGACCAATCTGCAAGCAAGTCCATTGGACTGGTAACAGGTGATTATCATACAGGGTGCACACTGTTCGAGATTTTTATAAGTTATTTATTCTGAGTACAGGGGCAGTCAGGGCATAATAGCCTCCTCCTAATGGACTGTTCAATACTATGGCTTAAAGTGTCTTTTTATTCTTCCTAACTAAAGGGTAAATTGACTAGATCAATTGATGTTTGACAGGTTATAGTTTAACTCAGCAACTATTTTTCTGGAATAATTTATTTCACGTATATGATGACCCCCGTCACATGACCCCCATCACAGGACCCCCGTGACGCTGTTGCATGACCCCCATCACATGACCCCCGTCACATGACTCGGGGGGGCCCACAGAGTCTGAACAGCCCCGGGCCCTGGCTAACCTTAATCCACCCCTGTCAGTGATCAATATTAGAACTTCTTTGTCCTGCCTAGAGAAAGGGAAAACAAAACCAGAATATTGTCAAATATACATGGTTACAGTCTTCATAATACAATATCTTACCAATATGGTCCTGTATAGCAGAAATATGAGGTATTCATATACACTTCAAAACCCTCATTACATATACATCACAGAGGGTATTTGTACTAATCAGAGTGCCTGAATTTAGATCATTTTAATGCCAAATCTCAAATCCTCGGTTTAGTCCTAATGGCGAGAGGGTTTTGAGGTGGTAAATGCAGTAAGTTTCTCACTCCTTTAGTTTATGTATTCTATTACCTCCTCTCCTTGGCATAGGGAATTGTTCAATTACGGCATTTTTCTACAAAATGGGCAGGAACAGGAAGCAATGTGTTCTGACACCGTATGGTGGATTTATGTTTGCTTATATGGTCCTGGATATGTCAGGTGGTTTGCCCAATGTACCCGAAACCACACGGGTGCTTAAGAAGATAAATCACATATTTTAAGTCGCAAGTGAAGAATCCGTTGGTGTTGTAACGTTTTCCGGACCGTGTATGTGTGAATGAGTCGCCCTTGACTATGTGGCTACATTGGGCACAGTTTAAGAAAGGAAATGTACCTCTCCGGACAGTGCTAAGCATTTTTTTTTCTCAGGGTAGGGATGGTGGAGCCTATATCAGCCCTTACAAGAAGGTTTTTGAGATTTTGTGCTCTTTAATGGCAGACTAGGGGCGTGCTCTTAAATTCAGTGATTTTCGGGTATGCTTTGCCTAATAGGGGCCAATGTTCAAGGATCACTTTTTTTGTAAGAGAAGAGAAAGGATGGTAAGTGTTGACAACCTTTATCCTGTCATTAGTTAGGAATGGGTGTACCACGGTCCGCGCTGCTGTGCCACGAAAGATCACAAGGAAGACAGTGCTTCAAATCAAAAACTTCCTTTATTCCTCCTTTCCTACGCATTTCGGAGTCATATCCAAGGTCCTTCCTCAGGGACATCAAGACTAAAATGAACATACTTCATATTTAACGAGAGTAAGGCGCCAAAAAAGTGCAATGTAATGCTGGATGTGACGTCAGCAGTCAGGGAGGATCCCTGCGTGACGTCACTATGTTTATAAACAATACTCCGTAAATGTTATCCCAAGTCTGAGGAATGACTCAATGGCATAAAATACATATAAAAACAATACAACATCACACACGAAAAACAAATAAAATCAACTAAGATACAATTATAATATTACATTAATAATAGCAAGTAAAAGATTTTTTGGTATAAATATCTGGTATCATCTAGGCTAGAACTCCTGAAGTACAAAACAAGAGTACATATGAATTTGAGTATACATGTGATCAGCCTGTGACTCTAAATGTCCAGAGTGTTTCTGATGCATCATTATAGAGGGGTTTATTATAGTGCGTGTTGATAAATTAATAATAAATTAACTATAATATTCCATTTATGTATGTGATGTCAGGAAGGTATTTTATGAACTAAAATGACATACATATAGTTTTCAAATTACACTGAAGTATAATAGTTTTAATTTCCCATCATTATAAAACAGATATTAGACTCTCGTTATTAAAAACTATCAATTATTATAACTTAGAGATTACCAATCATTATCATAGAGCTTATTATATAATTAAGGTATAATGATGAAAAAGATAATATTTAGACCAGGTATGAATCAGTAATTTACTTTTTGCGATTTCAATAGGTGCATGCTCTTAGCTGGTTTAAACCTGTCTAATTTATCACTCCATAGTCTTTCTTATAAGTATATTGTTCTGACAGTGTGACCGGTGCGCTATGCACTCTGAGAATCAGATTGCTTGATGGACTTGTTATAAATAAAAATGTTGCAATCTAGTATATTAATGATGGGTATCGCGTGTCTCACATCACTGGAATGGAGGGTGGCTCGTGCCTCTAGTTAAAGTAGTGTAATGTAGATAATTGACGGCGTGCAGTCCTCTTTTATTTCTGAACTGCGGCGCGTGTCTAATTTAGATCATAATAAGCGGCGCACGCCACTAGTTAAAGTAGTGGAGTATGGATAATTGGCGGTGTGCAGTACTCTCTTATTTCTGTTCTGCAGTGCGTGTCTGTAATTTAGATCATTATGAGCGGCACACGCCACTAGTTAAAGTAGTGGAGTATGGATAATTGGCGGTGTGCAATACTCTCTTATTTCTGTACTGCGGCGCCTGTCTGTAATTTAGATCATAATAAGCGGCACACGTTGCTCATCTAGTTCATTATGTGAAGTGTGTATTCAATAATAATAAAGAAAGTGAATGTACTGTGAAGGGTAAAGAGTGGTATCCATCACTAGTCAGCCTGTGAAGACAGGTCAACTTATATTTATATGTATACTAGTAAAAAGGCCCGATGCAATTGCATCGGGAGCAGGGTGAAATGAATTGTGTGTATACAGGCGGGTCAGTGGGTAGCAGAGTATACAGGCGGCTCTGTGGGTAGCAGAGTATACAGGCGTGTGTGGTGGTGTTGGCAGAGTATATAGGTGTCTGTGGTGGCATAGTATACAGGCATCTGTGTGGTGGCAGAGTATACAGGTGTCTGTGGTGGTGGCGGCAGAGTATACAGGCGTGTGTGGTGGTGGGGGCAGAGTATACAGGCGTGTGTGGTGGTGGGGGCAGAGTATACAGGCATCTGTGGTGGTGGCGGCAGAGTATAGAGGCGTCTGTGCTGGTGGCGGCAGAGTATACAGGCTTCTGTGCTGGTGGCGGCAGAGTATACAGGCGTCTGTGCTGGTGGCGGCAGAGTATACAGGCGTCTGTGCTGGTGGCGGCAGAGTATACAGGCGTCTGTGCTGGTGGCGGCAGAGTATACAGGCGTCTGTGCTGGTGGCGGCAGAGTATACAGGCGTCTGTGCTGGTGGCGGCAGAGTATAGAGGCGTCTGTGCTGGTGGCGGCAGAGTATAGAGGCATCTGTGGTGGTGGCGGCAGAGTGTACAGGCGTGTGTGGTGGCGGCAGAGTGTACAGGCGTGTGTGGTGGTGGCAGAGTATACAGGCGTGTGTGGTGGTGGCAGAGTGTACAGGCGTGTGTGGTGGCGGCAGAGTGTACAGGCATGTGTGGTGGCGGCAGAGTATACAGGCATCTGTGCTGGTGGCGGCAGAGTATACAGGCGTCTGTGCTGGTGGCAGAGTGTACAGGCGTGTGTGGTGGCGGCAGAGTGTAGAGGCATGTGTGGTGGCGGCAGAGTATACAGGCGTCTGTGCTGGTGGCGGCAGAGTATACAGGCGTCTGTGCTGGTGGCGGCAGAGTATAGAGGCATCTGTGGTGGTGGCGGCAGAGTGTAGAGGCGTGTGTGGTGGCGGCAGAGTGTACAGGCGTGTGTGGTGGCGGCAGAGTGTACAGGCGTGTGTGGTGGTGGCAGAGTGTACAGGCGTGTGTGGTGGTGGCAGAGTGTACAGGCATGTGTGGTGGCGGCAGAGTATACAGGCGTCTGTGCTGGTGGCGGCAGAGTATACAGGCGTCTGTGCTGGTGGCGGCAGAGTATACAGGCGTCTGTGGTGGTGGCGGCAGAGTGTAGAGGCGTGTGTGGTGGCGGCAGAGTGTAGAGGCGTGTGTGGTGGCGGCAGAGTGTACAGGCGTGTGTGGTGGTGGCAGAGTGTACAGGCGTGTGTGGTGGTGGCAGAGTATACAGGCGTGTGTGCTGGTGGCGGCAGAGTATACAGGCGGGTGTGGTGGTGGCGGCAGAGTATACAGGCGTCTGTGGTGGTGGCAGAGTATACAGGCGTCTGTGCTGGTGGCGGCAGAGTATACAGGCGGGTGTGGTGGGGGCAGAGTATACAGGCATGTGTGGTGGCGGCAGAGTATACAGGCGTCTGTGCTGGTGGCGGCAGAGTATACAGGCGTGTGTGGTGGTGGCGGCAGAGTATACAGGCGTGTGTGGTGGTGGCGGCAGAGTATAGAGGTGTCTGTGGTGGCGGCAGAGTATACAGGCGTGTGTGTGTTGGCAGAGTATACAGGCGTCTGTGTGGTGGCATAGTATACAGGCGTCTGTGTGGTGGCGGCAGAGTATACAGGCGTGTGTGGTGGTGGCGGCAGAGTATACATGTGTCTGTGGTGGCGGCAGAGTATACAGGCGTGTGTGTGTTGGCAGAGTATACAGGCGTCTGTGTGGTGGCATAGTATACAGGCGTCTGTGTGGTGGCATAGTATACAGGTGTCTGTGTGGTGGGATAGTATACAGGCATCTGTGTGGTGGCAGAATATACAGGTGTCTGTGGTGGTGCTCCTGCAAGGCAGGGGTTAAAAAAAATAAAAAAAAGATTATGATCACCTCTCCCCGAGCCCCCGGAGTCTCCCGCCGTCTCCCGCTAGGCTCCCGGTGGCTGTGCAGGCTCCCGGTGCGTGCAGTGGTCTTCTATCTACTGCACTCAAGGACCTGTGGTGATGTCAGAGTCACGTGACACCAGCTTACTCCAGGCAAATCGCAGGTCACGTGACTCTGACATCACCAGAGGTCCTTGAGTGCAGTAGATAGAAGAGCACTGCACGCACCGGGAGCCTGCAGAGCCACCGGGAGCCTAGCGGAACACGGCGGAAGACGGCGGGAGACTCCGGGGGCTCGGGGAGAGGTGAGGATTTTTTTTGGCTGCGGCTCGTGATGACGCTGCGCGTCATCACTCGCAGTCGCGCAAAGGAGTCTGGGATTGGGCTACAGTGCCCAACTCCCGATTATGTAAGTAGATAGAGATAAAATTGTATATGTAAAAAAAAAACAGAAATAGAAATAGAAAGTTTTTATATTAAAAAAAACTTCACAAAAAACTTTCTATTTCGATTTCTGTTTTTAATATATATATCTTTGACATACAATTTTATTTATATATACATATAAATATAAGTTGACCTGTCCTCACAGGCTGACTAGTGATGGATACCACTCTTTACCCTTCACAGTACATTCACTTTCTTTATTATTATTGAATACACAATTCACATAATGAACTAGATGATCAATGTGTGCCGCTTATTATGATCTAAATTACAGACACGCGCCGCAGTACAGAAAAAAGAGAGAGTACTGCACACCGCCAATTATCCATACTCCACTACGGTACTTTAACTAGTGGCGTGCGCCGCTTATTATGATCTAAATTACAGACATGCGCCGCAGTTCAGAAATAAGAGAGGACTGCACACCGTCAATTATCTACATTCCACTACTTTAACTAGAGGCACAAGCCACCCTCCATTCCAGTGATGTGAGACACGTGATACCCATCATTAATATACTAGATTGCAACATTTTTATTTATAACAAGTCCATCTAGCAATCCGATCGTCGGAGTGCATAGCACACGGGTCACTCTGTCAGAACACTATACTTATAAGACTATGGAGTGATAAATTGGACAGGTTCAAACCAGTTAAGAGCATGCACCTATTAAAATCGCAAAAAGTAAATTACTGATTCATATCTGGTCTAAATATTATCTTTTTCATCATTATACCTTAACTAGCTGTACTACCCGGCTACGCCCGGGTTAATAAATAACTGATGTTAGCTATAACAAAATAGAATATGAATATGACCTGTAAGAAAATAGAAGCTGAGCTGTGATTGGTTGCTATAGGCAGCCTAACAAATCTCCAGCCAACAGTAAACCCTCCCCCTGGCCGTGCAGTATATGTTACCTCACACATACACATAATAGACAGCTCATGTGAGTGACATCTGCCTTAAAGGGAACCAACCACCCCAAATGACCCCCCCGGACTAATAATATCGTTCCCTACTTGCAGCACATACATGTGCTGCAAGGTTTTTTGCTAAAAAAACTGCTTTATAAAACTTAAGATAATGCTTTATAAACTTTATAACCAAGGGACGGGTGGGCGTGACTTACATGTGGCAAAAGCCGAGATTCTGCTGTCACTCATTCTCCTCTCTGGCTCGCAGCAGTAACGGCCAGCCCTTTTTGCAGCGTCCCAGGCTGGTGCACGGGATGTCATGCCCGTGCACACGTCATCAGCTACAGCCGGGTAGCGAGCACGCGCTCTGACTCCCTGCGCTCGGCTGTGGAAGTCAGAGCGCGCGCGCGCTTCCCGGCTGTAGCTGATGACGTGTGCACGGGCATGACATCCCGTGCACCAGCCTGGGACGCTGCAAAAAGGGCTGGCCGTTACTGCTGCGAGCCAGAGAGGAGAATGAGTGACAGCAGAATCTCGGCTTTTGCCACATGTAAGTCACGCCCACCCGTCCCTTGGTTATAAAGTTTATAAAGCATTATCTTAAGTTTTATAAAGCAGTTTTTTTAGCAAAAAACCTTGCAGCACATGTATGTGCTGCAAGTAGGGAACGATATTATTAGTCCGGGGGGTCATTTGGGGTGGTTGGTTCCCTTTAATTCCCTATATGGCACATGTGTTGCACATTAGCTGTTTTTAATCAGATGTTTATATTTAGAAATTAAAGATAAGCAGACGCATGAGGCGAGTTGTGTGAAGTGATTTGTGCACATCTGTGTCTGTCTGTGTGGTGTGTGTGTCCCTGGGGTGTGTGTATGTGTGTGTCCCTGTGGGGTGAGTGCATGTGTCCCTATAGGTGTGTATGTGTGTGTGTCCCTGTGGGGGGGTCTGTGTGGTGTGTGTTTCTGTTGTGTGTGTCTCTTTGTGGTGTGTGTCCCTGTGGGGTGAGTGCATGTGTCCCTATAGGGTGTGTATGTGTGTGTGTCCCTGTGGGGGGGGGTCTGTGTGGTGTGTGTTTCTGTTGTGTGTCTCTTTGTGGTGTGTGTCCCTGTGGGGTGAGTGCATGTGTCCCTATAGGGTGTGTGTGTCCCTGTGGGGGGGTCTGTGTGGTGTGTGTGTCTCTTTGTGGTGTGTGTGTGTGTGTGTCTGTGGGGTGAGTGCATGTGTCCCTATAGGGTGTGTATGTGTGTGTGTCCCTGTGAGGGGGGTCTGTGTGGTGTGTGTGTCTGTGTTGTGTGTGTGTGTGTCCCTGTGGGGTGAGTGCATGTGTCGCTATAGGGTGTGTGTGTGTGTGTCCCCGTGGGTGTGTGTGTGTGTGTCTCTGTGTTGTGTGTATCTCTTTGTGGTGTGTGTGTGTGTGTTTGTTCGGGTGCGTGGTGAGTATCCAATATTGGGGATGCACCTTAGCGACTATACACTTGCTGTTACTCTTTGTGTGCATGTGGTGTGTATACATGTCCCCGTGCGTGGTGAATATCTCATGTTGGGGCCCCACCTTAGTGACTATATGCTGGTATGTGCTGTTAGTCTTTGGCGCTATCATTAAGCCCCTCTCATTCACAACTGTCAACTGGTAACTGTCACTTTTTCCCCATTATGTAGATAGGGGCAAAATTGTTTGGTGAATTGGAATGCGCGGGGTTAAAATTTCGCCTCACAACATAGCCTATGACGCTCCTGGGGTCCAGGCGTGTGATTGTGCAAAATCTTGTGGCTATAGCTGACAGCTGTCGATTTTCCTCAACACTTTTCCATTCACTTTTTCCCCATTATGTAGATAGGGGCAAAATTGTTTGGTGAACTGGAACGCACGGGGTTAAAATTTCGCCTCACAACATAGCCTATGACGCTCTCGGGGTCCAGACGTATGACTTACTGTGCAAAATTTTGTGGCTGTAGTTGCGACGGTGTAGATGCCAATCCCGGACATACATACATACACACACACATTCAGCTTTATATATTAGACTAGTAAAAAGGCCCGATGCAATTGCATAGGGAGCTCGGTGAAATTAATTGTGTGTATACAGGCGGGTGAGTGGCTAGCAGAGTATATATGGGGCTCGGCGGGTAGCAGAGTATACAGGCGGGTGTGTGGGTAGCAGAGTATACAGACTGCTCTGAGGGTAGCAAATTATACAGGCGGCTCTCTGGGTAGGAAAGTATACAGGCGGCTCTGTGGGTAGCAGAGTATACAGGCGGGTTTGTGGTTAGCAGATTATACAGGCGGCTCTGTGTGTAGCAGAGTATATAGGCGGCTCCGTGGGTAGCAGAGTATAGAGGTGGCTCTATGGGTAGCAGAGTATAGAGGCGGGTCTGTGGGTAGCAGAGTATAGAGGCGGCTCTGTGGGTAGCAGAGTATAGAGGCGGCTCTGTGGGTAGCAGAATATAGAAACGGCTCTGTGGGTAGCAGAATATAGAAACGGCTCTGTGGGTAGCAGAGAATACAGGCGGCTCTGTGGGTAGCAGAGTATAGAGGCGGCTCTGTGGGTAGCAGAGTATAGAGGCAGCTCTGTGGGTAGCAGAGTATAGAGGCGGCTCTGTGGGTAGCAGAGTATAGAGGCAGCTCTGTGGGTAGCAGAGTATACAGGCGGCTGTGTGGGTAGGAGAGTATACAGGCGGCTCTGTGGGTGTCAGAGTATAGAGGGGGCTCTGTGGATAGCAGAGTATGATGTGGCGGGAGGCTGGAGGAGTGAGGAGAGCAGAGGCTGGAGGGGTGAGGAGAGCAGAGGCTGGAGTGGTGAGGAGAGGTCCAGATGGAGGGGTGAGGAGAGGTCCGGCTGGAGGGGTGAGGAGAGGTCCGGCTGGAGGGATGAGGAGAGATGCGGCTGGAGGGGTGACATCACCACTCGGCGGCAGGACGTGGCTGCGTGCTGGGGCTGATCGCAGCCCCAGTCACACGGCATTGTCCTCTGCAGCGGGTTGGGTGATGCAGAGAGGGATCAGTTCTTGCTCTCAGGTCACACATGTGACCTGAGCGGAAGGAGCGGATTGGGCGGTGTGTGGTAAAGACAGGACGGCCATCCGATTGGTCTAGGACGCCAAGTCCTGGCCAATGGGATGGGCGTCCTGTGTGTACAACACAGCGCCCAATCCGCTTGCAGGGGCGGTGGGGGCGGGCAATGGGAGTGAGCGGGGCGTGTCAGGCTTTGCAGGCTGACACGGTCCGCTCACTCCCATTGGCTGTTGCCGGCCACAGGACGACGTCACTGGCTCCCGGCCACAGCCCGTAGACCGCTACTCCACCAGCATGGCGACATTGAGACCCCAGCGGTGAGAGAGTCGCGAGGGGCGGAAGGCACCTGCGGCATCCGAGCAGCGTGGACCTTGCGGAGGGCGCGAGGGCGGTGGCGATGGAGCGGGGCCGACGGTTGGCAGGATGGCAGCAGTGTGGTAGTGCGGCTGAGGATGAGGGGCTGAGAGGATGGAGGAGGCTGTGAGGATGGAGGGGCTGTGAGGATGGAGGAGGCAGAGGGGATGGAGGAGGCTGTGAGCATGGAAGAGGCTGTGAAGATAGGGAGGCTGTGAAGATGGAGGAGGCTGTGAGGATGGAAGAGGCTGTGAGGATGGAAGAGGTGGTGAGGCTGGAGGAGGCAGTGAGGATGGGGAGGCTGTGAGGCTGGAGGAGGCTGTGAGGCTGGAGGAGGCTGTGAGTCTGTGAGGCTGGAGGAGGCTGTGATGCTGGAGGAGGCTGTGAGGCAGGAGGAGGCTGGAGAAGGCTGTGAGGCTGGAGGAGGCTGTGAGGATGGAGGAGGCAGAGAGGCTGGAGGAGGCAGTGAGGCTGGAGGAGGCTGTGAGGATGGGGAGGCTGTGAGGCTGGAGGAGGCTGTGAGGCTGGAGGAGGCTGTGAGGATAGAGGAGGCTGTGAGGCTGAGGAGGCTGTGAGGCTGGAGAGGCTGTGAGTCTGTGAGGCTGGAGGAGGCTGTGAGGCTGCAGGAGGCTGTGAGGATGGGTAGGCTGGAGGAGGGTGTGCGGATGGGGAGGCTGTGAGGCTGGAGGAGGCTGGAGGAGGCTGTGAGGGTGGAGGAGGCTGTGAGGCTGGAGGAGGCTGTGAGGATGGGGAGGCTGTGAGGCTGGAGGAGGCTGTGAGGATGGAGGAGGCTGTGAGGCTGGAAGAGGCTGTGAGGCTGGAGGAGGCTGTGAGGCTGGAGGAGGCTGTGAGGATGGAGGAGGCTGTGAGGCTGGAGGAGGCTGTGAGGCTGGAGGAGGCTGTGATGCTGGGGAGGCTGTGATGCTGGAGGAGGCTGTGAGGCTGGAGGAGGGTGTGAGGCTGGTGAAGGCTGTGAGGCTGGAGGAGGGTGTGAGTCTGTGAGGTTGGAGGAGGCTGTGATGCTGGAGGAGGCTGTGATGCTGGAGGAGGCTGTGAGGATGGGGAGGCTATGAGGCTGGAGGAGGCTGTGAGGCTGGAGGAGGATGTGAGGCTGGAGGAGGCTGTGAGGCTGGAGGAGGCCATGAGGATGGGGAGGCTGTGAGGCTGGAGGAGGCTGTGAGGCTGGAGGAGGCTGTGAGGATGGGGAGGCTGTGATGCTGGAGGAGGCTGTGAGGCTGGAGGAGGGTGTGAGGCTGGAGAAGGCTGTGAGGCTGGAGGAGGCTGTGAGTCTGTGAGGTTGGAGGAGGCTGTGATGCTGGAGAGGCTGTGAGGCTGGAGGAGGCTGTGAGGCTGCAGGAGGCTGTGAGGCTGCGGAGGAGCTGTGACGCTGGAGGAGGCTGTGAAACTGGAGGAGGCTGTGAGGATGGGGAGGCTATGAGGCTGAGGAGGCTGTGAGGCTGGAGGAGGATGTGAGGCTGGAGGAGGCTGTGAGGCTGGAGGAGGCTGTGAGGATGGGGAGGCTGTGATGTGGAGGAGGCTGTAAGGCTGGAGGAGGGTGTGAGGCTGGAGGAGGGTGTGAGGCTGGAGGAGGCTGTGAGGCTGGAGGAGGCTGTGAGTCTGTGAGGTTGGAGAGGCTGTGATGCTGGAGGAGGCTGTGAGGCTGAGGAGGCTGTGAGGCTGGAGGAGGCTGTGATCTGTGAGGCAGAGGAGGCTGTGATGCTGGAGAGGCTGTGAGCTGGAGGAGGCTGTGAGCTGGAGGAGGTGTGGAGCTGGAGGAGGTGTGAGGCTGGAGGAGGCTGTGAGGCTGGAGGAGGCTTGAGTTGTGAGGCTGCAGGAGGCTGTGATGCTGGAGGAGGCTGTGAGGCTGGAGGTAGCTGTGAGCTGGAGGAGGCTGTGAGGCTGGAGGAGGCTGTGATGCTGGAGGAGGCTGTGAGGCTGGAGGAGGCTGTGAGGCTGGAGGAGGCTGTGAGGCTGGAGAGGCTATGAGGAGGATGTGAGGCTGGAGGAGGCTGTGAGGATGGGGAGGCTGTGAGGCTGGAGGAGGCTGTGAGGCTGGAGGAGGGTGTGAGGCTGGAGGAGGCTGTGAGGCTGGAGGAGGCTGTGAGGCTGTGATGCTGGAGGAGGCTGTGAGGCAGGAGGGAGGCTGGGGAGGCTGTGAGGCTGTGAGGGGAGTGGAGCTGAGATGTAGGATGGGGAGGCTGTGAGGCTGGAGGAGGCTGTGAGGATGGGAAGGCTGTGAGGCTGGAGGAGGCATTACTGTACTGAGCATGCTCAGTACAGTAAAACGTCTCCAAACAGGAAGGCAGGGTTAAAAAAAAAAAAAAGTTAATGCTCACCTGACCCCGAGCCCCCGCCGTCTTCCTCCAGGCTGGAGGAGGCTGTGAGCTGGAGGAGGCTGTGAGGCAGGAGAGGCTGTGAGGCTGGAGGAGGCTGTGAGCTGGAGGAGGCTGTGAGGCTGGAGGAGGCTGTGAGGCTGGAGGAGGCTGTGAGGATGGGGAGGCTGTGATGCTGGAGGAGGCTGTGAGGCTGGAGGAGGTGTGAGGCTGGAGGAGGCTGTGAGGCTGGAGGAGGCTGTGAGTCTGTGAGGCTGTGATGCTGAGGAGGCTGTGAGGCAGGAGGAGGCTGTGAGCTGGAGGAGGCTGTGAGGCTGGAGGAGGCAGTGAGGCTGGAGGAGGCTGTGAGGATGGGGAGGCTGTGAGGCTGGAGGAGGCTGTGAGGATGGGGAGGCTGTGAGGCTGGAGGAGGCATTTACTGTACTGAGCATGCTCAGTACAGTAAAACGTCTCCAAACAGGAAGGCAGGGGTTAAAAAAAAAAAAAAAGTTAATGCTCACCTGACCCCGAGCCCCGCCGTCTCCCGCCGTCTTCCTCCAGGCTGCCGGTGACTCCCGCAGGCTCACAGTGTCTGCAGAGCTCTTCGACTGCAGTTCAGGACCTGCGGTGATGTCACAGTCACGTGACACCAGGTTACCATGGAGTAACCTGGTGTCACGTGACTGTGACATCACCGCAGGTCCTGAACTGCAGTCGAAGAGCTCTGCAGACACTGGGAGCCTGCGGGAGCCACCGGAGCGTGGAGGAAGACGGCGGGAGACGGCGGGGGCTCGGGGAGAGGTGAGCATATTTTTTTTTTTTTTTTAAGGGTAGTGCGGCTGCGGCTCGTGATGACGCTGCGCGTCATCGCTCGCAGTCGCGCAAAGGAGCTTGGGATTCGGCGACAACGTAGATTATAGAAGTTCTACCATAATGATTGGTAATCTCTAAGTTATAATAATTGATAGTTTTTAATAGCGAGAGTCTAATATCTGTTTTATAATGATGGGAAATAAACTATTATACTTCAGTGTAATTTGAAAACTATATGTATGTCATTTTAGTTTATTATTATTATTAATAGGTATTTATGTAGCGCTATTAGGATACATGGCGCTTTACAATTTGGAGGGTAGACAGAAACAGGCGTTCGAGGACGACCACAAACGACGACAAACGATAACATATCACAATTAGTCATACGGGTACAGCAGGGTCGAGGATCCTGTCCGCGAGGGCTCACAGTCTATATAATACTTTCCTGACATCACATACATAAATGGAATATTATAGATTATTTATTATTAATTTATCAACACACACTATAATAAACCCCTCTATAATGATGGATCAGAAACACTCTAGACATTTAGAGTCATAGGCTTATCACATGTATACTCAAATTTGTATATACTTTTGTTTTGTACTCCAGGAGTTCTAGCCTAGATGATACCAGATATTTATACCAAAAATTCTTTTACTTGCTATTAATAATGTAATAATTGTATCTTAGTTGATTTTATTTGTTTTTAGTGTGTGATGTTGTATTGTTTTTATATGTATTTTATGCCATTGAGTCATTCCTCAGACTTGGGATAACATTTACGGAGTATTGTTTATAAACATAGTGACATCACGCAGGGATCCTCCCTGACGTCACATCCAGCATTACATTGCACTTTTTTGGCGCCTTACTCTCGTTAAATATGAAGTATGTTCATTTTAGCCTTGATGTCCCTGAGGAAGGAGCTTGGATGTGGCTCCGAAACGCGTAGGAAAGGAGGAATTAAGGAAGCTTTTAATTTGAAGCACTGTCTTCCTTGTGATCTTTCGTGGCACAGCAGCGCGGACCGTGGTACACCCATTCCTATGACTGATATCGGTTTTTCCACGTCCAGTGGCACCTGGAGGTCCAGCGGCAGCTGTATAAGGCGCTCCAGCCGGTTGTGGGTTTACACAACTAAGCAAGGTGAGTGGTCATCACACATCACCGATTTCAACAGTGTCATCATTGATAGGGCACTATTCTGCGCTTTGCTTTGTCTCCTTGTGTTGTTTTACACTTTATCCTGTCATTGACTGATCTTCTGATCCTTCGGTCCCCTGGGGATATTGGTCGGCAATACGAGTCAGGGTAGCCCCATTGACAACATTTTTCAGTCATTTCTCTATGTCTTCGTGTTTTTGTTGTCTCATTGCTAACGATTTGCTCCAATCTGTGGTGTTGTGAGTTAGGGAGTGTTTGTTTTACATGTCTGGGGTGACAGCTGGTCCAATGTAAGAGACTGTTGATATCAGTAGGCTTAGTGTAGAGGTCACTTATCAGAATTCCTTGATAGTCTTAGTAAATCCCTGTGTCACAAGCGAGTCTGGATTTGGTTCTCCAAGTAGGGGTCTTTGTCCATCCCTTTTCCTTCTTCCTTGTCTGTTGATTCTTGTGATGGTGCTGCTGGGTGTTTCGGTCGGGGTAGTCTTGTGCCTAAAAAAGGTTGTCATGGTCTGCCTGCACCCTGGCCTCGTCCATGTCCTCCCTCGGAGCCTGATGAGCCGGAG
The DNA here is from genome assembly GCA_033576535.1 of Allobates femoralis. NCBI lineage: Eukaryota > Metazoa > Chordata > Amphibia > Anura > Aromobatidae > Allobates > Allobates femoralis. Next base: position 341,252,761 of record JARQOC010000005.1, on the reverse strand, counting down.
GGCCCATGCCAGTTTTTGTGGGATGGTCCTTTGGGCAAGTTGGTGTAGCGCCATCTATATACTTGTTTTTTGCGTAGTCATCTTGATCTCATAGGAACATTGTTCTTTTCCTTGCCTTCAGGTCATTATAGAAGTATTGAATTGTCTTTTCAGCTTTTGCATTTAGACTTGTGAAGTCTGCAAGAGAGAGGTGTTAGTAAGTTGATTTTCGATAGATTGTACTTGTTCTTTTACCTTCACTATCTCGTCTTGGATAAATTTGATGGTAAGTACCATCAGATCTACGAATACGAAACTCTTATTTAGCATGTTCTCGAAAAGTTGACAGTATTCCTCATTGTCGTAGAAAAGTGTCGGTCGTAGTGAGACTCGTAGTCCACGTTGAATTCTTTTCACCTTTGTATATTGTGCAAGCGTGTAGGCATGTAATTTAAAGGATGAGAGTTTCTTAAAGAGGACCTGTCACCCCCTGCTGCATTGCAAACTAAATGCAGCATGTCTGCTGCATTCAGGGAAAGTCTCCCCCATGTTTCTAGCCCCCCTGTAAGCTTTAAAAAAGACACTAGAAAACTTACAGTTAAGTAGTCTAAAGGGTGGGATCTTATTAAGAGGTCCTGGCTGCTGGCACAGTCCTCCAGTCTTCTCCTTGTGTATTCTGCCCCCTTCTATTTCTTTGCACCACCTCCTGTTCTGCTGGCTCTGCCCTCCTCCTCTCCTGCTTTCTGTTGCTCAACCTGCTTCACAGAGCTTGGTCAGAGCAGCTGCAAAGCATTTGGCCTGACGTCAGTGCCAGATTTCCACCCTGTTTATGCTCTATTCAGAGAGCAGGACGAGAATCTGGCGCTGACGTCAGGCCAAATGCTTTGCAGCTGCTCTGACCAAGTTCTGTGCAGCAGGTTGAGTGACAGAGAGCAGGAGAGGAGAAGGGCAGAGCCAGCAGAACAGGAGGCAGCGCAGAGACATAGAAAGGGGCGAAATACACAAGGAGGAGGCTGGAGGATTATGCCAGCAGTGTTGACCTCTTAATAAGATCCCACCTTTTAGACTACTTAACTGTACGTTTTCTAATGTCTTTTTTTTTTAAAGCTTACAGGGGAGCAAGAAACATGGGGGAGCCCTTCCCTGAATGCAGCAGACATGCTGCATTCAGTGCTGCATTTAGTTTGCAATGCAGCAGGGGGGTAGCAGGTCCTCTTTAAGTTCTTTCTCGAAGCCTCTCGACTTGATTTCTATATTAGACATGCTGAGAAAATTATCGGTGTCTCTTACTGAGGACAAGATTTCACTTGTCTGTTACTCCTTATATGAAAAATGCCAAAAGAGGCCATGAAAGAAGTGCTAATATTGTGGGAGCCTTGACAAAAAAAAGTTTGACAATAAGGCTATGGCCACTAGTAGGTGCTCCATGGGAAAGAGAACTTGTAGAGAAAACTAAAAATAACCCTGGCACACTCTCGAAAAAAGACTGGAGAAATACTTCCTTTTTTAGGTTTTTTTATTTTGCAGTGACAAGTGAAGATATTCAACATGAGCCTTTTTTGCTGAATAATTCTGTACAATGAGAGACATACAAAAAAAAAAACAAAATGAAAATCCAATATCGCAAGAATAAAGATAAGTATGTAGCACTTAATTTGTGCGGTAGATATGTTCACAGTGATGTGATCGTGTGAAGTAAATTGTTATACATGTGAAAACATAGAAAAGCAAAAAAATGGTGATAATTTGTGAGTATGTGGGCGAAGTGGGTAGAATTGAACGTGGAGTAAAAGAAAGAAAAACAAAGAAAAATGAAGAAAAAAGAAGTAACAGAGGGGAAAAGGAAAAAGAAAAAGGAGATAAAGGAAGAAACTAGGATGAAGGGTTCAGTTACTTATTATAGATGGAACTGGTTCAGGTAGTTGGAGTGATTAAGTGTCCAAGTTACCTTATATGAGTCCCTTTTCAGTGGGGGACAGGTGTAGTTATGAGTAGCCCCAAAATGCGACAATTCTGGTTGTCTGGAAAATGAGTGAACAATTTGTAAATCACCTGAATTTGAACCTGGGAACAGGTCATGTGTAATCTGAACACACCGGCCATAGTGGTGTGTTGCGGTGAGACTTGGAGCCCAGCTTGGGTTCCCTGATGTATGCAATGTATGGAGACAGCTGTAAGATTAATGGAGTATAGTTCAGTTTATGTACTAGAGATGGTACATAATCAGGTGGTGGGATTCATGGTACTGTGACTAATTTACCTAATTAGCTAGGAACCTAGAGAAGTCAGAAAGGATAAATCCAGTGATGTGTTTCTATGTTTAGTTCTCAATAGGATGGGTGTTTTTCATCCTTATTAGGGTATTGCTGTAAGATAATGGAATTGTGACTAAAAGCATGCGACATTGTGCCAAACACTGGTTATCTTTATATTAAGGTATCTTTTGTTGTACAGGTATTTAGTATATAGTTTCAATGTGCTACATAAACTGGATACCTGCACAACAAAGGGTACCTCAATATGAAGATAACCAGTGTTTGACACAATCTCTTATGCTTTTAGTCACAATTCCATTATCTTACAGCAATACCCTAATGAGGATGAAAAGAAACACCCATCTTTTTGAGGACTAAACATAGGATAAATCCAGTGATGTGTTTCTTTCTGACTTCTCTAGCTTCCTTAGCTAATTAGATAAATTAGTCATAGCACCATAAATCCCGCCACCTGATTATGTTCCATCTCTAGTAAATAAACTGAACTATACTCCATTAATCTTACAGCTGTCTCCATATATTGCATACATCCAGGAACCCAAGCTGGGCCCCAAGTCTTACTGCAGCACACCACTGTGACCGGTATGTTCATATTACACAAAACCTTTTCCCAGGGGTCAAATTCAGGTGTTTTACAAATTGTTCACTCCTTTTCCAGACAACCAGAATTCTCGCACTTTGGGGCTACTCAGAACTAACCCCACACCTGTCCCCCACTGAAAAGGGACTCATATAAGGTAACTTGGACACATAATCACTCCAACTACCTGAACCAGTTCTACCAATAAGTAACTGAACCCTTCATCCTAGTTTCTTCCTTATTCTCCTTTGTTCTTTTTCCTTTTCCTTGCTGTCCCTTCCTTCTTTTTTCTTCATTTTTCTTTTTTTTACTCCATGTTCAGTTCTACCCACTCTCACCCACATACTCACTCATGAACTATCACCATTTTATTGTTTATTTTATGTTTTTTTACATGTATAACAGTTTACCTCACACGGTCACGCCACTGAACAAAAGTACCGCACAACTTAACTGCTACATATTTTTGTTAATTCTTGTGATATTGGATTTTCACTTTGTTTTTTTTTTAATGTCTCTCATTGTACAGAATTATTGAGAAAAATAGACTAATGTTGAGCCGAAGCGTATGAATATCTTCACTTGTCACTGCAAAATAAAAAACTGAAAAGGAAGTGTTTCCCCAGCCTTTTTTATTCGAGGGTGTGGCGGGGTTATTTTTAGTTTTCTCTGCAAGAACTCTTTCCTTCAGAGCACCTACTATTAGTTGAGCCGGACCATAGCCTTATTGTCAAATGTTTTTTTGTCAAGGCTCTTACAATACTACAAAGCACCCACTGACCTTGTGGAGACCAGTGGAGGATAACACTGCAGGCACCAGTTAAAGCACTCAAACACAGTGAAACCCAAGGTGCATTGCTCCCTAGAATTTGAATATGCAGATGAAGTCCATGGAGCTTCGGTTAAGAGTCTACGACATGGACACCAGCCAGTTAACCCACCAGGGAAGGACCTAGCCCTGGGTATTAGTAGTCCTTATGTCACTATCCAGCCCTTGCGAGCTTGAAGATATGGCCAGGGATTTACCATGGACTAGGTATCCAACCACAGACAGTTGTTTCGGGGTTGTTGCCCCTCATCAGTGTGGCGCAGGATTCTGGCTGGGTGGGAGCAATGCTTGATAGACAGACATCACAAAGCACCCACTGACCTTGTGGAGACCAGTGGAGGATAACACTGCAGGCACCAGTTAAAGCACTCAAACACAGTGAAACCCAAGGTGCATTACTCCATGGACTTCATCTGCATCTTACAATACTAGCACTTCTTTCATGGCCTCTTTTGGCATTTTATCATATAATGAGGAACAGACAAGTGAAATCTTGTCCTCAGTAAGAGAAACCGATAATTTTCTCAGCATGTCTAATAGAGAAAGCAAGTCGAGAGACTACAAGAAAGAACTCAAACTCTCTTTCTTTGAATTGCATGCCTACACGCTTGCACAATATACAAAGGTGAAAAGGATTCCACGTGAACTACGAGTCTCACTATGACTGACACTTTTCTATGATAATGAGGAATACTGTCAACTTTTCAAGAACATCCTAAATAAGTGTTCCCTAGATTTATTGGTACTTGCCATCAAATTTATCCAAGACGAGATAGTGAAGGTAAAAGAGCAAGTACAATCTATCGAAAATCAACTTACTAACAACCTCTCTCCTGCAGACTTCACAAGTCAAAAAGCAAAAGCGGAAAAGACAATTCAAGACTTCTCTAACAACCTGAAGGCAAGGAACTACGAGATCAATACGACTATACCTTCGAGATCAATACAACTATGCAAAAAAACAGGTACATAGATGGTGCTACACCACCTTGCCTGAAGGACCACCCCACAGAAACCGCTATGGGTCCTTCGGCTCATCAGGCTCCGAGGGAGGACGTGGGTGAGGCCAGGGTGGATGAGGCGGACCACAACAACTTTTTTTAGGCCCAAGACCAGCCCGACCAAAACACCTCATGGCACCACCACGAGAGTCAACAGACGAGGAAGGAGGAGGGATGGACGAAGACCCCTACTTGGAAAACCGAATCCAGACTAACCTCGTTTACAACATTTCCTCTTACCTCCTTTCACCTGCCAAGACCCGGGTCCTCCAGAGGGGACTTTCCATCTGTCCAACCCCAGCCTTCATCTTCTTCCTGGTCCAACAGGAACTGAACCATATTTACTGCTCCATTAGACTGAAAAGACATTTTGACAAAGGAGTACAACAAAGATCTACAACTACAATGCGTTGTGAAAGTATTTGACAGTAAAGAGACCGAATACTATTGCATGCCCCACTTTTCAGTTTTTACTTGTTAAAAATGTTTTAAATATCCAATAAATTTTGCTCCACTTCAGAATTGTGTCCCACTTGTTATTGGTTCTTCACAAAAAAATTAGAATTTATATCTTTGTTTGCAGCCTGAAATGTGGCAAAAGTTTGAAAAGTTCAAGGGGGCCAAATACTTTCACAAGGCACTGTATCTCCACAGCATATGAAACAACACAGGACTACCTCACATTGAAAGATCTTGCGCTCAGGACTAAGTACTTTTCAGCCTCCCAGATCCTCACACCCTGTAGAAACATTTGTATCACTTGTATCTAATTCAGTTAGCAAATATATGAAGAACATAGAGAAAGGTAATTACCTTTTAAAACATAACCTTACCAAGGAGGAATCAATGGCACTCAACAGCCTTTAAACCAACAAAAAGATAATTATAAAACCCACCGACAAGGGTGGTGCCACACTGGCCCAACACCCAACATAAGGAGGAAGATCAAAACTTTGATAACCAATTACCTGACAATAGGTACAATTGATAAAGCAAGCCGAATACCTTCATAAACAAAATTCCATAACTCCAGTACTATATACACTTCCAAAAATACACAAAAACCTTGGGAATCCATCAGGGAGACCCATTGTGGCCTCTACCGACTCCATTCTTTCACCACTCTCCATTACACTCGAGAAAATACTAACTCCATTCATACCCAAAATCAAGTCGTTCAAAAAGGACACCTCAGACTTCCTGAGCCATATACGTGACATTAACAGCATATGGGCAGACAGTGTCTTGGTCACTCTCAATGTCAACAACCTCTACACTAGTATCCTTCATAACCTTGGTGTAGAGACTGTACGTTGGTTTCTTGACCAATATTAAACATTTGTCGAATCAAAAAAGGACTTTTGCATTGAAACTTTTGGAATTGGTTCTAACCAACAGCTTTTTCATGTTTGAAGACCAATTCTATCTCCAAAAACGTGGGACCACCATGGGGGCCAATATGGCGGCTCCGTACGCCAACATGTTCATGGCTAGGTTTGAGTCTAACCATGTATACAGCAACCATATTTTCACACAACACGCCGAAATATGGCTCCGTTACATTGACAATGTCTTTTGTGTGTGGTCAGGCAATACCATTTCACTGAATAACTTTGTCGAAGAGATGAACATGTAAGTACATAACCTGACTCTCACTTTACATTTTGATGTTGAAAAGATTAACTTCCTTGACACAGTGATTTACAAAGACGATCAAGGAATTTTGATAATTGACCGCTACACTCAGCCTACTAATTGCAACAGTCTCTTACATTGGACCAGCTGTTACCCCAAACATGTAAAACAAGCACTCCCTAACTCACAACACCACAGAGTGGAACGAATCATTAGCAATGAGACAACAAAAACACTAAGACATAGAGGAATGACTGAAAAATTTTGTCAACGTGGCTACCCTGACTCTTATTGCCAATCAACATCCCCAGGGGACCAAAGGATCAGAAGATCAGTCAATGATAGGATAACGTTTGTCAACACATACCATCCTTTCTCTCCTCTTATAAAAAAGCGATCCTTGAACATTGGCCCCTATTAGACAAAGCATACGCGAACATCACAGAATTTAAGAGCCCGCCCTTAGTCTGCCACAAAAGAGCATAAAATCTCAAAAACCTTCTTGTAAGGGCTGATATAGGCTCCACCATCCCTACCCTGAGACAAAAAAATGATTGGCACTGTTCGGAGAGGTACATTTCCTTTCTTAAACTGTGCCAATCTAGCTACGTAGTCAAGAGCGACTCATTCACACACCCACAGTCCTCGACATATGTGGTTTATCTTATTAAGTGCCCGTGTGGTCTTGGGTATGTTGGGGAAACCACTCAACATATCCAGGACCGTATAAGCAAACATAAATCTACCATACGGTGTCAGAACACATTGCTTCCTGTTCCTACCCATTTTGTAGAAAAACGCCACTCGGTGAGCCAACTTAAGTTCCCGGTAATTGAACAAGTCCCTATGCCAAGGAGAGGAGATAATAGAAAACATAAACTAAAGGAGCGAGAAGCTTACTGGAGTTACCACCTCAATACCCTCTCTCCATTAGGACTGAACCGAGAATTTGAGATTTGGCATTAAAATGATCTAAATTCATGGCACGCTGATTAGTACAAATACCTTCTGTGATGTATGTGTAATGTGTGCTTTGAAGTGTATAAGAATACCTCATATTTCCGCTATACATGACCATATCATTAAGATATTGTATTATGAAGACTGTAACCATGTATATTTGACAATATTCTGGTTTTGTTTTCCCTTTCTCTAGGCAAGACAAAGAACTTCTAATATTGATCCCTGATGTTGCACTACATCTACGATAGAGCCTGTATCACTTGCACTTCCTATATTCACATTCCAACCGGAGTAATGGTGGTCTCCTCTGTGGTGACATTCCTATCACCGCTCCACAACCCAAACATAACCAAGTGACCGCGGGCAACTACGCATGCGCAATAGCGCTTTCTGGATACACGTTTTTGCTGTGCATGAGCAATATGCGCAAACTGACATTTTCTTCCACTACCAATATGGCGCCGGCTCCCTCTCATGCGCAGTGAGCGGAAGACGCATTTCCAGTGCCTATAGATTTCTGTCCACAGGAAATGCGGACCGACTCAAATAGTAACGATTTTACACTGCCCACACTCCCTGCCTCCACTCACTCTGACACTGTGTCCTGGTAATTGTACCAGGACACAAGGTACTTTCTACCATGCAATGCTCTTCTACCCCTTAGGATGCTTTCATACTTAATAATTGTGCTCATCCACATTGTCTCTGCCTACAGGACGGTAGTCATATGCTAAACCACTACAATCTATATGATATGTGACTCCTACTCATTTGTCTCAATCTGTGTTTACCCAGCACCTAACCCTTTTTCCTGTACTTTCTCCTTAGAAGTGCATACAGCAAATTGGTTTATGCAGCACACTGAAACTATACTAAATACCGTATTTTTCCTTTTATAAGACGCACTTTTTTTCCTCCAAGTTTTGGAAGAAAGTGGGGGTGCGTCTTATAAAAGGAATATAACATTCTAGCATCCTCAGTTGCTTGGGAGGGGGGGACAGCAGTGAAGTGGGGACAGAAGTGACAGGGAATGGTCCTTGCTGAAGAATCAGGCGGCAGGAGCACCACGTGTCCCCGGCTCATTAACTACTTAGATATTCACTTCACTGCTCCCAGTCCCCACCCACCTCTCTGCACTGAACACAGGGAGCGGGAGAAGCTGCTTAGCCGGCACACATGGTCTCTCCCCAGCTTCCTGCAGTGGCTGGGGAGACTGTGTGCTGGAGATAGTGAGAATGGAGGAGCGGGGCGCAGTTGCTGTAAGTGAATCAGCACTGAGCTTTGTGCTGATTCACTGCCATGAAGACAGGGGCAGAGCAGGGAGATCGGTACCTTATCACAGTGTGGTGCTCTCTGTAATGTGTCCTGCTGAGCCCTGCACAGTGCAGAAATCCAGGAAGCTTGGTCTGCAGTTGAGGAGCTTCTGTGTATGGAGAGCAGGGCTGGAGCCTGCATAACACCAGTGTACAGCTCCTGTATCTACATCCTGCATCTACAGGTCAAGCTCTGCTGTGGTGACTTGTAATTAGGAGACAGGGCTGGAGCATTATATTTCAGCACAGTGTATAGACCCCCTCCCTGGCCCTCCCTCATACAGTACATCACATCAGAACTTGATCTGCAGACTATCGCCACTTCCTTGATTTCAGCAAGGTGATGGCAAAGCAGGATACATTAAAGTGAGTGCACATGTATATGTAACATAACTACTAATAAAGTTAACACTGCCAATACTGTGCTTAACTAGAACTTCAAGCATGCTATAGGATCTACAGTACATGCTGGGAGTTATAGTTCTTAAAGGGTTGCCACTACATGAACAAATCCCATCTCATTCACCTTTTTGGCCCTTGTATAATTAAGGCTGCCTTCACACTTGTGTCCCCCTCTGCGGCGTCCTGCGGAGGGGACCGCAAGCTGAGCACAGGCACTGCAAGTCCCTATGTTTAACATGGGGACGTGGGTGCCTGCGCTCGGTTGCAGATTGGCGTGCGCACCCATTCACTGCAATGTATGATTTGTACGCAGGCGGATGCATGCGCACAAATCATACAGTCTCGTCCGCACTAGGAACACATGTCGCATTCAGGGTGTGGACGAGAGTGTGTGATTTGTGCGCAAGTATACGCATGCGTACAAATCATACATGGCGGTGAATGGGTGCCATGCCAATCTGCCCCTGAGCGCAGGCACCCGCGTCCCCATGTTAAACATAGGGACTTGCGGTGCCTGCACTCAGCTTGCGGTCCCCCTCCACAGGAAGCAGCGGAGGGGAACGCTAGTGTGAAGCCAGCCTAAAAAAGACCATACTTACCCACGATGCTGCAGCGGTTCCAACATTGTCAGAAGTTGCATAGTCATCTCCCATGTGACATTGATATGAGACTCAGCCCTCCGACCAGTCAGTGCTGGCGTCTGTCTCCCCGCCATCAGACACTGGAGCAAGAAGTCATTGGTGTTGCTCACATGCTGCTCCTGCATCCGAAGGAGACAGATGCCAGCGCTGACTGGTCGCAGGGCCTGACTGTCATATCAAAGTCATTTTTTGCTTCAAATATTTTTTTCCCTATTTTCCACCTCCAAAATCTGGGTGCATCTTATAATCCGGTGCGTCTTATAAAGCGAAAAATACGGTACCTGCACAACAAAAGGTACCTTTAATACGAAGATAACCAGTGTTTGACACAATCTCTTATGCTTTTAGTCACAATTCCATTATCTACAGTAATACCCTAATGAGGATGAAAAGAAACACCCATCCTATTGAGGACTAAACATAGAAACACATCACTGGATTTATCCTTTCTGGCTTTTCTAGCTTCCCTAGCTAATTAGGTAAATTAGTGATATAGCATTATAAATCCCACCTCCTGATTATGTACCATCTCTAGTAAATAAACTGAACTATACTTTCTTAATCTAAAGGTACCTTTACACGCCGCCACAGGAAGGCAGCAACTGCCGGGCACTGGGGATAATTGTGCCTGTTGCCATGAAAAAGCTACGAAATGGCGGCGTGTAAATAAGGCAGTGACTCCCGGTGTCCAGCAGTTGCTTCGAATACCTGTTGCTGAGCCATGCTCAAAAACAGAAAGGCACAATTGCTATGGTGGTGGCGTGTAAACGGGGCACAGGCATGGATGTTGCGTCGCCTAGTGAATTCCCAGGGGCATGCCACGGCGTCATGGTTACCACGCCCCATCAGCGATCATTGGTGGGGGCTACTGTGTAACCATTGGCTGTCCCTTGACATGGTGCCATATTTAAAGAGCTATCCATTCACAGTCCACAATTGCACTGGCGTCATGTCTTAGTCAGCCTTCCAGTGCAGGCTGGCCAATCATGACGCTATTGCGTTGTTCAATCAACGCTTGTGCATCACGGAATACACAACTCTGTCACGCCTATGTACTTACGGCGCGAAATATGTACGCCCATATTCCTTTGTGGTAGTGGCGTGTGAAGTAGCGAAGGTATTCCACAGGAAGTAAGCCGCAGGATCTGTTGGCACTTCCGGGGAACAAAGATGCCTTCTGTGGAGCACGCAGTGGCGGTGTGTATATGCAGCATCAGCGATTGGTATCCACCGTTAAAAACGTGCACGTGCGGTGGATACCTGTTGCTAGGAACAGTGGCGGCGTGTAAAGGTACCTTTACAGCTGTCTTTATACATTGCATACATCAGGGAACCCAAGCTGGGCCCAAAGTCTCACCGCAACACACCACTATGGCCGGTGTGTTCAGATTACACATGGCCTGTTCCCAGGATCAAATTCAGGTGAATTACAAATTGTTCACTCTTTTTCCAGACAACCAGAATTGTCGCACTTTGGGGCTACTCATAACTAACCCCACACCTGTCCCCCACTCAAAAGGGACTCATATAGAGTAACTTGGACATATAATCACTACAACTACCTGAACCAGTTCCACCTATAATAAGTAATGGCCAGTTTACACACACCAACTTATCTGTCCAACTTCTGACCAACTTGCTGGCTGCAGTGAAATCATGGACATATTGTTCCATTTGTACACAGCCACAAAATGGAGCAATGTGTCCATGATTTCACTGCAACCAGCAAGTTGGTCAGAAGTTGGACAGATAAGTTGGTGTGTGTAAAGTGGCCCTAACTAAACCCTTCATCCTAGTTCCTTCCTTTCTCTCCTTTGTTCTTTTTCCTTTTCCCCTCTGTTCCTTTCTTCTTTTTCTGGTTTTTCTTCATTTTTCTTTCTTGTACTCCACATTCAGTTCTACCCACTCTCGCCCACATACTCATGAACTATCACCTTTGTTTTTCTATGTATAAGAGTTTACCGCACATGATCACGCCACTGTGAATAAATCTACCACACAACTTAGGTGCTACATATTTATGTTTATTCTTGTGATATTGGATTTTGATTTAGTTTTTTTTTTGTATGTCTTTCATTGTGCAGAATTATTTCGCGAAAAAGGCTCATGTTGAGCCGAAATGTATGAATATCTTTCCTTGTCACTGCAAAATAAAAAACCTGAAAAGGAAGTATTTCTCCCGTCTTTTTTTTCTGGAGAGTGTGCCAGGGTTATTTTTAGTTTTCTTTAGCATGCCAATGGCATCCTTCCTCAAAACCTGCAACTTCTGTGGTATTGTGCCATGTGATAAAACTGCACATTTTGGAGTGACCATTTATTGTGGCCAGCAAAAGGCCCACCTGTGCAATAATCATGCTGTCTAATCACCATCTTGATATGTCACACATGACGTGGATGGATTCTCTCGGCAAAGTAGAAGTGCACACTTAGGTCTCTTTCACGTATCCGTGTCTCCAATACGTGCAATGTTACTGAGTGATCATTTTCACATGTCCATGTTTCTGCATTGACCGTGTCTCTGTGTGGAGAAGACGCGTGTCGGTGTGCTCCACACAGTGACGTGCATTTCTGACTGGCAGCACGGATTGGTGGACCCCTTCAGATCAATGGGTCTCTCCCAAAAACTTCCTGCACACGGATGTCATCCGTGTGATATTCATGACCAAGAACCAGAGCAAAGAGTTTAGTTAACAGAAAAAATAATTTTATACTTACCTGACTCCAGCGATGATGCTGTCAACTCACTTCCTGGGCTGCTCATTAAGCTTATGAATATTCACTGCACTGACTGCTACAGCAGACCCAGAAGCAACTGTGACAGAAGTGCCAGAGACAGGTAAGTATGCAAAGTCATGCTGTACGTGTGCTATTTGGATGTCACATGGATAGCACACGGATAGCACATGAATGACCCACAATGCTGGACCAACATGGACATGGGGGAAAAAACAGCCCCTCGCACACATTCATTTTTGCAAAAATGTGTGAAAGACAATTAAGGCCTCTTTCACTTTTGCGTGTCTCAGATACATGTGTCATCCGTGTAGCCACTGTGAGATAGCGCAAGCTCGGGGTACATGGAGGACTCGCCTGGCAACGGAATTTGACACAAACCCCCGTGTTTGTAAAGTAACACTATAAACAGCAGTTTATTTTCACATCATAAACCGCATACATCACATATATAACAGAATATTATTCACAGTTCACATAACAGTAGGTCACGTATCACATGTACACTTTAGAAGACTGATATATTATATACACAGAAGCACAGCTCCATAGAACAACAGGAGCACTAATCACAGCTCCTTTGGCGGTTATGGCCGCCTGGCCTTATCTCCACTTTACACATCGTACATGGCAGTATTTACATAGACCATTATACATTCACCTATAGTACATATTCACATATTATAAGAGACCTATACAGATCCATAGGGATCAGATACGCAGCTGGCACACCCCTGTTCACACAGGCCACACAGTCTCAAACAGGCTGCTACAATGCACACAGCCTTCACACATCTTATACATTGGTCAACGGGACCCTTACAATCTTACAGTCGATCCCAATGGCAGTTACGACCACCTGGACTTTGAGACATCCCCAGTCTCTCACATGCTACACAGCATACAGTCCATTGTGAGGTTACATGGACTCCAACCCATCACAGGGCCCATACACATACAGTCCATCATAACACATACGTGGTCTGCAGCCTCTTACAGGTCCAGACTACGTTTAAGCTACCTGAGCTATAGGGCAATTAAGGCATCCCCAAGGCCTCCTCACATGCTATTCAGGTCACTAGCCACCTCCAGGTCTCCATACCAGGCAAACCTCCAGGACAACAGCTGCACCAACACATCAAGAGCGAGCAGCCTCCACGTTCAGTCATGATTCCCACATGCTCAGTAGCTCCACAGACCTGTGCATGTGGCCTCAAGGCTCCATTCAGGTCTGAGGGACAGGTGTCTCTCACATGGAGATGCAGGCTTCCCTCCATGTCCCAGACGGATGGGATTCCTCTGACTCACATCCCACAGGATCTGCTGTACCATCTTCCTGTCTCACAGCACTAGGCAGCTTAATATCCTACCTGTCACACCCACACCTGGGACAATGTGAGCAATCAGCACATCCACACACACAGACCTAGGTGCAGTTAACCCTTTGTGCACCAGTCAGGTCTAGTAAAGCAATCACCCATTCACACACATAGGTCAAAATGCCGTTAACCCTGTATGCACAGCTCAAGGCCCATTTGATGAAAACTGGCCATGGGCTATCATGCCAGTCTTACCTCACACCACATGCCGAAGACACAGACATATACATTTTTTATCCAATGGTCTTTTTCACACGTCCATGTTTCTGCATGGATGGTGTCTCTTTGTGGAGCAAACATGTCTGTTGGCTTCACCCAGTAACATTTCTGTTTTTGGGTGCAGCATGTACACGTGGACGCATTCAGGTGAATAGGTCCTTGCTAAAAACGTCCTACACACAGATGTCATCCATGTGACACCCATGTGCATAGACCAGAGCAAAGATATTTTAGGACAAATAAATGGATAAACCTGACTCCAATGATATTGCCTGTCACACTCACTTTCGGGTCCGTTCATTAGGTTCATGAATATTCACTGCACTGAGTTCAACTATGGACTAGGAAGCCATTTTGACACCAGCGCTGGAGCCTGGTAAGCATACAAAATCATGCTGTCTGTCACTATTTCCACATTGCCTGTGTTCTAGGTTTGTGGAGACTGTCAGGCTGGACTGGCTCTGTGCCTCAATCACCTTAATTCAGCTCACTTAATTAAGAGCCTATTTAACCTAGCTTTCAACTCTGCTCTGGGTCAATTGTACTTTTGTTTTTGGCTGTGTAGGACATGATCTCTTTGTGTTCTGAACTAGACCCTGCCTGACTTTTTTTTCTTACCTGGACTTGATCCTCTGCTAGTGACCTGACTTCTCTTTCTGTTTTGTACTTATGTGCTCTTTTTCTGTCTCTCCGGTTTCCTGACTTCGGCTTCAATTGGATTTTGCTTCTGTTAACCCTTTGTTTTACTGCGCCATTTCCAGGACCTGACCGCAGATTGCTTTGACTTCTCTTTACTACCAGTAAGTAGTGTAATTGTTATATTTACTTTCCATTTATTTCAGTTAGTTTTCTGCTCCTCTGAGACTAGTTACTACTTATGACCAGCGACACATTACAGTTGAACAGAATAATTTTTTTTAACCCACCTATGAATCCATTACGTACTTTGTGTGATCAGGTGGCGGATCTGACTCAGTTAGTCCAGGATCTGGCCCTGGAACAACACAAATTGGCAGCTCCTCAGACTCAGCTACAGGGCCAGATGTTTGGTGCTTTTCCTGCCCCTAAGAATTTCTCCTCTGACCACTGTTATGACTTCTGAACCTGCTGACGTATCTTTGAGCCCCTCTGAACCTGTTGTAGCACTCGCTGACAAGTTCTCTGGGAAAAAAGACCAGTTCAGAGTTTTCAAGAAGAATGGTAAATTATTTTCTACCTTGCGCTCTTGGTCTTCAGGCAATGATTCACAGCGGGTGGGAATAATAATGTCACTTCTGCAGGGGGGTGGGGTTCTTCAGACTTGGGCATTTTCTCTACCCTCTCTTGCTCCTGAATGTCTTTTGGTAGGCACCTTTTTTGACGCTTTAGGACAGATCTATGACGAACCTGACAGGGTTAAGGTGGCAGAGACGAAGATCATGAATCTGGCACAGGGCACCCCACAGCAGAAGACTATTGTACTGAATTTTGGCAGTGGTCTTCTGAGGTCATGTGGAATGACGCAGCTCTGAAATGCCAATTACTCAGGGGTCTATCGGAATCTCTAAAGAATGCTCTGACTCTACATGCTCCACCTATTTGTTTGATGGAGACCATGACTCAGCCTAGCCACATGGATTGGAGGATGCAGGAGAGACATGACGTTCAACAAGAGGTTGCATTTTGTCCATCTGGCCCAGTTCGTTTACCTCAGATGGAACCTATGGAGGTTGGAGCTACCAGCTCAAGGATCAATGAGAGGAGATGCCGTCGGGAACTTGAAGATTGTTAATTTTGTGGCCAAGCTGGCCATTTCTTAATAGATTGCTTGACAAGACCTGCAGTGAACAAGCCATCGGGAAATGCCTAAGTCAGGGTGTTTGTCGAGGAGGTCACCCAGACTTCCAGATACCCTTTTACTCCTCCGATTAAGTATTATTGAATGCTGAACTTTTATCTAAAAATCAGTGTCTGTCAACATTTGCATTTATTGACTGTGGATTAGCGGCCAATTTCATTGATTCATGACTGGTTCTGAAGTTAGAATTAGGGACAGTTAAGTTAGTAAACACCATTCAAATCATTGCCATTGGTAGAACTCCGTTGCTCAAGAATTTAGTTCAGTTTGTTACTGTGGAGTTCACACTCAAGGAGGGGTTCCTTAACATGCAACTAATCTCCTGCTATATTTTGGACAATTTACCTGTTGGAATTGTATTGGGTATTTCTTAGCTGCGTATGTATACTCCAATCATTAAATATATTATCAAATGGGGTCTTTATTGTGTTGAAAACTGTCTTAAATCTGTGCATGTTTGCTTTGTTAGTCTGGAGCGTCTTCCGGAATACCTTAAAGACTTTGAAGATATTTTTTCATAAAAAGAGGCTGGGGTCTTACCTCCTCACCTTCCCTATGATTGTGCTATTAATCTCCTTCCTAATGCCAAATTGCCCAAGGCTCGCTTGTATAACTTGTCTGGTCCTGAGACGACAGCCATGAATGTTTGTATTGCCGAATGTTTACGTAAAGGTCACATCCGGCCTTCCTCATCGCCAGTATCTGCCGGTTTCTTTTTTGTTAAAATGAAAGATGGAGGTCTTCTACCCTGCCTCGATTTCCGTGAACTAAACAAAATAACTGTTAAAAATACTCATCCGCTTCCACTCATCCGCTTCCACTCATCCCAAATCTGTATAATCAGCTTTCGGGTGCCAAATGGTTGTTTGGTCTGGATCTCAGAGGGGCATATAATCTGATATGTATTCGTGAGGGTGAAGAGTGGAAGACAGCGTTTTTGACATCCTAAGGTCTTTTTGAAAATCTTGTTATGCCTTTTTGTTTAACTAATGGTCCAGCGATTTTTCTGAATTTTATGAATGATATTCTTTCTGACTATATTTGGAGATTTATTGTGGTTTATTTAGATGATATTCTAATTTTCTCACCTGACCTGGATTCCTATCATAAACCTATCCATCTGGTTCTGCAAAGGTTAAGAGATAATTGCTTGTTCGCTAAACTTGAAAAATATACCTTTTCTGTGCAGAAAATATCATTCTTGGGTTTCATTGTGTCATCCTCAGGTTTTAAGATGGATCCAGGGAAGGTTCAGGCCATCATTGATTGGGTTCAACCGAGCAACCCCAAGGCCCTGCAGCGCTTTTTGGGTTCGCAAATTATTATAGGAAGTTCATCAGAGGTTTTTCCAAAATTGTTAAGCCTCTTACGGACCTCACTCGTAAAGGGGCAGAGCTGAAAGCTTGGTTGCCAGAAGCGGTTAGGGCTTTTGAAAATTTGAATAAATGTGTTGACTGCTCCTGTGCTTGTTCAACTAGATCTCCAGAGGCCGTTCATTGTGGAGGTAGAAGCTTCTGACATCGGGGTGGGGGCTGCATTGTCTCAAGGTCCAAAGACCTTAACTAACCTGCGACCATGTGCCTTTTTCTCTAAAAAAAAAAATTCTCCTGCTGAAAGGAACTATGATGTGAACAATTGAGAGTTGCTTGCTGTCAAGTTGGTTTTGAAGAATGGAGGCATTTTTTGGAAGGAGCCGTTCATCCAGTCACCATGGTGACAGATCACAAGCATTTAGCCTATATTGAATCTGCCAAGTGGTTGACCCCTAGACAGGCCAGATAGTCTTTATTTTTCTCAAGATTTAATTTTTTTATTACGTTCACACCTAGATCTAAAAATGTAAGAGTGGATGCCCTTTCTCGTAGTTTTGATTTGTCTCCTTCCTCTATTCTTCCTCAGGGTATTGTTGTGGCCATGGTTTCTTCTGATCTAGAAGCTGAAATACGTACTGCTCAGTCCTTGGCTCCTTTCAAAACCCCTGAATGCAAATTGTTTGTTCCTGTGAACCTCCGATTATGTCTTTTACATGAATTCCATGACTCTGTGTTGAGTGGTCATCCTAGGGTCACTGCCACCCAGAAGGAAGTTGCTAGACTCTTTTGGTGGTCTGCTATGTATAGGGATGTTAGAGAATTTGTGACAGCTTGTGAAACTTGCGCACGCACCAAAGTACAGCATTGCTGGCCGCCGGGAATTCACTCTTTTGCAAATTCCAGAAAGACCATGGACTCATTTGTCCATGGATTTGATTTCTGATTTACCTTTGTCTTGGGGGATGACTGCTATATGGGTGGTGGTTGATCAATTCTTGTCCCATTATCTGAGTTGCCCAATGCTGAAACTCTCTCCAAACTGTTTATTGTTCATGTGGTATGATTTCATTGGATTTCCCTCAATATTGTGTTTGATAGGGGGGTACAATTTGTCTCTAGATTTTGGAGGGCCTACTGCAAAAAAATTAGGGATTGATTTGTCTTTCTCCTCAGCTTATCACCTTATCATCTAACGGGCAGATGAAGAGAACAAATCAGTTTCTGGAACAAATTTTCAGATGTTTTGTCACCGCTCAGCAGGAGAATTGGTCGTTGTTTCTTCCTCTGGCTAAATTTGCCTTCGGGTTAATCAGTCCACAGGGACCTTGCTGTTTTTCTGTAATTATGGGTCCCATCCTCACTTTGGTGAATTCTCCAGGATAAGTTCTGGGTGTCCTGAGGTAGATGTCACCATTCAGGAGTTGGGGACTGTTTGGCAGGAGGTTAAGAAGAACATTGGGGTGGCTCAGTATCGGCAGAAACGGAAGGCCAATAGGAGGCGCTCGTCTGGGGCCGTTTTTAAGGTGGGTGATAAGGTATGGCTATCCTCGAAGAATATTAGATTAAAGGTGCCCTCGCTGAAGTTGGGTCTTATTGCTCCATATGAGATTTTGAAGGTAGTCAATCCAGTCACCTTCAGATTAAAACTTCCCCGGTCATTCTGTATTCCTAATGTGTTCCATAAATCGTTGTTGAAGGAGTTTGTTCCCTCTGCTCTATCTACTTTGCCCCGCCTCCTCCGGTGTCAATTGAGGGGAACGTGGAATATGAAGTTCAAAGAATCATTGATTCCAGAATGGTCTGGATTTCCCTTTAATATCTGGTGCATTAGATGGGGTATGGACCAGAAGAACAGTCCTGGGTTCCGGCTCATTCTATAAGGGCTGATTGGTTGGGCCGGGCCTTTCATCGGAGATTTCCTGGGAAACCTGGGGGACCGGTGGCTCCCCCTTGAAGAGAGGGTACTGTCACGATCTCCACATTGCCTGTGTTGTTCTAGGTTTGTGGAGACTGTCAGGCTGGGCTGGCTCTGTGACTCAATCATTTGAATTCAGCTCACTTAATTAAGAGCCTATTTAACCTAGCTTGCAGCTCTGCTCTGGTTAATTGTACATTTGCTTTTGGCTGTGTAGGACTTGATCTCTGTGTTCGGAACTAGACCCTGCCTGACTTTATTTCTTACCTGACTTGATCCTCTGCTAGTGACCTGACTTCTCTTTCTGTTTTGTACTTATGTACTCTTTCTCTGTCTCTCCGGTTTCCTGACTTTGACTTGAATTGCATTTTGCTTTTGTTAACCCTTTTATTTACTGCGCCATTTCCTGGACCTGGTTGTGGATTGCTTTGACCTCTCTTTACCACCAATACTAAGTATTATAATTGTTATACTTACTTTCCATTTATTTGTTGGTTTTCTGCTTCTCTGAGACTAGTTACTACTTGTGACCAACGTCACACTGTCCTTGTGCTATCCAAATGTCACATGGATAGCACACCGGGAGCACACAAATCACGCACAACGCCGGACGCACTGGAAAAAAAGATGGCCTGTCACACACGTGTACTATTTGCACGGACATGGGAAAGGGGCGTAACACAGAATGAGATAGATTTGTTTAAAATATTTGAAAAAAAATGGCCTGCCTGCATTGTGTACATACAGAAAAGTCTTAGAATGTTTTACAATATGTATGTGTATACCGTAATATATATATAAATATATACCGTATATACTCGTGTATAAGCCGACCCGTGTATAAGTCAACCCCCCTACTTTTTCCCCCAAAACCTGGGAAAACCTATTGACTCGTGTATAAGCACAGGTATACAGCCCCCAGCAGTGTGGTATACAGCAGCCTCCCCAGTGGTATATACAGACCCCAGTTGTAATACAGCACCCCATGTAATCAGCGCCCAGTGTAGTTACGCACCAGTGGTAGTATACAGCACCCAGTGTAGTATACAGCAGCCCCAGTGTAGTATACAGCAGCCAAGTATAACAGCAGCCCCAGTGGTATATACAGCAGCAACCCCAGTGGTATATACAGCAGCAGCCCCAGTGGTAGTATACAGCAGCCCCAGAGGTATATACAGCAGCCCCAGAGGTATATACAGCAGCCCCAGTGGTATATACAGCAGCCCAGTGGTAGTACACAGCAGCCCCAGTGGTAGTATACAGCAGCCCCAGGGTAATACAGCAGCCCCAGAGGTATATACAGCAGCCCCAGTGGTAATACAGCAGCCCAGGGTATATAAGCAGCCCCAGGGATAAAGCAGCACCCAGAGGTAATACAGCAGCCCCAGGGTAATACAGCAGCCCGAGTGGTAATACAAGCAGCCCCAGGGGTAATACAGCAGCCCCAGGGGTAATACAGCAGCCCCAGGGGTAATACAGCAGCCCAGGGTAATACAGCAGCCAGGAATCACAGCAGCCCCAGGGTAATACAGCAGCCCCAGGGGTAATACAGCAGCCCCAGGGTATACAGCAGCCCCAGGTAATACAGCAGCCCCAGGGGTAATACAGCACCCAATGTAATCAGCAGCCAGGGGTTATACAGCAGCCCAGGGTATACAGCAGCCCCAGGGGTATACAGCAGCCCCAGAGGAATATACAGCAGCCCCCCCATATCAGTATACAGGCCCCCCCTTGTGTAGCAATCCTGAAAAGGAAAACATTATCATACTTATCCGTCCCGCTGTCCCGCTGCCGCCGCCATCATCGCGCTCCTCCGGCTTCATCCAGCGTCTTCCGACTTCCTCCTCTGGCGCGCAGACAATGACATCATTGCCTGCGCCCACCGGAGGAAGCCGGAAGAAGACGGATGAAGCTGGAGGAGCGCGATGACAGCGGCGGCAGCGGGACGGCGGGACGGATAAGTATGATAATGTTTTCCTTTTCAGGATTGCTACACAAGGGGGGCCTGTATACTGATATGGGGGGGGGCTGCTGTATACTGTATACACTGTATACAGTGTATACAGTATACAGTGACTCGCGTATAAGCCGAGGGGGGGACTTTTCAGCCCAATTTTTGGGCTGAAAAACTCGCTTATACGCGAGTATATACGGTATATATATATATGAACTAGAAAAAATTCTCTGCAGCAGCGCAGCGCATGTTAACAATGGGGTACCACAGGGGTCAGTGTTGGGCCCGCTTCTATTTAATATATTTATTAATGACCTTGTATGGGGCATATGGAGTAGAATCTCAATATTTGCAGATGACACTAAACTCTGCAGGGTAATCAATACAGAGGAGGACAATTTTATATTACAGGAGGATTTATGTAAACTAGAAGCTTGGGCTGCTAAATGGCAAATGCGCTTTAATGGGGATAAATGTAAAGTAATGCACTTGGGCAGAGGAAACAAAAGGTATAATTATGTGCTTAATTGTAAAACACTGGGCAAAACTGTCACTGAAAAAGACCTGGGTGTATGGGTAGATGACAAACTCACATTTAGTGGCCAGTGTCAGGCAGCTGCTGCAAAGGCAAATAAAATAATGGGATGCATTAAAAGAGGCATAGATGCTCATGAGGAGAACATAATTTTACCTCTATACAAGTCACTAGTGCGACCACACTTAGAATACTGTGTACAATTGTGGTCTCCGGTGTATAAGAAAGACATAGCTGAACTAGAGCGGGTCCAGAGAAGAGCGACAAAAGTCATTAGAGGACTAAGGGGTCTGCAATACCAAGACAGGTTATTAAACTTGGGGTTATTTAGCTTGGAAAAACGAAGGCTTAGGGGTGATCTTATAATAATGTATAAATATATGAGGGGACAGTACAGAGACCTTTCTAATGATCTCTTTACTCTTAGGCCTGAGACTGGGACAAGGGGGCATCCTCTACGTCTGGAGGAAAGAAAGTTTAATCATAATCACAGACGCGGATTCTTTACTGTAAGAGCAGTGAGACTATGGAACTCTCTGCCACATGCTGTTGTAATGAGTGAGTCACTACTAACATTTAAGAAGGGCCTGGATGCCTTTCTTGAAAACTATAATATTACCAGTTATACATGCTAGATTCTTTGATAGGGCGTTGATCCAGGGAATTAGTCTGATTGCCGTATCTGGAGTCAGGAAGGAATTTTTTCCCCCAATGTGGAGCTTAGTGTTGCCACATGGGTTTTTTTTGCCTTCCTCTGGATCAACATGTTAGGCTATGGGTTGAACTAGATGGACTTAAAGTCTTCCTTCAACCTTAAAAACTATGTTACTATGTTACCAGTGATGTACATATGCTAACAAGCTGTATATATTTGAGAAAAAAGTTTAAAAACATACGTTTTTTTGAAAAAACTCAAAATTCTTATTTTTTTTATTTCTGAAGTTCTTAGTACATACATTGGCCAATGTCTGTTTGCTCATCAACTGAGACAAAGTGAGTTCAGGTCTAATAAGTCCTAACGCTGACATCCCTGCCCTCCTTGTCCACTCCCCCACTTCTCAGTTGGCGGACACCATCTCGACCCTAGGCCACCTGTAGGTGATGAGGGTGCAAATTGCAGAAGTGGAGCCAGCAACTCCATACGATACAAAATAGAAAAAACTGCACAGCACTCACAGAGATAATGTGAACTGGTGCCAGCAGGGACGCTGGGTCAAACAACTAGAAAAAATTCTCTGCAGCACTCAGCTACTACCAGTGATGTACATATGCTAACAAGATATATATTTGAGAAAAAAGTTTAAAAACATATGTTTTTTTTAAAAAACTCAAAATTCTTATTTTTTTATTTCTGAAATTCTTAGTACATACATTGGCCAATGTCTGTTTGCTCATCAACTGCGACAAAGTGACTTCAGGTCTGATGAGTCCTAACACTGACATCCCTGCCCTCCTTGTCCACCCCCCACTTCTCATCAGACCTAAGTCTTCGACATAAGTCTTTGAGTGCTGTGCAGTTTTTTTTCTGTTATATATATATATATATATATATATATATATATATATAAAAAAGAGAAAAAAAAGAGAAAAAAAAACTTTTTCTAGTTATATATATTATATATATACTAGCTGTGAGCCCGATGCAAGTGCATCGAGATTCTAGAACGTGCATTAATTTGATTATAGTAGTTATAGCTACTTTTTGAGGGAGTCCAATACTTTTTTTGGGGGTCCAATACTTTTTGGGGGGGGGGGTCCAATACTTATTGGGGCGCGTTCAATGCTTTTTGGGGTGCGTTCAATACTTATTGTGGCGCGTTCAATGCTTTTTGGGGCGCGTTCAATGCTTTTTGGGGCGCGTTCAATGCTTTTTGGGGGGCGTTCAATACTTATTGGGGTGTGTTCAATACTTTTTTGGGCGCGTTCAATACTTATTGGGGTGCGTTCAATACTTTTTGGGCGCGTTCAATACTTATTGGGGTGTGTTCAATACTTATTGGGACGCGTTCAATACTTTTTGTGGCGCGTTCAATACTTTTTGGGGCGCGTTCAATACTTATTGGGGTGCGTTCAATACTTTTTGGGGCGCGTTCAATACTTATTGGGGTGCGTTCAATACTTATTGGGACGCGTTCAATACTTTTTGGGGCGCGTTCAATACTTATTGGGGTGCGTTCAATACTTTTTGGGGCGCGTTCAATACTTATTGGGGTGTGTTCAATACTTATTGGGGTGTGTTCAATACTTATTGGGTGTGTTCAATACTTTTTGGGGCGCGTTCAATACTTATTGGGGTGTGTTCAATACTTTTTGGGGTGTGTTCAATACTTATTGGGACGCGTTCAATACTTTTTGGGGTGTGTTCTATACTTTTTGGAGTGCTTTGCTGGGCTAAACCTGAATGGTGCACAGGGGGTTAATCACATGTGTGTGAGTGAAGATGTGCTGATTGACTCACTGGGTTGCAGCTGGGAGTGAGTAGGCTGGATAGGAACCTGCCAGGTGTCTGAGTGAGGAGAGGACGATTCAGAAGTTCAGAGCACTGCCATGTGAAGAGGTGCTGGAAGTGATCCGTCCTCAGTGGGTAAGTGATGGGATGATGATGATGATGATGATGATGATGATGATGATGATGATGATGATGATGATGATGATCCCCCTAGAAGGTATAGGGAGATATACTGTGGTAGCGACTCGCGAGGCTCGGCCACAAAGCTAGCGATTTCCCGCTGAGGCTAGCGACTCGCTACCCGACCGGGAAATCGCTAGCTTTGTGGCCGAGCCTCTGGTTCTATTTTCGGCCAGCGACTCGCAATGGCCTCGCGGCCATTGCTCGCGCAGCTGACTCCTCGCATTGGCCGCTACGCGGCCAATGCTTCGCCGTGGTGACGTCACAGTCTGACATATCCACGGCACGTTTTTTTGGTCCGACACGAAAATGTCTTAGACAATTATATAGTAGAATAGTAGATACTAGCTGTGAGCCCGATGCAAATGCATCGGGTGTCTAGATTATTTTTAAATTTATTTTAAGATTTTCAAATAATAATCCAATTATTCCAATGACATCTTTACACCAACTACATATATTTGTATGGTTGATATCATTTAAGGAAAATTGAACTATTATGTTGTAAGGGTCTTAGAACACAAAGTAGCAACTCGCCCTATACTTTCTATGGGGATTACCGCAACCGCGCCGCAAGTAGACTCGCAATGGCCTCGATGCCATTGCACGCGCTACACAGCGACTCGCAATGGATCCCCATACAAAGTATAGGGGGACTTGCGGCAGGTGCGGCAGCTGAGGTAGCGACTCGCAATGGCCTCGCGGCCATTGCTCGAGCTACACAGCGACTCGCAATGGATCCCCATACAAAGTATAGGGGGACATGCGGCGGCTGAGGTAGCGACTCGCAATGGCCTCGCGGCCATTGCTCGCGCTACACAGCGACTCGCAATGAATCCCCATTGAAAGTATAGTGGGACTTGCGGCAGGTGCGGCAGCTGAGGTAGCGACTCGCAATGGCCTCGCGGCCATTGCTCGCGCTACCTCAGCGGTAAATCGCTAAGTTTGTGGCCGAGCCTCTGGTTCTATTTTCGGCCAGCGACTCGCAATGGCCGCTTCGCGGCCATTGCTCGCGCGTGGTGACGTCACAGCGTGACATAGCCACGGCGTTTTCGGGGTCCGACACGATTTTGCCTACGGCAATTATAGAGTAGATATATATATAAAATGTATGTTTATTAACGACTAGATGGGTGCCCGATGCACAATGCATCGGGATTCTAGCAGAGCGAGTCTCTGACTCGCAATGGCCGCTTCGCGGCCAATGCTTCGCGCTGCTAAGGCGACTCGCCATGCCCGCTGCGCGGGCATAGCGAGTCGCCTTAGAGCTGCTCGCAATGGCCGCTGCGCGGCCAATGCTTCGTTCGTATCCACATGACCACGCTGACTCGCAGCGAGAGCGGTCTCAAAAGGGGCAAAAAACCCATTCGTGATTATATAATAGATTATGGATTACTTCTTGTTTACTAATTAGCCAATTTGGATGGATTTTCAGTGTAAACATTCAAAAGGCTTCTCTATTCAGGAGTTGTCTACATAAGTGTCTAAAATTAAATAAATCATATAGGCTACTTTTTGATATTTTATATGTAATTTTTAACACATTTTGTTTACTAAATCACCTCCCATACAGTACCTTACATTTTTACCTTTAATATAACAGGTACTTGGCTGGATCAGAAATGGTGAATCTATGCTAAATGCTGGATTAATTACGGCCAGTTCGCTGCAAGAGGCAGAACAACTTCAAAGAGAACATGAACAATTTCAGCATGCAATAGAGGTAAGAATAAGTCTAAGGGTTCATTCAGACATCTGTGGACATCTGTCCCATCTCAGACTGCCCAGGACTTGCTGTGGCGAGTCTCCTGAAGCATGAAAGCTTCCTATATTTCTATGGAGCTGTGATGCTTGAGTTGGGGGAACTGTGGCCACTCTGTGCAGTGCAGTCTGAGATTGGACTGATTTATGCAGGGGCGAACCCAGACTGTAGTGGGCCCCGATGCAAGAAATTTTTTGGGGCCCCCCCGCCCCTCATAGTGGCAACAAAGTAATGTAAACATATAGATTGTAATATTTATTTACAACGCAACCCTCAAATAGCCCTGCATAAAGTATAAAGGCTTCCTCACACCCCTCCAAATATTATCATGCCCCCACAGAACCCTCCAGATATATTAAAATGGCTTCCATATTATATAATTGGCTATATATATTTTAATACATCATCCATAGTCCTCCATATATTATAATGCATTCCACGACCCTCCATATATTATAATACACCCGCATAGCCCTCCATATAGTATAAGGCAGTCCCATAGTCCTCCATATAGTATAATGGGCCCTCATATTCCTCCATATAGTATATTGCACCCCATACTCCTCCTATGTTATATCACTGTATTCACGGGTTAAAAAAAAAAAAGTAAATACTCACCTCTCTTCTTGCTGCTCCGCTCTGCACGTATCAGCACAGTGGCACTCAGTGATGACATCATCGTGCCCCACCATGCTGAGCTGCAAAAAGCAGACAGCTCAGCCAGGACTCGAGTGAAGAATGCTGCCGGCAGAGGCAGCCGGGACTATAGGAACGGGAGCGGCATCCGCGAGGAACTACCACTGGCGCACACACACCTTGTACGCACGTGGCTCCGCTCCAAATGCCTTGTAGACACGCGGCTCCGCTCCACATGCCCTGCGCATACGCCTCCGTTCCGTACACATGCGGCTCCTCTACAGGACGCCCCAGCATATGCGGCTCCACTCCATCCACCTTATGCACACGCGGCTTTACTCCATATGTCCCGCACATGTGGCCCTGCCTCATACTCACGCGGCTCTGCACACACGTGGCTCCGCTCCGTACACCTCGTACATACTCGGCTCTGCTCCATACACCTCACACACTCTGCTCTGCTCCGTACACCTCGTACACACTCGGCTCCGCTCCGTACACCTCGTACACACTAGGCTCCGCTCCGTACACCACGTGCACACTCGGCTCTGCTCCGTACACCACGTGCACACTCGGCTCTGCTCCGTACACCACGTGCACACTCGGCTCTGCTCCGTACACCTCAAACACACTCGGCTCTGCTCCGTACACCTCGTACACACTCGGCTCCGCTACGTACACACTCGGCTCCGCTACGTACACACTCGGCTCTGTTCCGTACACCTCGTACACACTAGGCTCCGCTCCGTCGTACACCACGTGCACACTCGGCTCTGCTCCGTACACCACGTGCACACTCGGCTCTGCTCCGTACACCACGTGCACACTCGGCTCTGCTCCGTACACCTCAAACACACTCGGCTCTGCTCCGTACACCTCGTACACACTCGGCTCCGCTACGTACACACTCGGCTCCGCTACGTACACACTCGGCTCTGTTCCGTACACCTCGTACACACTAGGCTCCGCTCCGTACACCACGTGCACACTCGGCTCTGCTCCGTACACCACGTGCACACTCGGCTCTGCTCCGTACACCACGTGCACACTCGGCTCTGCTCCGTATACCTCAAACACACTCGGCTCTGCTCCGTACACCTCGTACACACTCGGCTCCGCTACGTACACACTCGGCTCCGCTACGTACACACTCGGCTCTGTTCCGTACACCTCGTACACACTCGGCTCCGTTACGTACACACTCGGCTCTGCTACGTACACCTCGTACACACTCGGCTCCGCTACGTACATCTTGTACACACTCAGCTCCGCTCCGTACACCACGTATACACTCTGAACTCCGCTCCATAAACCTCATACACACTTGGCTCTGCTACATCCACACTGTAAATCCCTCCTGACATAAACTTCATCTCATCCAGCACCATGACAACCAGCACAGCAGAGTCCTGCATACACTGAGGAGCTGATCATGTGACCACTGACTCCTCCCCTCAATGTGACATCATCACAGGTCCTGTAAAAGCATAAAAGCAGTGTACAGAGCAGCAAACCCCCCCCCCCCCGGGTCTGTCCTCAGCCTGTGCCCTGTCTTTGGTCCCTTTCCTTGTACCTGGGTCCTTGTGCAGAGCTGTGTCCCCTCATCTGCTGCTGATGCTGAACAGCCATCAGCCATGTGGAGAGAATTTCAGAGGCCCGCGCGCATTGCCAGGATTGGTTGAGTGAGGTCCTCCCCACAGTGCAGGAGAGGTCACATGACTCACTCTCTGCACTGTGATTGGGGCTCTGTCCTCGCTCCTGAGCTGCTGTGAGGGGGCGTGGCCGGCAGCTAGAAGAGGCGTGGCCGGCAGCATATGTCGGCTTATTCTCGGTGCCTTGAGGGGGGGCCCCCTAGCCTGTCGGGGCCCTGGTGCCGCTGCACCAGTTGCACCACGGTAGGTCCGCCCCTGGATTTATGTGAATGTCTAAATAAGCCCTAACTGTTTGAAACCTTCAATCGGTTTAATGAAAATGTTCAACATGTTTGGATTGCTGTAGTAACATTGGTGCTGTGGTGACTTTTGCCACAGCCACTTATCATTATACTTTGATCTTGGCGCAGGGGCCAAATTGACACTCAGAAAAGTGCCCGACCCATAACACGTGATTGTGCTCCTTAAATGTTGTTGGCAAACATTGAAAAGTGTTATTTAACGGATTAACAGCAGCCATTGTCTCCACACCTGGTCCATTTTTTGGGCACTTTGCTTGGAATAACTTATGTGGACCAGATCTGATATGATTTCATCAAGTGTGATTTTTTTAAATGTATAGCATAGGCGGCCGTCACACTCATCAATATCGTGAGCGATGTTGTTAGCGATCACGTGCACGCGCGATCGCTAACAATATCGTTCACATCGTTGGTGAGCTGTCACAAGGCAGACTCACCAGCAATGTGGAGCAGCGATATCGCTGGTAACTATGGTACACATCGGGTTACTAGGCGCCGCGCGGCGCTTAGTAACCCGACGTTTACCATAGATACCATCTCCCAGCATAGGCTCTGCCGCTGGGAGATCGTTCATCGTGGTGTCACACACCACGATGAGGCCGATTGAACAAGCGTTTCTCGCTTGATATGAGCTCCGGCTCTCATATCTGCGATGTAACGATCAAGCGATTTTACATTGTAATATCGCTTGATTACATGCAACGATGCACAAACGATATCGCTTAAGCGATCAAAACGCAGATCGCATAAGCGATATCGGGCATTAAATTGAAGCGTGTGACGGCCGCCGTAAACATACCAGAAATGGTCTAGAAATTGACCAGAAGGTAAGAATTACCACTGTCTACTAAATGTGCTTGCCTTTTTTTCATCCTTGCTCTTTCACCATGCTCACATTTGCTCCCACAGTTTTTGCTTCACTGATCCTCACTCTCCTTTATTATCCCCAAACCATAGCACCCTCTAATCAAATAATTATCTCACCCTTCTTCTTCCCCCCCCCCCACATCACCTCATCTGCAGACCTGCTCTTTAGCCTCAGATCTCTCCTACTATAAAAATAAAAAAAAGCTGACCACTCTCCTTCTCCAACTTGTTCTTCTTTTCTCTGCTTCTTCTCAATGTTGATGACATACCTCCCAATCCTGTCCCCCCACCTCATACCTCCTCCTAAACCTCACTGCTATTTCCCTCAAACTAAGATGAACTACCGCAATCCCTCACATGTAATACCTATGCATTTGACTCCCACCCACCTGCTCCCTCTCTTTGGATCACTTTGGAATGCCCAGTCCATCTGCAACAAACTCCATGTGATTCATGATCTCCCCCAACCTTTCCTTCCTGGGCCTCACTGAGACATGGCTGACACCCTCTGACACAGCCTCCACTGCTGCACTGAGCTATGAAGGTCTCCACTTTACCCATGCTCATTGACATGTTAACTAACATGGTGAAGAAGTGGGTTTATTCCTTTCTAACAACTGCAGCTTCAACCAAATCCAACCTCCACCATCCCTTATCCTCACTTCTTTTGAAGTGTGCTCTGTCGCCACTGCTTTTATAGAACAATTTTCCATCTGGCTCCTTCATTTTCTCTCTGCGAAAACTCTCACCATCATCATGGGTGACTTGAATACCCCTTATTGACACTCGCACAATCAACAGTTTCCAAACTCCTGACCAGATATTTATGAGTCGTGCACACTGATGAATGCGATTAATAACCGCATTCATCTACCACCAGGAAAACTGCAAAAACTGAGTGCAAAAAAACACACGAGTCAACACAAAGCACTCTGTTATAATAAAATTTCCAGTTTTCAGCAAGTGATGTAAAAAAAAGTATCAAAAACAGGGCTCTCGGTTTGTACGTTTTTTGCACAAAATATACTATAAGCTGCCTCACCTCGTCACGGTTGCCCTGACAGAGGCAGTCCCTAACTGATGTATGCAATTATAACCTTCTTGTGTGTGAACATACCTCTATACTGGCTCCAGCCAGGACTTCATACTTTGTGGGCTTTACCTGTGAAGCTAGCTTGTGTGTGAACAACTCATAAGGGAGGGGTGGAGCACCTCCCTTTCCTGCGAACAGGAGAAATTCATTGACCAGACATTTAGGAGTCGTGCACACAGATGAATGTGATTAATAACCGCATTCATCTACCACCAGAAAAACTGCAAAAGCTGAGTGCAAAAAAACTCACAAGAGTCACACAAAAATCACTCTGTAATAATAAAATTTCCACTTTTTAGCAAGTGTTGTCAAAAAAGTATAAAAAACAGGCTATTGGTTTGTACATTTTTTGCACAAAATATACTATAAGCTGCCTCACCTCTCATGGTTGCCCTGACAGAGGCAGTCCCTAACTGATGTATGCAATTAAAACCTGCTTGTGTGTGAACATACCTCAATACAGGCTCCAGTCCATGTCTGGTCAATGTATTTCTCCTGTTCGCAGGAAAGGGAGGTGGTCCATCCCTCCCTTATGAGTAGTTCACACACAAGCTAGCTTCACAGGTAAAGCCCACAGAGTATGAAGACCTGGCTGGAGCCTGTATAGAGGTATGTTCACACACAAGCAGGTTTTAATTGCATACATCAGTTAGGGACTGCCTCTGTCAGGGCAACCGTGATGAGGTGAGGCAGCTATATAGTATATTTTAACGTACAAACCAATAGCCCTGTTTTTCATACTTTATTTGACAGCACTTCCTGAAAACTGGAAATTTTATTATAACAGAGTGCTTTTTGTGTGACTCTTGTGCAGTTTTTTGCACTCAGTTTCGAAACTCCTGTCTCTTACTTCATCCTTTGGACTCACTCAGTGGTCCTCCACAGCCACCCATACAAATAGACATGTACTAGACCTTATTTTCATCCATCTCTTTTCCCACAACCTCCCCTCTTCCCCTATCTGAGCACCATCTACTCACTTTCATCCTTGAAATAAAACCTGGGCTAAAACTAAAGTGTTACTATGCATTGTGCACATTCACACTGGCCTCATGAAAGAAGAAAACCACAACGAGAAAAACAAGTGAGCAAATACCCTAAGAAATAAAAGTAAAAAGCTACAGTGAAAAAGTAAATAGGGTATTTTGTGACATTATGGTCATAAAAATGTGCAGGCTGTCCCATCACGACAAGGTGACCCCATCGGAACAGTCCCTGCCTAACAAAGTAGTAAGTCTTGTCACCTGTCACCGACATGGAATGATAAGAAATGGATCAAGCAGGACCTGGGTCCCAACAGAGCACACCATACAATGGGAAGCTACACACTAAATAATGTCCAGCTCAAAAGCAGACTACACCTCAGATTGTATGACTGCAACAAAACATCCCTCTCTTCCTCACCTGCCCCCATGTCCAGCAAATTGCAAACCCTCTCTGAAACCTCGCACATCTAGACATTCACATACTGTCTGACTTTACTTCTACATCTTTACTCCATGATACAAAAAGTGCCACCACTTTCTACAATGCCATCCTCACATCGGCCATTGACTTGGTTGCCCCCTCTCATGCATGGCAAAGTGCAACAAATCAATAGACAACCCTGGCCCAACAACCTCACTAAAGATTTTTGGCAAGTGTTCAAGGTTGTGGAGCTTGCAAGACGACTTTACTGTGTTCAAAGAAGCAACACTCGTGTTCAAATCTTCTTCACAATATTCATATCTTCCTAATCCTACTACTCCAAACAACTGTTCAGCACATTTAACTCTCTCCTCTGCCCACCACTGCCTACTCCTTCCTCCCTCATCTTTGCTGAGGACTTCGCCACACACTTAAAAAAATAAGATCAACCAATAAGCCAAGCCTTTATTGTTCCACCATTCCAACCACTCCATATACCAAAGTTCTGCCCTTCCCTCAAAACCTCCATCTCCAATATCACTAAGGGAGAGTCTACTTATCTCCTCTCCAAATCACACCTCATTACTTGTGCACTTGACCCCATCCCACTTCCTCACCACGCTTATCCCAGCCTTAACCCACTCAACCTATCAATAACTCAAGGTACCTTCCCCTCTGCTTTCAAAAAAACCAAATTGTGACCCTACTGCTATGCCCAGCTGTCACCTCATATTGCTGCTCCCATTTGCATCCAAACTACTTGTGCAGTATGTCCATGCTCAATTTTTTTCTCAACTCTCATCTAACGCTCTGCAAATCCCTCCACTAGCTCCCAATTCCTCAACAAATTATTATTATTTATTATTATAGCGACATTTATCCCATGACACTTTACATGTGAAAAGGGGCATACATAGACAATAATAGTACAATAACTATAAGCAATACAAGGCACACACAGTACAGAAGGAGAGGGGACCCTGCCCACGAGGGCTTACAGTCTCCAAGGGATGGGTGAGGATACAGTAAGAGAGGGTAGATCTGGTCATGCGGTGGTTCAGTAGACTGAGGATTACTAAAAGGTTGCAGGCTTGTTGGGAGAGGTGGGTCTTCAACTTCTTTTGAAGGTTTCCACAGTAGGTGAGTGTCTGATTTGTTGGGGCAGAGAGTTCCAGAGTTTGGGGAAGCATAGCAGAAATTTTGTATGCAGTTGTGGGAAGAAGAGATAAGAGGGGAGTAGAGAAGGAGATTATGAAAGGATCGAAGGTTACGTGTATGTAAGTACCGGGAGACCATGTCACAGATGTATGGAGGAGACAGGTTGTGGATGGCTTTGTATATCATAGTTAGGGTTTTGAACTGGAACCTCCGAACAATAGGAAGCCAATGAAGGTCTTGGTAGAGAGGACAGGCTGGGGAATAGCGGGGATACAGGTGGATTAGTCGGTCAGCAGACTTTAGATTAGATTGGAGTGGTGCAAGAATACCAGAGGGGGAGGCGAGAGAGTAGGAGGTTGCAATAGTCAAGGCGGGAGTGGACTGTTTTTGCAGTTTCTTTGTCAAGGAGTGTATGGATCCGGGAAATATTTTGGAGTTGGAGTCAGCAGGAGGTAGCAAGGGCTTGGATACGTGGTTTGAAAGAGAGGGCAGAGTCGATGATCCCCACGAAGCACCAAACATGCGGTACTGGGGAAATTGAGCAGCCATTGACTTTCATGGATAGGTCTGGTGGCGGGGTTGTGCAAGATGAGGGGGGAGGAAAGATGATGAATTCTGCTTTGTCAATGTTCAGTTTTAAAAAGCGAGCAGAAAAGAAAGATGAAATAGCGGACTGTGGGATTGTGGGATTTTGGTCAGTAAGGAGGTGATGTCAGGTCTAGAGACGTAGATCTGCGTGTGATCAGTGTAGAGATGACACTGCAGACCATGGGATTATATGAACTGTCTCAGGCTGAAGGTGTAGATGGTGAAGAGTAGGGTTCCTAGAACTGAAGTGTGGAACACTGACTGACAGTGGGAGAGGTGAGGAGGTGTTGTGGGATAGGGAGACACTGAATGTCCGGTCCATTAGATACGATGAGATCCAGGATAAGGCCAAGTGTATGATGCCAAGAGATGAGAGAATCTGTAGCAAGAGGGAATGGTCCACAGTGTCAAAGACAGAAGACATGTCCAGGAGAAGGAGGACAGAGTAGTGTTGCTTGCTCTTAATGGTTAGCAATCAGTAGCCAGATTGTAACTGGTCAAAGAGGGAGCAGGAGGTGAGGTGGGAGGATAATTCAAGATGGACATGCTGTTCCAGCAGTGTTGAGGCATAAGGGAGAAGTGATATTGGGCGATATCTAGACACAGAGGGTTGGTCGAGAGAGGGCTTTGGAGGATGGGTGTAATTGAGGCATGTTTGAAGGATGAGGGGAAGACACCATTTGTAAGAAAAGGGTTGAAGAGATGTGTAGGGTTGGGATGAAAACTGTGGCAAGGTTAGGGATGAGTTGGGACATGAGCAGGTCAAGCATGCAAGTGGTGAGATGCGATCTTGAGATAATGGAGGAGAGCTGATCTTCTGTCATAGTGGAGAAGCTGATTTTTGGAAGAACAGGGCTGAGCAGTTATGAAGAGGAGCATGGGGGCTGAGGGCCAAAGCTTTCTCTGATGTTATCAATCTTTTGCTTAAAGAAAGAGGCAAAGTCTTCAGCAGAAATGAGAAATGAGAGAAGGAGGAGCTGCTGAGGGATGGAGTAGAGAATTGAAAGTGTTGAAAAGCTTTTTAGGGTTGGGAAAGAGGGAGGATATCAGAGATGAGAAGTAAGCTTGTTTTTCGGCAGTGAGTGCGGACTTGAAGTTGGTGAGGGACTATTTGTATGCAATAAAGTGCTTTGCAGAATGGTATCTCTTCCATCTCCTCTCAGCTACTCTGGAAGCCCGTCTCAGTTCTTTGGTCAGGCTGGTCAGCCAGGGTTGCCTGTCGATTGTACAAGTTTGGCTGTGCATGAGGGGGGCGTCCGAATCAAGCACTCCTGGTATTGTGGTGTTATATAAAGTGGCAGAAGCATCCATGTCATGTAAGGAAGCTATGTCTGTAAAGGTACCTTTACACACAGAGATGTATTGCTTGCCTTGTACAAAATGGAACAATGTGTCCACGATTTCACTGCAACCAGTGAGTTGCAAGCAATATATCTCTGTGAGTAAAAGTACCTTGAGAGGAAGAAGGGACTCAGAATGAGTGTAAATTAAGGTGTTTGAGATTTCTGTGAGGATGATTGAGTTTGTGGAGTGGCTGTTGCGCACTAGGAGAGGAGAGGGAAGAGAATGTCAGTAGGTTGTGGCAAGACAGGGGGAGGGGTGAGTTAGAGAGGTTAGGAAGGGAACAGAGGCGGGTGAAGATAAGATCCAGCATGTGACCATCTTTGTGAGTGGCCATGGAGGACCACTGAGTGAGGCCAGAGAAGGTAGTCAGTGATAAAAGTTTAGAGACAGCTGAGATGGAGGTGTCAATAGGGATGTTGAAGTCACCCATGATGATAGTGGGAATGTCAGCAGAAAGGAATTGAAGGAGCCAGGTGATGAAGTGGTTGAGAAAGGTGGAGATGGCTAGCTCTGTGGGGCGGTAGATGACAGCCAGCTGGAGGTTTGGAGGGGAGTAGATGCGGACAGAGTGCACCTCAAACGAGGGAAGAGTAGCGAAGGGTGTTAGTAGAATTGGGGTAAAGGACCAGTTATCGGGCAGGACCAGTTATTGGGCAGGAGCAAGCCACCACATTTGTTGTTGGGAATAGTGGTGTGAGAGAGCTTCAATCAGCCATAAGAAAGTGCAGCTGGAGAGGCTGTGTCAGAGTGGGTGAGCCAGGTTTCAGTAATGCCAAGGAAGAAGAGTTTGTTAATGATAAAGAGGTCATGGATGTAGGACAGTTTGTTGCAGACAGAGCGTGAGTTCCATAGTGCTCCACGTAGAGCGGCTGGGGAACACTGGCTGGCTTAATTGGTATGAGGTTATTAGGGTTGCAAAAATTTGCCGAGGATCAAGTCAGGGTGTTCGAAATGAGTGTGGGGCTATGTTGAGGAGAGCCAGGATTTTGGGATACGTCATCAGCAATGAGGAGCAGCAGACAGAGCATTAGAAGGTGGTAGCAGGATAGGGCATGATGTGGCCATGTGTCTGCAGAAAAAAGGTTTGTATGTTGAGGAACAGTTCTGAGTTGGAGGTGAGATAGCTGGGGAGGATGGAGGGAGAAATGACTAGTTCCTTACTAGGTGGCAGTATTAGAGGAGTTAGTAAGAAATGAAGTAACATGGGGGTGAAAGTGAAAAGACACAGAAACATTGTAGTGGCTTTATATCTCATTAACTTACAGTACATTCCAGTCCAATTCCACTCTGATTCAAAGTTTTGCACTTAGAAATCTGCACTTTGAAAGATGCATATGGAAAGATGCATGGATCAGAGTAAAGTCTGAATCAAACTCATGGTTCTGAATATAGTAACATAGTAACATAGTATTTAAGATTGAAGGAAGACCTTAAGTCCATCTAGTTCAACCCATAGCCTAACATGTTGATCCAGAGGAAGGCAAAAAAAAACCTTCCTGACTCCAGATACGGCAATCAGACTAGTTCCCTGGATTAAAGCCCTATCAAAGAATCTAGTATATACAGTATAACCGGTAATATTATATTTTTCAAGAAAGGCATCCAGGCCACTCTTAAATTTTAGTAGTGAGTCACTCATTACAACATCATGTGGCAAAGAGTTCCATAGTCTCACTGTTCTTACAGTAAAGAATCCACGTCTGTGATTGATTAAACCTTCTTTCCTCCAGACGTAGAGGATGCCTCCTTGTCCCCGTCTCAGGTCTAAGATTAAAAAGATCATTAAAAAGGTCTCTGTACTGTCCCCTCATATATTTATACATTATTATAAGATCACCCCTAAGCCTTCATTTTTCCAAACTAAATAACCCCAAGTTTAATACCTGTCTTGGTATTAAGTACCCCTCAGTCCTCTAATAACTTTGGTCGCTGTTAGGCTCCCTGGCACCACTTCCCAGCTCACCTCTCCCGGGTCGGCATCTCCTGCTCCTCTGCCGACCGGGCGTCCGGCATCCAGGCGTGCTATGTCTCGTTGCGGTCGCCATGTTCCCTTCCTGTCAGCTGACCGCTGGGTTCGCACATGAGCAAATTACTATTGTCATTTTCATGAGCCTACTCAGTGGCACGCTAGGTGCACTCCTTCTCTGTGACTCTAGGGGCTGGCAAGGTCCAACCTGACACTCCCCTTGACCAATAGCTGTTCTTCCCATGGTATATCAGGCTACCTCATCTGATGGGGGGTGCCTGATTATTAAGTCAGTTTGCTTCTGCCTTGCTGACTGTTGGTCAGGCCTTCCTTGCGCTCTGTGTCCTTGAACCCTTGCTGTGCTCTTCCCCGGTAGCACCATTCCTGGTCTCCTAGCCTTGTGCCCTGTTACCTGGAATACTTCTCTATTCCTTAGTATAGGCTAACCTTACGAGCCGCCCCCTGGTACTAGCTGCTGTGGTATTTAGACCCCCTGGGCTTGCCCCTGACAATCCCTGTATAGGGGTTGGGTAAACTAGGATCAGCTCACCCAGGGGAGTTCGGTACCATGGCCCAGTGGGTCCACTCTAGGTCGCCTTCCCCCGGAAGCGTGACAGTCGCTCTTTCTCTGCACCTGCTCTAGTTCAGCTATGTCTTTCTTATACACCGGAGACCAGAATTGTACACAGTATTCTAAGTGTTGTCACACTAGTAACCTGAATAGAGGTAAAATTATGTTCTCCTCATGAGCATCTATGCCTCTTTTAATGCATCCCATTATTGTATTTGCGTTTGCAGCAGCTGCCTGACACTGGGCACTAAATGTGAGTTTATCATCTACTCATACATCCAGGTGTTTTTCAGTGGTAGTTTTGCCCAGTGTTTTACAATTAAGAACATAATTATACATTTTATTTCCTCTGCCCAAGTGCATGACTTACATTTATCCCCATTAAAGCTCATTTCCTATTTATCAGCCCAAGCTTCTAGTTTACATAAATCCTTCAGTAATATAAAATTGTCCTCCTATGTATTGATAACCCTGCAGAGTTTAGTGTCATCTGCAAATATTGAGATTGTACTCTGTATGCCCCCTACAAGGTCTTAAATAAATATGTTAAAAAGAAGCGGGCCCAATACTGACCAATGTGGTGCCCCACTAATAACTGTGACCCATTCTGAGTGTGTTCCATTAATAACCACCCTTTGTTTCCTATTACTGAGCCAGTTCTTAACCCACTTACAAATATTTTCCCCTATCCTCATTACTGTCATTTTATGTATCAACCTTTTGTGTGGCACCGTATCAAAAGCTTTTGAAAAGTCCATATACACCACGTCCACTGCATTTCTTTGGTCCAGTCCAGAACTTACTTCTTCATAGAAGCTTATCAGATTAGTTTGACAGGAATGGTCCCTCGTAAAACGATGTTGATATTGGGTCATGAGGTTATTTTACATCAGATACTCCAGTATAGCATCTCTTAGAAAACCCTCTAGGATTTTACCCACAGTAGAGAGGTTAAGCTTACTGGCCTATAATTTCCAAGTTCAGTTTTTGTCTCCTTTTTAAATA
This sequence comes from Allobates femoralis, assembly GCA_033576535.1. NCBI lineage: Eukaryota > Metazoa > Chordata > Amphibia > Anura > Aromobatidae > Allobates > Allobates femoralis. Next base: position 341,214,277 of record JARQOC010000005.1, on the reverse strand, counting down.
TTGGCACCACATTTGCTATACGCCAGTCCTGTGGTACAGACCCTGTTATTATGGAATCTTTAAAGATTAAAAATAATGGTTTATCTATGACGGTACTTTATTCTTGCAGTACTCCGGGGTGTATCCCATCCGGGCCTGGGGATTCGTCAACTTTAGTGATTTTTAGACGGTGCCGTACTTCCTGTTGGTTAAGCAGGTTACATTGGAGTTTTTGTTATCAATGACCATGTTGTCTGTCATGGGATATTTTTGTGTAAATACTTTTGCAAAAAAGTCATTTAGCATATTGGCTTTTTCCTCATCCTCATCCACCATTTCAGCCAGACTATTTTTAAGGGGGCCAACACAATCATTTTTTAGTTTCTTACTATTTATGTAGTTAAAGAATATTTTGGGATTTTTTTTACTTTCTCTGGCAATGAGTCTCTCTGTTTCAATCCTTGCTGCCGTCATTTGCTTTTTACAAATGTAATTTACCGTATATACTCGTGTATAAGCCGACCCGTGTATAAGCCGACCCCCCTACTTTTGCCCCAAAAATCTGGAAAAACCTATTGACTCGTGTATAAGCCGAGGGTGGACCTCAGCACAGGTATATAGCCCCCAGCAGTGTGGTATACAGGCCACCCCAGTGGTAGTACATAGGAGCCCCAGCAGCCCCAGTGGTAGTACATGGGAGCCCCAGCAGCCCCAGTGGTAGTACATAGGAGCCCCAGCAGCCCCAGTGGTAGTATATAGGAGCCCCAGCAGTATACAGGCAGCCCCAGCAGTATACAGGAAGCCCCAGCAGTATACAGGAAGCCCCAGCAGTATACAGGAAGCCCCAGCAGTATACAGGCAGCCCCAGCAGTATACAGGCAGCCCCAGCAGTATACAGGCAGCCCCAGCAGTATACAGGCAGCCCCAGCAGTATACAGGCAGCCCCAGCAGTATACAGGCAGCCCCAGCAGTATACAGGCAGCCCCAGCAGTATACAGGAAGCCCCAGCAGTATACAGGAAGCCCCAGCAGTATACAGGCAGCCCCAGCAGTATACAGGCAGCCCCAGCAGTATACAGGCAGCCCCAGCAGTATACAGGCAGCCCCAGCAGTATACAGGCAGCCCCAGCAGTATACAGGCAGCCCCAGCAGTATACAGGAAGCCCAGCAGTATACAGGCAGCCCCAGCAGTATACAGGCAGCCCCAGCAGTAAACAGGCAGCCCCAGCAGTATACAGGCAGCCCCAGCAGTATACAGGAAGCCCCAGCAGTATACAGGCAGCCCCAGCAGTATACAGGAAGCCCCAGCAGTATACAGGCAGCCCCAGCAGTATACAGGCAGCCCCAGCAGTGTATACAGCCCCAGTGGTAGTATATTGCAGCCCCCGCGGTAGTATACAGCAGCCCCCGTAATCCAGGGCCCCCCCAGCCTCTCTCCGGTCACCTGGAAAGGAAACTATACTTATCAGTGTCCGCTGTCCGCGCCCGCTCGCATCTGCCGACATCGCGCTCCTCCATCTTCATGCGGCGTCTTCCTGTTTCCTGTGCGCGTCGCAAGGAATGACGTCATTGCTGCGACGAGCACAGAAACAGGAAGACGCCGCATGAAGATGGAGGATCGCGATGTCGGCAGATGCGAGCGGGCGCGGACAGCGGACACTGATAAGTATAGTTTCCTTTCCAGGTGACCGGAGAGAGGCTGGGGGGGCCCTGGATTACGGGGCTGCTGTATACCGATGTATACATCGGTATGTACCGATGTATACATCGGTATACAGCACTGACTCGCGTATAAGCCGAGGGGGGTACTTTTCAGCCCAATTTTTGGGCTGAAAAACTCGGCTTATACGCGAGTATATACGGTAATCTTCTGTATTTATTTAACGCTTCATCACTACCAACTTGCTTTAATTCCCTAAATGCTTTCTTTTTGTCACTTAATGTGTCTCTTAGGGTACCTTTACACACGGCTACATTTGTAGCTTGTCACCAGGTAACTTACTGGTTGCAGTGAAATCATGGATACATGATTCCATTTGTACACAGCAACAAGATAGAACCATGTATCCATGATTTCACTGCAACCAGTAAGTTACCTGGTGACAAGCTACAAATGTAGCCGTGTGTAAAGGTACCCTTACCGCTTTATTTACACATATTGGTTTCCTCCTATTTCTAGCATGCTTTTTCGCATAGGGTATATATTTTGCACAGATCTATTCAGGCTGCTAATAAACGTCTCCCATTTGCTTTGTGTACTTTTATGTCTCAGGACATCGTCCCAGTTTATTGCACTAAGATCATCTCTCATCCGTTGGAAATTTGCCTTCCTCAAGTTTAGTGTCCTTGTAACCCCTCTACTACACATCTTATTAAAGGATATTTGAAAAATTATTATTTTGTGATCACTATTACCCAAGTGACCTCCAACCCGTATATTTGATATGTTGTCCAGCCTATTGGTTAATATTAGGTCTAACAGTGCCCCCCTTCTTGTTGGGTCCTGAACCAGTTGTGAAAGGTAATTGTCTCTCATAGTTGTCAAAAACCTATTACCTTTGCTGGAACTGCAGGTTTCTGATCCCCAATGTATTTTAGGGTAGTTAAAGTCCCCCATAATAATGACTTCTCCCTGAGTTGCTGCTTCATCTATTTGCTTTATGAGGATATTCTCATCCACCTCCATTATTGTTGGAGACTTATAACAAAGCCCTATCAGTAATTTATTATTATCTTCAGCTAAGGGCCATCAGGTGTAAATGAGGGGGTGGGAATGGACAGGACAGATGCAAAGCTGAGAATTAAACACAGGTCATAAAGGAGAGGGAGGGGTTAGAGTGACCAGTTAAAGATATTCCAGAATAACATAATCAAGAGGAATGAAACAGATCAAGGAAATGATAGATAAGAAAATAGTACCAGAGAGAGATTATATGCACTTCACACAAGACAGACAGATGCTAGGAAAACTATGTAGATTTAAAGTGTACCTGTGGGAAGAGGAAACAACTCGATTGGATGATACAGATGATGATGTTGATGATCATAATACAGCAGTGTAAATGGTGATGAATGGCTAAATGCATCATAGAAAGATATTAGAATCTGGTTGATAACTTTTAATGGCTAACTGAAAAGATGGTAAACATACGAAGCTTTCGGGACACTGTAGCCCCTTCGTCAGGCACATAATGACACAGATTCTGAAGACACATACATATATACATAAGCAAATGTGCGTCACCTGTCACATTCACTACAGCATCTAAGACTATTTTTTTTTTGTTTGTTTCATTTGCTTATGTATATACTACATGGTGGCTCGATTCTAACACATCGGGTATTCTAGAATATGTATGTAGTTGACATACTGTGACTGACAGAAGTTGTTCAGTCAACATGAGTGAACTATATATATATATATATATAGCAGCGCTATGGTATATGGTGGTACATTACAGCACATGTATAGCAGCGCTATAGTATATGGCGGTACATTATAGTAAATGTATAGCAGCACTATAGTATATGGCGGTACATTATAGTAAATGTATATCAGCACTATGGTATATGATGGTACATTACAGTACATGTATAGCAGCACTATAGTATATGGCAGTACATTACAGCACATGTATAGCAGCACTATGGTATATGGCAGTACAATAGAGTACATGTAAAGTAACACTATAGTATATGGCGGTACAGTATAGCACATGTATAGCTGCACTATAGTATATGGCGGTACATTACAGGATGGAGCCGGGGGGCAGGATGGAGCCGGGGGGGGGGGTAGGATGGAGGATCGGCGGTCAGCGCAGGATGGAGCGCGGCATTTTAGATAGCGTCTGGGAAGTCTCACGAGACTTCCCAGACGCCATATTGGATCCAGTCTTCTGTGGCGACGAAAATATACTTCGTCCAAGATGGTGTCCGGGAAGTCTAGCGAGACTTTTCGGACGGCATCTAGGATCTCGCGAAAGTTCCCACACGCCATTTTGGAGGAAACATGTCGCTGGGACGGGAGGAGTGGAGCCAACATGGTGGGGTCGTCAGCGGAGCGAAGATCATTGACTGGAGGCGGCGGCGGCGGAGAAGACGATGGGCCAGTGATAAGTATGGCAGGCAGAGTGCGTGGGGGTATGAGTGGGGGTATGAGTGTGGAGGTGCTGAGCGAGGAGGGGGGCGCAAGGACAGTGGAAGGAGGGGATGTGTGTGTGTGGACGTGGCAGCTGAGGATGGGGGTGTGTGATTAGAAGTGTAGTGTCGGAGGGTGTTAGAGGAGTGGGGAGTGTGGCCGGAGTGTGTGTGGGGCCACAGCTTGTACCGATGGCGGGAGTGGAGCTTTGAAAGCCCTACTCCCGGCAACGGGCGGCCATACTGGAGCACCCAGGGCGGGTGTACAGGAAACAATAATATAGAGCGTGCTGAGGCACTGTCATCCGCTTCCTAAAGCACTGTACCCATAAGAGTGAGCAATTCCAGGCACTGTGGTGCACGTGCAGTAAGGTAAACAATCCAAATCGCAATGACAAAGATAAATAAACACGGCGACTCACCACTGTAGGAGTAAATCTTCAAAGCTTTTTTAATCCATGCGATTTAACACAGACGACAAGCAAGGGAGGGAGGGAGTGCAGAGACTTGGTGCCGGCTTGCCGTTTCGCAGCGCGACTCGCTGCTTCCACGGACCAAACTAGTCTGGCGTCTGACGTCACGTCCGAGTTAAATAAGCCTCGGACGAGTCCGCCCACGCCAGAACACAGTATAATTACAGTGCTCTATATGTGAGACAAACAGAAATTTCTTAAAAACAAATTTAACATATACAACTATGTGACACTCAGGAAATCTACACAATGTTTATATCAGATAATGACCTGAGTTTAACATCAAATACTATTATCTAAGGAGTAGAAGTCAGATAAGAACAGAAGAATACCGTATATATCCAAATATAGGTCTATTACCTTATATACTATTAACAAAGAGGAGGGAGGAGAAAAAGAAGGAGAGAACAGAAAGATGATAGAAGGGCAAAAGGAGAACGAGGAATTAAGGAGTTAAATGCATGCAGAAAAGAAGAAACATATATGCATTAGCATCATATGCGGCAAGTTTCCACATACATACCAAGACTATCATGATACATATTTACATCTACACAAGGGAATGAAGTTTATGGAAATAAAACCAATTAAGACAGGTCCAATACAATACAATACTGTAGAATTGGTTTATCCATTGGAGTGGTATCTATCTCTAGGGGGGAATAATTATTGAATATATGATCATATTAACCTAAAAAGGAGAATAGATCATTTCTTTCATTCAAGCCTAAAACCCCACAGGCATCAGTAGCAGTAATCCATCTACTTTCTAAACGTAGTAATCTCTTATGTAGATCCCCTCCATCAGAGGATGGCACTACCTGTTCAATACCTGCAAAACTCAGCACATCTGCATTCCCATTATGGGCATCATGCACGTGTTGAATTAATCTAGAACTCCCAACTCCAGTTCTTATTGAATTGCGATGCTCCCTAAACCGTACATATAATTCTCTTATAGTCTTTCCAATATAGAAACGATTACAAGTACACCACACCACGTACACTAACCACTTAGTTTTACAACTAACATAAGTTTTAACAAAATGTTGTTCTCCTCCAATTTTAATGGGGTTGTTAGTGTTATGGAATTTGCAAAAATTGCAGTTCCTACATCGAAAGTTACCTTTAGGGCGAGAATCCCCTAGCCATGTGCTCTTCTTCTTCTGATCTATTCGGTTCTTTATCAAGAGGTCCCCGAGATTATTACTTCTTCGATAAGTGACTAAAGGAGGGCCTATATTCTTTTTGCTTAGATCTCTATCACCTATTACAATAGGCCAACATTTCCTAATAGCCCTCGCAATGATGTTATACATGGGGCCCGATTTAAATGTGAACACGAATCTTTTGTTTAAAGCTACTTTTTGTTCCTTTCCATTGGTTCTATTACCACATGGGGATCTTGCGTCCACCCTAGATCGGGCATCCTGTATAACTTTCTTGGGGTATCCTCTTTTTATGAACCTGTCCTCCAGATCAGCTAATTGTTCTTCACAAATAGAGGGATTATTATTTGTACGTTGTACTCTCAAAAATTGGCTATAAGGCAAACTCCTTTTTGTGTGGTACGGGTGGGCACTATCAAAGTGCAACAATGAATTAGTACTAGTAGGTTTCCTATATAGTGATCTTATGATAGAATTGTCTCTAATTTGTATCTTAATGTCTAGAAACTCCAATTCCTGATCCCCAAATACGGAGGTGAATAACATATTGTATGTATTATCATTAAGGAATTGTATAAATCTCAAAAAATCAAATTCAGTTCCATCCCATACTAGGAACACATCGTCCACATATCTAGCAAACAGCTTGATATGCTTCAGAAAAGGGTTGGTGGATGCATATACGACCTTATCCTCGAAGTGGGCCAAAAACAGATTGGCGAGGGTACATGAGACTGATGTACCCATAGCGGTACCCTCTATTTGCCTGTACCATTTACCGTCGAAGGAAAAAGCATTGTGGGTTAATACAAAGGTCAAGGACTCGATGATGAAAGAAATTAAACCATCACTTTGTCCATTAACCCTTAGTATATTCTCAATAACCGAGATAGCCAAATTCTGAGGAATTCTTGTATACAGGCTTTCCACGTCTATGGAGGCCAGCCTGTAATTGTCTTGCCATTCTATTTGGTCAAGAATGGTTATGTACAGGAAACCTCACTCAGTATGTGACGTACCATACCGCTACATCATGACAGAAGTTGCCTTAGGGTTTTATTATAATAAATACCTACAGCAGTACCGATGTTCAGCGGTGCAAGTGTGCAGCGGTGCCGGGGTCCTGGAGGGGACAACGGGCGGGTGCGGTCAGGAGGGGGCCGGGGGACAGCGGCCGGGTGCGGGCAGGAGGGGGCTGGAGGACAGCGGGCAGGAGGGGGCCGGGCAGGAGGGGGTCGGGAGACAGCGGGCAAGAGGGGGCCGGGGAAGAGCGTCTGGGTGCGGACAGGAGGAGGCCGTGGAAGAGCATTCGGTTGCGGGCAGGAGGGGGCCGGGGAAGAGCGTCTGGGTGCGGGCAGGAGGGGGCCGGGAAGAGCGTCCGGGTGCGGGCAGGAGGGGGCCGGGGAAGAGCGTCCGGGTACAGGCAGGAGGGGGCCGGGGAAGAGCGACTAGGTGCGGGCAGGAGGGGGTCGGGGAACAGCGATCAGGTGCACGCAGGAGGGTGCCCCCCTGCCCGCACCCGACCACTGTTCCCCGACCCCCTCTTACCAGCATCAGAGTGCTTAGCAGAGTATACTGCAGCTCAGTGGTTAGCACTGCACAGTCGCTCAGTGGTTAGCACTGCACGGTGGCTCAGTGGTTAGCACAGTATGGTGGTTCAGTGGTTAGTATTGTATGGTGGCTCAGTGGTTAGCACAGTATATGGTCGCTCAGTGGTTAGCAGACTTTACGGCGGATCAGTGGTAGCAGAGTATATGGCGGCTCAGTGGTTAGCACTCTACGGTGGCTCAGTGGTTATCACAGTATGGTGGTTCAGTGGTTAGTATTGTACGGTGGCTCAGTGGTTAGCAGAGTATACAGGGGCTGAGTGGTTAGCAGAGTATATGGTGTATATAAATCTCCAAAGAGTGCACATTAAAATGAATTCTTTATTTAGTCATTACTAAAAACAATCAATAGTGTGTGTAACCCTACACCTGTATCTAGTAAAACAAGGGATGAACAGTTGTAGGGGAGGATCCCTATATCTCTATCCTTCTCCTACCAACTGTCCCTGCCTGACTACGGAGATTTAGACACGTTAAGTAAGTGGTGTCCCCGTTCCACGGCGGCTCACCCTGAGTGTCCCTATTTCCTCACTCAGGGCAATTTGCTACCGGCAGGGTACCTGTCATGGTCACCGTTGGGAGTGCGGTCCCTGCAGCAGCTGCCTGTACGCTATTCTACCAGTTGTGGGTTTCACAACTGACAAAGGTGAGCAATTCCACATGGATAAGCGAAAGTGTGTTATTGAGATAAGACCCTATTTGCGCATTCTTTCTTTCACAGATTTTTCTGTCCTCTGCTCACCACTGAGCCTCTGCACTGTGCTGACCACTGAGCCTCCGCACTGCGCTAACCACTGAGCCTCCGCACTGCACTGACCACTGAGCCTCCGCACTGCACTGACCACTCTGCCTCCGCACTGCACTGACCACTCTGCCTCCGCACTGCGCTGACCACTGAGCCTGCGCACTGCGCTGACCACTGAGCCTGCACACTGCGCTGACCACTGAGCCTCCGCACTGCGATGACCACTGAGCTTCTGCACTGCGATGACCACTGAGCCTCCGCACTGCGATAACCACTGCGCTGACCAGAGCCTCCGCACTGCGCTGACCACTGAGACTCCGCACTGCGCTGACCACTGAGCCTCCGCACTGCGCTGACCACTGAGCCTCCGCACTGCGCTGACCACTGAGCCTCCGCACTGCGCTGATCACTCTGCCTCCGCACTGCGCTGACCACTCTGCCACCATATACACTGCTAACCACTGAGTCACCGTGTACAGTGCTAACCACTGAGCCACCATACTGTGCTAAACACTTAGCCACCGTACAGTGCTAACCACTGAGCGACCATATACTGTGCTAACCACTGAGCCACCATACTTTGCTAAACACTGAGCCACCATACAATACTAACCACTGAACCACAATACTGTGCTAACCACTGAGCCACCGTGCAATGCTAACCATTGAGCCACCGTACAGTGCTAACCACTGAGCCACCGTATACTCTGCTAACCACTCAGCCACTGTATGCTCTGCTAACCACTGAGCTGCCGTAAAGTCTGCTAACCACTGAGCCACAGTACAATGCTAACCATTGAGCCACTGTACAATACTAACCACTGAGCCACCATACAGTGCTAACCACTGAGCCACCGTATACTCTGCTAACCACTGAGCCCCTGTATACTCTGCTAACCACTGTTTCACCGTACAGTGCTAACCACTGAGCCACCGTACAATGCTAACCACTGAACCACCATACTGTGCTAACCACTGAGCCACCGTGCAGTGCTAAATACTGAGCCACCATACAGTGCTAACCATTGAGCCACCATACAGTGCTAACCACTGAGCCACCGTAGAGTGCTAATCACTCAGCCACCGTATACTCTGCTAACCACTGAGCCCCTGTATACTCTGCTAACCACTGAGCCGTCGTATACTCTGCTAACCACTGAGCCGCCGTAAAGTCTGCTAACCACTGAGCCGCCGTATACTCTGCTAAGCACTCTGTTGCGGGCAGGAGGGGTCGGGAAACAGCGGTCGGGTGCGGGCAGGAGGGCTCCCTCCTGCCCGCACCTGGCCGCTGTTCCCCGGCCCCCTCCTGCCCGCACCCGGCCACTGTCCCCCGGCCCCCTCCTGACCGCACCCGCCCGTTGTCCCCTCCTGGACTCCGGCAACGCTGCACACTTGCACCGCTGCACATCAGTACTGCTGTAGGTATCTATTATAATAAAACCGTAAGGCAACTTCCGTCACGATGTAACGGTATGGTACGTCACATCCTGACTGAAGTTGCCTGTACACCCGCCCTGGGTGCTCCAATATGGCCACCCATTGCCGGGAGCGGGGGCTTCCAAAGCCCTGCGCTGACCACTGAGCCTCCGCACTGTGCTGACCACTGAGCCTCAACACTGCACTGACCACTGAGCCTCCGCACTGCGCTGACCACTGAGCCTCCGCACTGCGCTGACCACTCTGCCTCTGCACTGCGCTGACCACTCTGCCTCTGCACTGCGCTGACCACTCTGCCACCGCTCTGCGCTGACCACTCTGCCACCATATACACTGCTAACCACTGAGTCTCTGTGTACAGTGCTAACCACTGAGCCACCTTATACAGTGCTAACCACTGAGCCACCATACTGTGCTAAACACTGAGCCACCATACAGTGCTAACCACTGAGCGACCATATACTGTGCTAACCACTGAGCCACCATACAATACTAACCACTGAACCACCATACTGTGCTAACCACTGAACCACCGTGCAGTGCTAACCACTGAGCCACCGTGCAGTGCTAACCACTGAGCCACCATATACTCTGAAAATTATATTCTGAAATAATAATTGGGTGTGACTCTATACACAAATAATATAAATCTCCAAAGAGTGCACATTAAAATGAATTCTTTATTTAGTCATTACTAAAAACAATCAATAGTGTGTGTAACCCTACACCTGTATCTAGTAAAACAAGGGATGAACAGTTGTAGGGGAGGATCCCTATATCTCTATCCTTCTCCTACCAACTGTCCCTGCCTGACTACGGAGATTTAGACACGTTAAGTAAGTGGTGTCCCCGTTCCACGGCGGCTCACCCTGAGTGTCCCTATGTCCTCACTCAGGGCAATTTGCTACCGGCAGGGTACCTGTCAGTTATATCTTGAATGTGCTAGAGTACGAGCCTGGGTCAAATCCCAGTGCCCTTCCTGCGTGTGTGTGTGCAGCTTGGATGTATGTGTTTTTAGGGGAGTGTTCTACTTGATGTTACCATAAACTCAATATAGCAAGTCTCAAGGTGGGGTACCATCTATCCCTTGAAACCTCCTCACATCACCAGCATATATGTGAACACACAAATTCGCCCCTATTCTACTCAAATAGTGGGCAATAACGCAGGTTAAGCAGTCATCACAAGTAGACAGGTTAGTAACCCATTCAAGCAGAGTTAGACCTTATCATTTTCACTTATCTGATGTTAAAGATGTTCCATCAGTCCCAGTCTCTATCATACAGCGTACGACCTCTCAGTCTCTGTCATACAGCGTATGACCTCTCGACGCGTTTCTGCCCGCTAGTATAGCTGGGCGTCCTCAGGAGCGACTGTGCTGTGTTGGTTACCAGGTTTTTTCATATAAGTCACCCGGGGCGCTGTAAGAGGTGGTATAATAACCTGCCCTCTACTCCTCATTGGTGTCAGCGGCAAGGGGTGCCCCCAGGATCCACCTTATATACCCAGTGTCCTTCCATTAGTGAGGACAGGTGTCCCAGCCTGCTTCCCCTTTTTAGAAGCGCTACTTCCGGTTCCGCGACGCGAACCGGAAGTGCGTCATTCCCGGTATTAGGGCGGACGCAGCAAATGCTTGCGTTCCACAGGCTGTACCCGCGACTTCCGGTGTGCGTTCCACACACCGGAAGCGTGTCATTCACAGCTGAGATGCAGCCCGCCCCACAGAAACCCGGGCTAAACAGGAAAGTGCAGCAGTATTTACTGCCCGCACTTCCTGTGCACCCCGGATAGGGGCTAGATGGGAAACATGTACGGGGGTACATTGGTTCCACCATAAGGACCCTCACATCCAGCAGAGTCCAGGGTGAAACCCCACCTGTAAATATCGATTTAAAGGACCCATATATACATATGGATGGTATTATCTCAAGATTAAGTGGTTGTCATGTCCTTTTCTTTATTTCACTTTTACAGGTATTCCAGTTACCCCATACCTTCCCCATCCATCATTTTAGATCACATTTATACAGTTTTTCCATCTTAGCGGTGATGAACCATCGCACGCAGTTAGATCACTGCGCGTCACTCATCTCCATCATAGTTCAATCATGTGAATAAAATGATGTGCCATATACATATGTAATGGTCACCTTTCAATACTCAGCTGTACTTTCATTGATACCTTCCTCACGTGTGTCTGCACTGAACATCACCAGGAAAAAGAGTTTCATTACAGTTTTACCAGACGTAGTTTAGATATTTGTGTCACCTTAAAAGGAGACCAAGATAAAGTAACCTTTTGGTCCATTTAGGACTAATAGTTCAGGTGGAATCCTGTACCGATGCCCGGGATCAAAAGTAGTAATACCAGAATATAGATATGCACCCCCTAAAAACGCAGGGATGTGACAGGTGGTTAAGGGATTACAAGAACGGGACATAGGATATCTGTTCATTTAGACCTCCCCTTCCGGTGGAGTCCAATCTGTATATCCATTTGCATTCCCTCCTGAGGATCTCACCATCCCAATTACCTCCTCGTTTGGGCTTCTCCACCACTTCCAAAATAGGGAAACTAATGCCTTTTATGTCTCCCCCATGAGCCTCATGTACATGTCTGGATATTGGGGTATCGCGCTCATTCCTTATATCGCCCATGTGGTCCCCAATTCTCCTCCTAAACTCCCTTTTCGTTTTTCCCACATAGTCCCTTGGGCAGCCACATTGGAACAAGTATACAACTCCTTCGGTTTTGCAGTTGCCAAACTGTCTGTTTTCATATATGGCACCTGTGGTACTACTTTGAGCTGTCTTTGTTACCCTAACGTGGTTGCAGAATGAGCACTTCCCGCACCTAAATGTGCCAGATTGTCTCTTTTCCAGCCATGTACCTTTTCTTTTGGGGGGGGCAGTATTGACTGTGGACAAGTTGGTCTCTTAGTGACCTCCCTCTCCTATAGGTAATGGCTGGTCTCTCAGGGATTAAGGGTGCCACATCTTTATCTGCCTTCAGGATATCCCAGTACTTCTGGATAATATTCCTCACCTCACCAGCCCTATCATCATAGGTGCCTATGATACGAATCGTATCATCTCCTGATCTATGTTTGTTGGGTCTCAATAAAGATTCCCTATTGCTGTCTCTCGCATGTTTATAGGCTTGGTTTAATACATGAGGTGGGTAGCCTTTCTCGGCGAACCGTACCTGCATCCGTCTCGCCTCAGTTTGAAATTTGGTAACATCGGAACAATTCCTTCTGGCCCTTAAGTACTGACCCCTTGGTATCCCCTCCCTCAATCCTCTTGGATGGTGACTGTCCCACCTCAGGAGATCATTTGTTGCAGTTGGTTTTCGGAATATACTGGTCTGGAGGCCTCCCTTCCCATCCTTATAGATATTGACATCTAGGAAATTTAGAGAATATTCGTTTATTTCTGATGTAAATCGTAACCCTAGGTTATTAACGTTTAGCTGCCTGATGAAGTTATTAAATGATACATCATCCCCCCTCCACAGCACCAACACATCATCGATGTATCTGCCCCAATAGACTATTTGGGGCTCCCACCATGATGTGTCCTCATTTGTGAAGACGACCGTGTCCTCCCACCAGCCCAGGAGCAAGTTAGCATAGCTTGGGGCACAAGAACTCCCCATAGCTGTGCCCCTGAGCTGGTGGTAAAACTTCCCATTGAATTCAAAGCAGTTATGCGTTAATACATAATTCAGCAAATCCAGGACAAATTTGTTGTGTCTCATGTACTGGTTCCCACATCCAGATAGATAGAACTCAGTGGCACGCAGCCCCATCTCATGCGGGATGCTGCTGTACAGGGCCTCCACGTCTATGGAGGCCAACTGCACATCAGCCCCCACAGATACACCATCAAGCTTACCGATTAAATCCAGGGTATCACGGATATATGATGGTAGACTCGTGACATAATTGCGAAGTATCTTATCAAGGTATATCCCACATCTTTGAGTTACTGAATTAATGCCTGATACTATTGGTCTCCCCTTAAGGGGGACCAACCCTTTATGTATCTTGGGGAGTGAGTAAAACACTGCTGTCACCGGGTGGGAATTGTACATGAAGTCCATCTCTTTTCTGCTGATTACGCCCTCCTCAAATGCCTCTGTCAGTAAGGTGTATAATTCACATTGATACTCCTCTATCGGGTTATTGTCTAACTTCCTGTAAGTGGTTTGATCATCCAATATCTTGGCGCACATTGATTTATAGATGGTATGATCCATTAAAACCAAATTGCCGCCTTTATCCGATGGTTTCAATATCAGATCATCTTTTGCAACGAGAGCATCAAGGGCCACCCTTTCCTATTTTGAGAGGTTTGGTTGGTAGTTGCCCCTTCGCTCTCGTAGTTCTCTCAATTCCTTAGTAGCCAGACTTAGAAAAATATCTATGCTTGTCACCTCACCGACAGGGGGCATCTTCTTACTGGTTGGTCTACAATCAGTAAATGGTCCCTTCCCTTCCACTCTAAGGGTGTCTCTGTGTAGATCCACCATGACCCCAAAGGTAGTTAAATCCTCCTCCTCTATGTCAATATCCCGGTACCTAGTCTCATCGTTAAGTCTAAAAAACCTTTTCCACTTCAGCTTTCTCGCAAAAAGGTTTAGATCTTTAACCCAATCGAAATCGCTGAAGTGGTTGGTGGGAACGAATGATAAACCTTTAGATAGAACGTGTTTATCGATATCAGAAAGAACATGGTTTGTCAGGTTTATTATCCGATTCTCATCAATTACGCTAGTCCTGTGGATGTTGTTGGTGTTTTGTCTCTCAGTAGGTAAGGGTCTCTTCCTAAAAAAGGACCAGTAACTACCATCCCTAAGAGGGTTGGTCTCGATGAGTAAGATCCAAACCGTGGTCCACCACCATATCGATCCCCTCCACCAGGACTTAGATCCCGATCTCCCGATCCATGATCTTCCGAACCACCCCTGCCTTGGCCACCTCTGCCCCTTCCTCCCTTTTTTCTCCATTTCTTTTTCCCTTTAGGTTTCGGGTTGAAACCTCCTGGGTTAGGTCGCTTATCACCCCCTTGTCCTTCTTTATCAGAAGGGTCTGGTTCGGAGGCCGAGGTATCTGTGTTGGTAATATTTCGGTCCCCCCTCTGAATAAATAGGTAGGCTCTCTTTTCTTTAAATTCCGCCAGATCTCTCACAAATTGCTTGTGTTTCCTTTCCTTAATGAACGATTGTAAGCGTCCTATACTGTGTTCTAGTGCGGCTTCACGTTTACCGAAAATCAGGATCCTCTTTGTGTTTCTTCGCCTCCTCAGTTAAATTTACTAGTTGTTTTGAGGTGGTTTCAAATGACTTTTTTTCCCCCTCCAAAAGCAGTTTCATAAACCTAAGGGAACTATTTATCGATTCCTCCTCCCACTTCTCTAGTAGGGCCGGTGTCCTAGACCTTTGGGCGGGAATGATATTCAAACGGAGACCTTTGGGGACTATCTGGTGGGTGATATATTTTTCAAGGCACTCTATCTCCCACCATGATTTTACATTTTCCTTATATGTGTTGTTTATTTCATGGAAAAGGTCTCTCAAAGCATCAGAGGTTTTGGCACCAGTACTACTCCCCACTTCCCCTGAAAAAACATCCTTCGCTTCCAGGGCCCATCTACTTCTGTCAATTGGTCCCGACAGGAATCCTGCCATAGAGTATACTTGAAAATTATATTCTGAAATAATAATTGGGTGTGACTCTATACACAAATAATATAAATCTCCAAAGAGTGCACATTAAAATGAATTCCTTATTTAGTCATTACTAAAAACAATCAATAGTGTGTTTAACCCTACACCTGTATCTAGTAAAACAAGGGATGAACAGTTGTAGGGGAGGATCCCTATATCTCTATCCTTCTCCTACCAACTGTCCCTTATTGGAGCAGGAGCCAAAGCGCGGTGCCACGGGGGCACTTTCCATCAGGGACATTTTGCCTACCCAGGGTACCTGCATATCTGAAAAGTACAACTTCATAGATGCTGGGGCCCTTTGACTGTGTGGTGGCAACAGTAGTGTATTTATGGGATGTTCTCTTGAGTTACCACCGAATTCAATCTAAGTCCATTATCTTAACCACACGACATTTTGAGAAAAGGTCTATAAATGTGGCAAACGGGTCAGTGTCACATAGAGTTGTTATAAATACAATTAAACTTTTACTCCTCTTGCCATGGCATAGGACATAGTGAGCCTCTGAAATTGCAGTGTTAATTCCGTATGATGTAAAATGAGATATAGGGATTCCTCATGTACCCCTTTTTCAATTTGACACCATGAAAAAACTAAAAAAACATTTAGTGCACCTGAGCTATATCAACACACCATTATATCAGATATGCGGATGGTCTCAGTGGTCAGCGCAGGTGCCGGTAGTCTTCAGTGGTTAGCGTAGTGTCGGAGTAGTATGGTCGGCAGTGGTTAGCGCAGTGGGAGCTCAGTGGTTGCATGTACGGCTCAGTGTTTAGCAGTATGGCTCAGTGGTATCGCAGTATAGGAGGCTCAGTGGTTAGCACAGTGTGCAGGCTCAGTGGTTAGCAGTGATATGGTGCAGTGGTCAGCGCAGAGCGGTGGCAGAGTGGTCAGTGCAGTGCAGAGGCAGAGTGGTCAGCGCAGTGCGGAGGCAGAGTGGTCAGGCAGTGCGGAGGCTCAGTGGTCAGCGCAGTGCGGAGGCTCAGTGGTCAGCACAGTGCGGAGGCTCAGTGGTCATGCATGAGGACAGCACAGTCGGAAGGCAAAGAATGCGCAATAGGGTTTATCCCCAGGTATATACACCACTTTACGCTTCATCGCATGTGAGATGCCATTGTTACAGTTGTGAAACCTACGTTAATAATAGATACCTAAACGTACAGGCAGCGTGCTGCAGGGCCGCACTCCAAGGGACATAGGCGGTAGTCAGGGGGTCCGGGACAGTGCCCAGTGTGCGGGCCGAGCCAAGGAACACGCAGGTACGCAGGAGAGTCTGGCACCGACTACAGCTTTTTCTCCTCCACTCCTCCTAACAGAGGAAGCATACTATTAACGTGATTAACTTTACACCTTTTATAAGAAACAAGGCGGCAAAAACATGATGGTTACATAGTAAGAGGGAGGAGCATCTACCGATGATGGTCACTATGGTTTCAATGACACGAATGGTGCCAGTGACACCTATGGAGTGTTAGCAAAAATGGAACTAGTGTGTGTTATCATTGTATCACATATATATAGTCACTAAAGAGAAAACAGTAACAAAATCACAGCTCATAGGTTAGAGAGGATAAACGGTGGTTCTTGTGTGGACAAGTATGGTGGCCATATATTGTACTGCTCATGGCATTGTACTGTGGCTCAGTGGTTAGCAGACTTTACGGCAGCTCAGTGGTTAGCAGAGCATACAGTGGCTGAGTGGTTAGCAGAGTATACGGTGGCTCAGTGGTTAGCACTGTACGGTGGCTCAATGGTTAGCATTGCACGGTGGCTCAGTGGTTAGCACAGTATTGTGGTTCAGTGGTTAGTATTGTATGGTGGCTCAGTGTTTAGCAAAGTATGGTGGCTCAGTGGTTAGCACAGTATATGGTCGCTCAGTGGTTAGCACTGTACGGTGGCTCAGTGTTTAGCACAGTATGGTGGCTCAGTGGTTAGCACTGTACACGGTGACTCAGTGGTTAGCAGTGTATATGGTGGCAGAGTGGTCAGCGCAGTGCGGAGGCAGAGTGGTCAGCGCAGTGCGGAGGCTCAGTGGTCAGCGCAGTGCGGAGGCTCAGTGGTCAGCGCAGTGCGGAGGCTCAGTGGTCAGCGCAGTGCGGAGGCTCAGTGGTCAGCGCAGTGCGGAGGCTCAGTGGTCAGCGCAGTGCGGGGTCTCAGTGGTCAGCGCAGGGCTTTGGAAGCCCCCGCTCCCGGCAATGGGTGGCCATATTGGAGCACCCAGGGCGGGTGTACAGGCAACTTCAGTCAGGATGTGACGTACCATACCGTTACATCGTGACGGAAGTTGCCTTACGGTTTTATTATAATAGATACCTACAGCAGTACTGATGTGCAGCGGTGCAAGTGTGCAGCGTTGCCGGAGTCCAGGAGGGGACAACGGGCGGGTGCGGTCAGGAGGGGCCGGGGGACAGTGGCCGGGTGCGGGCAGGAGGGGGCCGGGGAACAGCGGCCAGGTGCGGGCAGGAGGGAGCCCTCCTGCCCGCACCCGACCGCTGTTTCCCGACCCCTCCTGCCCGCAACAGAGTGCTTAGCAGAGTATACAGCGGCTCAGTGGTTAGCAGACTTTACGGCGGCTCAGTGGTTAGCAGAGTATACGACGGCTCAGTGGTTAGCAGAGTATACAGGGGCTCAGTGGTTAGCAGAGTATACGGTGGCTGAGTGATTAGCACTCTACGGTGGCTCAGTGGTTAGCACTGTATGGTGGCTCAATGGTTAGCACTGTATGGTGGCTCAGTATTTAGCACTGCACGGTGGCTCAGTGGTTAGCACAGTATGGTGGTTCAGTGGTTAGCATTGTACGGTGGCTCAGTGGTTAGCACTGTACGGTGAAACAGTGGTTAGCAGAGTATACAGGGGCTCAGTGGTTAGCAGAGTATACGGTGGCTCAGTGGTTAGCACTGTATGGTGGCTCAGTGGTTAGTATTGTACAGTGGCTCAATGGTTAGCATTGTTACTGTGGCTCAGTGGTTAGCAGACTTTACGGCAGCTCAGTGGTTAGCAGAGCATACAGTGGCTGAGTGGTTAGCAGAGTATACGGTGGCTCAGTGGTTAGCACTGTACGGTGGCTCAATGGTTAGCATTGCACGGTGGCTCAGTGGTTAGCACAGTATTGTGGTTCAGTGGTTAGTATTGTATGGTGGCTCAGTGTTTAGCAAAGTATGGTGGCTCAGTGGTTAGCACAGTATATGGTCGCTCAGTGGTTAGCACTGTACGGTGGCTCAGTGTTTAGCACAGTATGGTGGCTCAGTGGTTAGCACTGTACACGGTGACTCAGTGGTTAGCAGTGTATATGGTGGCAGAGTGGTCAGCGCAGTGCGGAGGCAGAGTGGTCAGCGCAGTGCGGAGGCTCAGTGGTCAGCGCAGTGCGGAGGCTCAGTGGTCAGCGCAGTGCGGAGGCTCAGTGGTTTAGCGCAGTGCGGAGGCTCAGTGGTCAGCGCAGTGCGGAGTCTCAGTGGTCAGCGCAGGGCTTTGGAAGCCCCCGCTCCCGGCAATGGGTGGCCATATTGGAGCACCCAGGGCGGGTGTACAGGCAACTTCAGTCAGGATGTGACGTACCATACCGTTACATCGTGACGGAAGTTGCCTTACGGTTTTATTATAATAGATACCTACAGCAGTACTGATGTGCAGGTGCAAGTGTGCAGCGTTGCCGGAGTCCAGGAGGGGACAACGGGCGGGTGCGGTCAGGAGGGGGCCGGGGGACAGTGGCCGGGTGCGGGCAGGAGGGGGCCGGGGAACAGCGGCAGGTGCGGGCAGGAGGGAGCCCTCCTGCCCGCACCCGACCGCTGTTTCCCGACCCCTCCTGCCCGCAACAGAGTGCTTAGCAGAGTATACAGCGGCTCAGTGGTTAGCAGACTTTACGGCGGCTCAGTGGTTAGCAGAGTATACGACGGCTCAGTGGTTAGCAGAGTATACAGGGGCTCAGTGGTTAGCAGAGTATACGGTGGCTGAGTGATTAGCACTCTACGGTGGCTCAGTGGTTAGCACTGTATGGTGGCTCAATGGTTAGCACTGTATGGTGGCTCAGTATTTAGCACTGCACGGTGGCTCAGTGGTTAGCACAGTATGGTGGTTCAGTGGTTAGCATTGTACGGTGGCTCAGTGGTTAGCACTGTACGGTGAAACAGTGGTTAGCAGAGTATACAGGGGCTCAGTGGTTAGCAGAGTATACGGTGGCTCAGTGGTTAGCACTGTATGGTGGCTCAGTGGTTAGTATTGTACAGTGGCTCAATGGTTAGCATTGTACTGTGGCTCAGTGGTTAGCAGACTTTACGGCAGCTCAGTGGTTAGCAGAGCATACAGTGGCTGAGTGGTTAGCAGAGTATACGGTGGCTCAGTGGTTAGCACTGTACGGTGGCTCAATGGTTAGCATTGCACGGTGGCTCAGTGGTTAGCACAGTATTGTGGTTCAGTGGTTAGTATTGTATGGTGGCTCAGTGTTTAGCAAAGTATGGTGGCTCAGTGGTTAGCACAGTATATGGTCGCTCAGTGGTTAGCACTGTACGGTGGCTCAGTGTTTAGCACAGTATGGTGGCTCAGTGGTTAGCACTGTACACGGTGACTCAGTGGTTAGCAGTGTATATGGTGGCAGAGTGGTCAGCGCAGTGCGGAGGCAGAGTGGTCAGCGCAGTGCGGAGGCTCAGTGGTCAGCGCAGTGCGGAGGCTCAGTGGTCAGCGCAGTGCGGAGGCTCAGTGGTCAGCGCAGTGCGGAGGCTCAGTGGTCAGCGCAGTGCGGAGACTCAGTGGTCAGCGCAGTGCGGAGTCTCAGTGGTCAGCGCAGGGCTTTGGAAGCCCCCGCTCCCGGCAATGGGTGGCCATATTGGAGCACCCAGGGCGGGTGTACAGGCAACTTCAGTCAGGATGTGACGTACCATACCGTTACATCGTGACGGAAGTTGCCTTACGGTTTTATTATAATAGATACCTACAGCAGTACTGATGTGCAGCGGTGCAAGTGTGCAGCGTTGCCGGAGTCCAGGAGGGGACAACGGGCGGGTGCGGTCAGGAGGGGGCCGGGGGACAGTGGCCGGGTGCGGGCAGGAGGGGGCCGGGGAACAGCGGCCAGGTGCGGGCAGGAGGGAGCCCTCCTGCCCGCACCCGACCGCTGTTTCCGACCCCTCCTGCCCGCAACAGAGTGCTTAGCAGAGTATACGGCGGCTCAGTGGTTAGCAGACTTTACGGCGGCTCAGTGGTTAGCAGAGTATACGACGGCTCAGTGGTTAGCAGAGTATACAGGGGCTCAGTGGTTAGCAGAGTATACGGTGGCTGAGTGATTAGCACTCTACGGTGGCTCAGTGGTTAGCACTGTATGGTGGCTCAATGGTTAGCACTGTATGGTGGCTCAGTATTTAGCACTGCACGGTGGCTCAGTGGTTAGCACAGTATGGTGGTTCAGTGGTTAGCATTGTACGGTGGCTCAGTGGTTAGCACTGTACGGTGAAACAGTGGTTAGCAGAGTATACAGGGGCTCAGTGGTTAGCAGAGTATACGGTGGCTCAGTGGTTAGCACTGTATGGTGGCTCAGTGGTTAGTATTGTACAGTGGCTCAATGGTTAGCATTGTACTGTGGCTCAGTGGTTAGCAGACTTTACGGCAGCTCAGTGGTTAGCAGAGCATACAGTGGCTTTAGTGGTTAGCAGAGTATACGGTGGCTCAGTGGTTAGCACTGTACGGTGGCTCAATGGTTAGCATTGCACGGTGGCTCAGTGGTTAGCACAGTATTGTGGTTCAGTGGTTAGTATTGTATGGTGGCTCAGTGTTTAGCAAAGTATGGTGGCTCAGTGGTTAGCACAGTATATGGTCGCTCAGTGGTTAGCACTGTACGGTGGCTCAGTGTTTAGCACAGTATGGTGGCTCAGTGGTTAGCACTGTACACGGTGACTCAGTGGTTAGCAGTGTATATGGTGGCAGAGTGGTCAGCGCAGTGCGGAGGCAGAGTGGTCAGCGCAGTGCGGAGGCTCAGTGGTCAGCGCAGTGCGGAGGCTCAGTGGTCAGCGCAGTGCGGAGGCTCAGTGGTCAGCGCAGTGCGGAGGCTCAGTGGTCAGCGCAGTGCGGAGGCTCAGTGGTCAGCGCAGTACGGAGTCTCAGTGGTCAGCGCAGTGCGGAGGCTCTGGTCAGCGCAGTGGTTATCGCAGTGCGGAGGCTCAGTGGTCATCGCAGTGCAGAAGCTCAGTGGTCATCGCAGTGCAGAGGCTCAGTGGTCAGCGCAGTGTGCAGGCTCAGTGGTCAGCGCAGTGCGCAGACTCAGTGGTCAGCGCAGTGCGGAGGCAGAGTGGTCAGTGCAGTGCGGAGGCAGAGTGGTCAGTGCAGTGCGGAGGCTCAGTGGTCAGTGCAGTGCGGAGGCTCAGTGGTTAGCGCAGTGCGGAGGCTCAGTGGTCAGCACAGTGCAGAGGCTCAGTGGTCAGCAGAGGACAGAAAAATCTGTGAAAGAAAGAATGCGCAAATAGGGTCTTATCTCAATAACACACTTTCGCTTATCCATGTGGAATTGCTCACCTTTGTCAGTTGTGAAACCCACAACTGGTAGAATAGCGTACAGGCAGCTGCTGCAGGGACCGCACTCCCAACGGTGACCGTGGTCGTAATTCAGAATCCTGGACAAAGTGCCTCAGTGTCCGCGCTGCTGCTCCGAGACCAAAGAAACACAGACACAGGAATGTCTGGTTCAGATACAGCTTTTATTCTCCTCCCGAGCTCCTTCCTCAGGGAACATCACGATTACACTGAACAATTACACTTTTATAAGAAAAAAGGCGCCAAAAACATGATGGAAATTACATCAGCAAGAAGGGAGGATCTACCCATGACGTCACAATGTTTACAAAACAAATTGCCGTGACAGCCGATGAGAGAGATACCAAAAATAAACATAGTGTGTGTTATCCATCAAATGCATAAATCACATATAATAATAGTATAAAAGAGAAAACAGAACAAAACTCACAGCCATATAAGAAGATAAGAGAGGAATAAAGACGGAAAGGTTTTTGTGTGGAATCAAAGTGATGTGTGTCCAATATTTGTAGTCTCTCTGCCAGGTGTGCTATATGTCTGGACATATTAAATCACAGTATTATTGAGCTCTAAATTCTCAAAAAGATTTTTGTAATCTCAATTACATAGAATATATCCAGAAAGTGTATAAAAAAATAAAGGGAAGGGGGTCTAAGACGTGCTCAAATGGTGATCCTAAGTGAAGAGGATAACTATATTAGTGTCATTTAAATATATATACAGAGCAGAAGAAAAAAATGAAAAAAAGAAAATAGGACTCGATCTAGGAGAATCGAGGTGATAAATCAATATGTGCAGAAATCAATCGTATATATGTTGTGCTAAATTGTCTGTGATTAAAAAGTGTCTCAAAAGGGTCGAAAGTGTCTGATAAGAGGTCAATGGTGACAAATGTCTATTACTTTTATTCATTTGCAGGTATCAACTTTATGGAAGAAGAGAACAATGAAGGATAAAAAAAGAGAGAGGGAGTTCCCATGTCAAAGAAAAAGATACAAATATATATGGATAAAAAATGTATAAAAAAGTCTATATATATATATATATATATATATATATATATATATGTTTAAAAATATATAAATAAATTATTTTATTACTTTGTTTAAAAAAAATCTCATTAAATAAAATGAATTTATCGATAAAAATGGGAGAAAATCAATTATTACATAGTAGAACGAAAAATAAATAATTGAGAAAGAGCTATTAAAAACAGGACATTTCAAATACTAAAAAGGGGATTTAAAAGAGCAAAACTAGGTATCTATTTAGTTGAAAACAACATATATATATATATATATATATATATATATAAATATATTCGGTTTAGGACCAAAAAATTCCTATTCATTGGGAATATCAACTATGGACTCAAGTATCACAGAGGATAAGAACTAGTATTAGATAGTCAAAAATTCATTAGATATGTCACAAACATGCTGTTAAACCCAACAGCTATAAGAGCGGTTTTTAAAATCTATGAAAGAATATACATCTTTAATTACATACAAATGTTAGAGAGTCTTGTGGGGAAACACTTAGGTTATGTTGAGCTACAATTGGAATACAGCACAAGCCAGATCGACACAAGAAAAAAAGCCTATCCAGTTATAATTGTCAGCGCACGCCTGCAATTGAGAGGACAGGCGAGGAGCGTGCCAGTGCTACAATGTTGCTAGTTCTAAAGCAGCGACACGCTTCAGTAATTAAGGTGACATGTGCCAGAAGTCAGACAAAGCGCGAGTCAGTGATACAGTGTTGCTAATTGTAAAAGCTACGGCACACTTCAGCAATTAAGGAGACGTGTGTCAACAGTTCAGACAGAATCTAAGCGGGTGCCAGATAAGAACTCTTTTGAAGTGGTGAAAAGAGTTAGTAGGTGCAGAAGAATATGTGTGGATTATTGCATTAGTGAAAATGAATACTTAACATGCTCAAAAAGAATAATAGGGGTGTATAGGTTATTATATGGGAAAATATGAAAAAAAATAAAACTGAAGAAAACCTTTCCTGTAGAGATTGTAGAAGACAAGAATTAGGTATGTATTCTATATCAGCTAAAATAGCGTAGTGATCAGACATATATATACCTTCACATACCAGAGGGGATGATGCATATGCAGAACAATAACTCTAACAAAATGGGACTTATGCTAATGCTAATAAAAAAACAAGATAACACCAGTCATATCAAAAGATTTAGAGATGACACTAATCACTGAATGGATGTAGCAGAGTTGTGCTACAGATATTCACAAAAACATCAAAAACCGGGCTAAACACACAAAACTGACATTCAGTGGCATTGAATGCTAAGTGGATGCAGTTATTTCATGGCAGTTAGTCAGGGCAGGAGTCAGGTAAGCCACTCTACTTAAAAAGGAGAGGGGGGGAAATTTATTTTTTTGTTCTTTTTTTTTTAACAACGCAAGTTGTTTTTTTCACTTTTCATTTCCCTATCGCCATGTCCTTTACTTCAATATCTATTTGTGGTGAATCGGCCACTGAACCTGGCAGCTCCACAGCGCCTCCTGTTAAACCCAGGTCAGTCAGAGAACTGCCTGAGGATAAAGAAGGGCTGCAGCTGCCCTGCCTGTGCTGGTTTATTAAGGCATCTCTCAGTGAGTGTGGAATATGCCTTCTAGCCCGCAGCCAGAAGCACATATAATCTCCTCCACCCCGTCACTGATAGAAACCCCGAATAACCCCAAGCACCAATGCTGCCACCAGCTTCTCGTTTAATATAAGTCCGGTCCGTGGTCGGCTTTTATTGGGTCAGAAACCAACCCAGGTAGCGTTACATGAGCACACGGACGTGGGAATCGTGATCAAGATAAAAAGAGCAACTCAAGATTAAATTGATATATTTAATCACCCTAATGGTACACTAGATATTAATATTTACAGTTATTATTAAGATGTTACAAATATTACAGTCAGATATGCCAATAAAAGGGTAAATGGAATACACAGAATTACATACACATGTGAGCAGTTACCTCAGTGCTGATGGCACCACAAGGGCGGCGTGATGCCAATCTGTTTCTTGGGTAATCTCTGGCTTTGGTGGAATAACGCCTCTTCAGATGAAATACAAGGTGAAGATGGGCAATGATTTTTATACATTATGGGCTGACCCCTGTCTCCACCCATCTCACACCTCTGGGATGTCTCACAACTCCCACCCCTCTGAGGGAGATATGGACACCCAGATTCTATAATCTGTCCTAGCCGTGTCCATGGGCATCACAGACGGAAGATAATACTTTCATATTTTTAGTTATAATTTTATCTTCGTCTGGATGTAAAACATGGCTACTCTGAGAACACCCTACTAGCCAATATCCTGTTTAGATGGCTTCCAGTCATCCTACATTCATGTGAATACCAGCCTTGTCACCGTCTAGATATGTAGAGTTATTTTTATATTCGATAGTATCACAGGGTGGACGGCTTATGAGATATTAATAGTATAGTCACGGCTCCGTCCAGTCTCCTCTCTCCTGGCCTCACAGTGATATGGGACGTGTCACCTTTTGGCAAAACCCCATTTCTTAGGAAGCTCCATACACCTACCTGATTACCATATCAAAGTTGAGGAAGAGTCCTGTTGTGTGGACAGTTGGCTTCCATCTACATACTAATTACTCTACTGCTTGCCAGAGATAAATGACTTCTGCCTTCCAGGGTGGGGGCTTATCTCTTTGTGAGTGAGATGTGCCTTATCAATTGCTTTCTGGGAGGAATGGAATATGGGGATATGGCAATATTCCTTACCAATATTCATCACACTATTGTTCTATGTGCCTTTGCACTTTACCTTCACCGCCCCATCCCCCCTCCATCCCCCCACATCCACATAAACCCCTCTCTCCTTCCTTCTACTTTATTGAACTCCCATACTCTGTTCAGCATAGTGAATAATCTCGGACCACCATGCTCCAGGGTATTGCACCAAAAACAAAGTCACCATCACAAAAACTGTTTGCCTTTCCTCTTTTTACTGCTGCTTCTGTCAGGTGATATCTCTCCTAATCCTGGTCCACCCTCCACCAACTTCTACCCCTCTCCCACCACACACAGAAACCCCACCAACCTTATAAACATTACTTGCACACCTTCATCGCCCTCTTTTAATTGTGCTCTCTGGAATCCACGGTCTGCATGTAACAAACTTCCACTCATTCATAACTACTTTCTCACTAACTCCCTTAATCTGCTGGCCCTCACTGAAACCTGGATCCAGGATTCAGACACAGTGTCCCCGGCCGCTATTTCTTATGGCGGCTTGCATTTCTCTCATTCCCCAAGACCTGGCAACAGACATGGTGGTGGAGTAGGTTTCTTCTGTCTCCACAATGTACTTTTCAGGTCATCCCCCCAGCTCCATCACTCTCATTCCCCTCTTTTGAGGTCCACACAATTAGGCTCTTCCATCCCTCCCCCTTAGAGTAGCGGTGGTATACCGCCCCCCAGGGTCACCCACCCAATTCTTCGACCATTTCTCCGCATGGCTGCCGCATTTCATGTCCTCAGAATTACCAACCATTATTACGGGAGACTTCAACATCCCCACAAACAGCCCCATCGCCTCATCTGCATTTCAGCTCCTATCTCTAACTTCATCTCTTGGCCTCTCACAGCTCTCAACCTCGATGACACACAAGGATGGTAACACCCTTGACCTGATCTTTGTCCGGCTCTGCTCAACCTCCTCCTTAGATAATTCAGAACTTCCCCTCTCTGACCACAACATTCTCTCCTTCACACTCACTAACCCTCGCCCACCCCAGGACATTCCTACATATCACACATTCAGAAATCTACAGGCCATAAACCCTCACACATTCTCAGACTCTCTACACTCATCACTGTCCCCAATCTCCTCATTTTCCTGTCCCGATCTGGCAGTCAATTACTTAAATGACTCTCTCAGATGGACCCTGGACCAAGTAGCGCCCCTCACCCTCAAAACCTCCAAACACAGAGCAAAACAGCCCTGGCTCACATCACAAACTCGATTCCTCCAGCGATGCTCTAGGAGTGATGAACGTCTATGGAGGAAAAGTCGCACTCCAGAAAACTTCATTCACTACAAATTTATGCTGAGAACTTACAATTCTGCCCTTCACCTTGCCAAACAGACCTACTTCACCACTTTGATCTCCTCACTATCCAACAACCCAAAAAAAACTCTTTAACACCGTTCACTCTCTCCTCAGTCCTAAAGTGCAGGCCCCCATCACTGACCTCTGTGCTGATGACCTGGCTTCCCACTTCACAGAGAAAATAGAAAACATCCGTCAGGAAATCAACTCCCAACCTCAAACTACTATTACCCCTGCCTCTCCCCACATTTCCTCCGGCTCACTGTCCACTTTTGACCCGGTTACAGAAGATGAAGTCTCCAGGCTCCTCTCTTCCTCTCGTCCCACCACATGCACTGCTGACCCCATCCCCTCACACCTACTCCAGTCTCTCTCTCCGGTGGTCACCACTCACTTAACCAAAATCTTCAATTTCTCCCTCTCTTCTGGCGTCTTCCCCTCCTCCTTTAAACACTCTATCATCACTCCTTTATTAAAGAAATCTTCTCTCGACCCTTCCTGCACAAACCACTACAGACCAGTTTCCAATCTCCCCTTCATCTCTAAACTCCTGGAGCGCCTGGTCTACTTCCGCCTCACTCATTACCTCTCCACTCACTCTCTTCTAGACCCATTACAGTCTGATTTCCGCCCCCTACATTCTGCAGAAACTGCTCTCACCAAGGTGACCAATGACCTTCTGACGGCAAAACGTAATGGTCACCACTCTCTGCTTATCCTTCTTGATCTCTCTGCAGCCTTTGACACTGTTGACCATCATCTCCTACTCACTATGCTGCACTCCATCGGCATCAAGGACACAGCTCTCTCCTGGTTCTCTTCCTATTTCTCTGACCGCTCTTTCAGTGTATCATTTGCCGGCTCCACTTCCTCCCCTCTTCCTCTCACTATTGGAGTCCCTCAGGGTTCAGTCCTTGGACCTCTTCTCTTCTCACTCTACACAGCCCCGATTGGACAGACCATCAGCAGATTTGGTTTCCAGTACCATCTTTATGCTGATGACACACAACTATACACTTCTTCCCCTGACCTTACTCCTGCTCTAATAAAGAACACCAATGACTGTCTAACCGCAGTTTCCAATACCATGTCCGCTCTCTACCTGAAACTTAATCTTTCCAAAACTGAACTACTCCTGGTCCCGCCCTCCACTAACCTCCCTAAATATGACATCTCTCTCTCTCAGTGTGCGGCACCACAATAGTGCCGAGTCAGCAGGCTCGCTGTCTGGGTGTTATGTTTGACTCTGATCTTTCCTTCACTCCATATATACAAGCTCTCGCCCGCTCTTGCCGCTTGCACCTGAAGAACATCTCCAGAATTCGCCCCTTTCTCACCTTGGAAACTACAAAAACCCTCACTGTGGCCCTGATTCACTCCCATCTTGACTATTGTAACTCTCTCTTAGTTGGCCTCCCCCACACTAGACTGTCCCCTCTCCAGTCCATCCTTAATGCAGCAGCCAGGATTACCTATCTAGCTAATCGCTACTCAGACGCTTCTGCTCTATGCCACTCATTGCACTGGCTGCCTATATACTACAGGATTCATTTCAAACTGCTTGTTCTCACCCACAAAGCTCTTCACAGTGCAGCACCCCCATACATCTCCTCCCTCATCTCTGTCTATCACCCCAGCCGTTCTCTTCGCTCTGGAAGTGACTTCAGACTCACTTCTGCATTAATCCGAACCTCCCACTCCCAGCTCAAAGACTTCTCCCAAGCCGCACCAATTCTTTGGAACGCTCTACCCAAAAAAATTAGATGTATCCACAACTTAAATAGTTTTAGGCGATCCCTAAAAACACATCTCTTTAGGACGGCCTATCATGATCCCTTGTCAGTCATCTAGACATAGCCTATCCGCTCCGCCTCAAGTGGATCACATATAACGGTTGCGGCCACTTATTCTGCTCCTATCTGTTCCCCATCTCCTCAAGTTGACTATACTTTCATTGCAAATGAGCACCTATACCTTGTCACCCCCACCTCATTGTTAGATTGTAAGCTCTTATGAGCAGGGTTGCCATTTTTTGCTCCAATTATTGTATTATGTTATGCTTTGTGTTGTATTGTTTTTGTCATTGTATTGTATTTTCTAATTGTTTCTCATGATTGTTTAAATGTGAGCTTTGTATTGTGAATGTGAAGCACTGCGGAATGTGTTGGCGCTATATAAATAAAAATTATTATTATTATTATATCTAATGAATTTTTGACTATCTAATACTAGTTCTAATCCTCTGTGATACTTGAGTCCATAATTGATATTCCCAATGAATAGGAATTTTTTGGTCCTAAACCGAATATATATATATATATATACTAGATGGCGGCCCGATTCTAAAGAATCGGGTAGTCTAGAATCCATATATAGTTTATTTACTAATAGTTACGGGAGTGCGGTGAAATGAATTGTGTGTATACAGGTGGCTCAGTGGGTAGCAGAGTATACGGTGGCTCAGTGGTTAGCAGTGAGTGCGGTGGCTCAGTGGTTAGCAGTGAGTGCGGTGGCTCAGTGGTTAGCAGTGAGTGCGGTGGCTCAGTGTTAGCAGTGAGTGCGGTGAGATTGGTCAGCGCAGCGACGTGGGCAGAGTGGTCAGCGCAGAGGACAGGGGGCAGAGGCGGCTGGGCAGAGGACAGGGGGCAGAGGCGGCTGGGCAGAGGACAGGGGCAGAGGACGCAGAGGACAGGGGGCAGAGGACGCAGAGGACAGGGGGCAGAGGACACAGAGGGGGCAGAGGACGCAGAGGACAGGGGGCAGAGGACAGGGGGCAGAGGACACAGAGGGGGCAGAGGACGCAGAGGACAGGGGGCAGAGGACACAGAGGGGGCAGAGGACAGGGTGAAGAGGACACAGAGGGGGCAGAGGACGCAGAGGACAGGGGGCAGAGGACACAGAGGGGGCAGAGGACACAGAGGGGGCAGAGGACACAGAGGGGGCAGAGGACACAGAGGGGGCAGAGGACACAGGGGGGGCAGAGGACGCAGAGGGGGCAGAGGACGCAGAGGACAGGGGACAGGGGGCAGAGGACAGGGGGCAGAGGACAGGGGGCAGAGGACGCAGAGGGGGCAGAGGACGCAGAGGGGGCAGAGGACGCAGAGGGGGCAGAGGACGCAGAGGACAGGGGGCAGAGGACGCAGAGGACAGGGGGCAGAGGACGCAGAGGACAGGGGGCAGAGGACGCAGAGGACAGGGGGCAGAGGACGCAGAGGACAGGGGGCAGAGGACGCAGAGGACAGGGGGCAGAGGACGCAGAGACAGGGGGCAGAGGACGCAGAGGACAGGGGGCAGAGGACGCAGAGAGGGGCAGAGAGGCAGAGGACACAAAGGGGCAGAGGAAGGGGGCAGAGGACACAGAGGGGGCAGAGTGACGCAGAGGACTAGGGGCAGAGGACAGGGGGCAGAGGACAGGGGGCAGAGGACAGGGGGCAAGGGGGGCAGAGGACGCAGAGGGGGCAGAGGACGCAGAGGACAGGGGGCAGAGGACAGGGTGCAGAGGACAGGGGGCAGAGGACAGGGGGCAGAGGACACAGAGGGGGCAGAGGATGCAGAGGACACAAAGGGGGCAGAGGAGGGGGCAGAGGACACAGAGGGGGCAGAGGACGCAGAGGACAGGGGCAGAGACACAGAGGGGGCAGAGGACAGGGGGCAGAGGACACAGAGGGGGCAGAGGACGCAGAGGACAGGGGCAGAGGACACAGAGGGGCAGAGGACGCAGAGGGGCAGAGGACGCAGAGGGGGCAGAGGACGCAGAAGACAGGGGGAAGAGGACACAGAGGGGGCAGAGGACGCAGAGGACAGGGGCAGAGGACAGGGGGAAGAGGACACAGAGGGGCAGAGGACAGGGGGGCAGAGGACACAGAGGGGGCAGAGGACGCAGAGGGGGCAGAGGACGCAGAGGGGGCAGAGGACTGCAGAAGACAGGGGAAGAGGACACAGAGGGGGAGGAACACAGAGGACAGGGGCAGAGGACCAGGGGAAGAGGACACAGAGGGGCAGAGGAAAGGGGCAGAGGACACAGAGGGGCAGAGGACGCAGAGGGGGCAGAGGACGCAGAGGGGGCAGAGGACAGGGGGCAGAGGACGCAGAGGGGGCAGAGGACAGGGCAGAGGACAGGGGGCAGAGGACAGGGGCAGAGGACAGGGGGCAGAGGACAGGGGGCAGAGGACACAGGGGGCAGAGGACACAGGGGCAGAGGACACAGAGGGGGCAGAGGACGCAGAGGACACAGAGGGGCAGAGGACGCAGAGGAACAAGGGGGCAGAGGACGCAAGGACACAGAGGGGGCAGAGGACGCAGAGGACAAAAGGGGGCAGAGGACGCAGAGGACAGGGGGCAGAGGACGCAGAGGACAGGGGCAGAGGACGGCAGGGGACAGGGGGCAGAGGACGCAGAGGACAGGGGGCAGAGGACGCAGAGGACAGGGGCAGAGGACGCAGAGGACAGGGGGCAAGAGGACGCAAGGACAGGGGAAGAGGACGCAGAGGGGCTGAGGATGCAGAGGAGCAGAGGCAGAGGACAGGGGGCAGAGGACAGCAGAGGACAGAGGGGGCAGAGGACGCAGAGGAACAGGGGGCAGAGGACGCAGAGGACAGGGGCAGAGGACGCAGAGGACAAGGGGGGAGGGACGCAGAGGACAAGGGGGAGAGGACGCAGAGGACAGGGGGCAGAGGACGCAGAGGGGGCAGAGGACGCAGAGGCAAACAAGGGGGGCAGAGGACAGAGGGGCAGAGGACAGGGGGCAGAGGACAGAGGGGGCAGAGGATGCAGAGGACAGGGGGCAGAGGATGGCAGAGGACAGGGGGGCAGAGGACGCAGAGGGAGGGCAGAGGAGGACGCAGAGGACAGGGGCAGAGGACAGGGGGCAGAGGACAGGGGCAGAGGACCACAGAGGGGGCAGAGGACGCAGAGGACAGGGGGCAGAGGACAGGGGGCAGAGGACACAGAGGGGGCAGAGGACGCAGAGGACAGGGGGCAGAGGACAGGGGGCAGAGGACGCAGAGGACAGGGGGCAGAGGACGCAGAGGACAGGGGGCAGAGGACGCAGAGGAGAGGGGGCAGAGGACGCAGAGGACAGGGGGCAGAGGACGCAGAGGACAGGGGGAAGAGGACGCAGAGGACAGGGGGAAGAGGACGCAGAGGGGGCATAGGACGCAGAGGACAGGGGGCAGAGGACAGGGGGCAGAGGACACAGAGGGGGCAGAGGACGTAGAGGACAGGGGGCAGAGGACGCAGAGGACAGGGGGCAGAGGACGCAGAGGACAGGGGGGAGAGGACGCAGAGGACAGGGGGGAGAGGACGCAGAGGACAGGGGGGAGAGGACGCAGAGGACAGGGGGAAGAGGACACAGAGGGGGCAGAGGACGCAGAGGACGGGGCGAGAGGACAGGGGGCAGAGGACAGGGGCAGAGAACAGGGGGCAGAGGACAGGGGCAGAGGACACAGAGGGGGCAGAGGACGCAGAGGACAGGGGGCAGAGGACAGGGGGCAGAGGACAGGGGGCAGAGGACAGGGGGCAGAGGACACAGAGGGGGCAGAGGACGCAGAGGACAGGGGGCAGAGGACACAGAGGGGGCAGAGGACGCAGAGGACAGGGGGCAGAGGACAGGGGGCAGAGGACACAGAGGGGGCAGAGGACGCAGAGGACAGGGGGCAGAGGACAGGGGCAGAGGACGCAGAGGGCAGAGGAAGCAGAGGACAGGGGGCAGAGGACGCAGAGGACAGGGGGCAGAGGACGCAGAGGACAGGGGGCAGAGGACGCAGAGGACAGGGGGCAGAGGACGCAGAGGACAGGGGGAAGAGGACGCAGAGGACAGGGGGAAGAGGACACAGAGGGGGCAGAGGACGCAGAGGACAGGGGGCAGAGGACAGGGGGCAGAGGACACAGAGGGGGCAGAGGACGCAGAGGACGGGGCAGAGGACGCAGAGGACAGGGGGCAGAGGACGCAGAGGACAGGGGGCAGAGGACGCAGAGGACAGGGGGGAGAGGACGCAGAGGACAGGGGGCAGAGGACGCAGAGGACAGGGGGAAGAGGACACAGAGGGGGCAGAGGACGCAGAGGACAGGGGGCAGAGGACAGGGGGCAGAGGACACAGAGGGGGCAGAGGACGCAGATGACAGGGGGCAGAGGACGCAGAGGACAGGGGGCAGAGGACAGGGGGCAGAGGACAGGGGGCAGAGGACAGGGGGCAGAGGATACAGAGGGGGCAGAGGACGCAGAGGACAGGGGGCAGAGGACACAGAGGGGGCAGAGGACGCAGAGGACAGGGGGCAGAGGACACAGAGGGGGCAGAGGACGCAGAGGACAGGGGGCAGAGGACAGGGGGCAGAGGAAGCAGAGGACAGGGGGCAGAGGACGCAGAGGACAGGGGGCAGAGGACGCAGAGGACAGGGGGCAGAGGACGCAGAGGACAGGGGGCAGAGGACGCAGAGGACACAGAGGACAGGGGGCAGAGGACACAGAGGACAGGGGGCAGAGGACAGGGGCAGAGGACACAGAGGACAGGGGGCAGAGGACACAGAGGACAGGGGGCAGAGGACACAGAGGACAGGGGGCAGAGAACAGGGGGCAGAGGACAGGGGGCAGAGGACACAGAGGACAGGGGGCAGAGGACAGGGGGCAGAGGACAGGGGGCAGAGGACACAGAGGACAGGGGGCAGAGGACACAGAGGACAGGGGGCAGAGGACACAGAGGACACAGAGGGGGCAGAGGACGCAGAGGACAGAGGGCAGAGGGGGCACACAGGCTGTAGGGCAGAGCAGCGTGTATGGCTGCAGACTTACCGGTGGCCGGGCGTCGGGTGTAGGAGGAGAGGAGGGGCGGGCAGAGCTGCAGGAGAGGAAGTCCCGCCCTCCCTCCTCTCCAGGCACACGGCAGGGAGCACGGGTACCCCCAGGGTGTGTGTGGCCCTCCGAGGTGGCGGGCAATGGGCCCCCCTGCCCCCCCCCCCCGGTATGTAGGTACTGGCTGGAGGGCAGAGGGTGGAGGGGAGTGGCAGGAGGGCACACGGAACTTCCGAGATCGGAACGTTCCGTGTGTCGGTGACTGTAGCCGGGGGGCAGCCCGGCTACAGTGCACTGGATGAGCCTGAGCGAAGACCATCACGGAAGTGGGCGTGGCCTTTTCCGGAAGTGGCCTTCGGGTTTTATATAATAGATATATATATATATATATAAATATATATATGTTGTTTTCAACTAAATAGATACCTAGTTTTGCTCTTTTAAATCCCCTTTTTAGTATTTGAAATGTCCTGTTTTTAATAGCTCTTTCTCAATTATTTATTTTTCGTTCTACTATGTAATAATTGATTTTCTCCCATTTTTATAGATAAATTCATTTTATTTAATGAGATTTTTTTTAAACAAAGTAATAAAATAATTAATTTATATATTTTTAAACATATATATTTATATATATATTTTTCTACTATATATATATATATATATATATATATATATATATACTAGCTGGGTGCCCGATGCACATGCATCGGGATTCTAGAAGGGCGAGTCTCTGACTCGCAATGGCCGCTTCGCGGCCAATGCTTCGCGCTGCTAAGGCGACTCGCCATGCCCGCTGCGCGGGCATAGCGAGTCGCCTTAGAACTACTCGCAATGGCCGCTGCGCGGCCAATGCTTCGGGCGTATCCACATGACCACGCTGACTCGCATTGCGAGTGGACTCAGAAGGGGCAAAAAACCCATTCGCAATTATATAATTATAATAATAATAATATAATATATTATATATATATATATATATATATATATATATATATATTATATATATATATATAATTTTTTTTTTTTTTTTTTTTTTTTTTTTATACATTTTTTATCCATATATATTTGTATCTTTTTCTTTGACATGGGAACTCCCTCTCTCTTTTTTTATCCTTCATTGTTCTCTTCTTCCATAAAGTTGATACCTGCAAATGAATAAAAGTAATAGACATTTGTCACCATTGACCTCTTATCAGACACTTTCGACCCTTTTGAGACACTTTTTAATCACAGACAATTTAGCACAACATATATACGATTGATTTCTGCACATATTGATTTATCACCTCGATTCTCCTAGATCGAGTCCTATTTTCTTTTTTTCATTTTTTTTCTTCTGCTCTGTATATATATTTAAATGACACTAATATAGTTATCCTCTTCACTTAGGATCACCATTTGAGCACATATTAGACCCCCTTCCCTTTATTTTTTTATACACTTTCAGGATATATTCTATGTACGGTAATTGAGATTACAAAAATCTTTTTGAGAATTTAGAGCTCAATAATACTGTGATTTAATATGCCCTGACATATAGCACACCTGGCAGAGACAACTACAAATATTGGACACACATCACTTTTTCATTTTTGTGGGTTTGATTCCACACAAGAACCTTTCCGTCTTTTTTCTTCTCTTATCTTCTCATATGGCTGTGAGTTTTGTTCTGTTTTCTCTTTTTTGTTATATGTGATTTATGCATTTGATGGATAACACACACTATGTTTATTTTTGATATCTCTCTCATCGGCTGTCACGGCAATTTGTTTTGTAAACATTGTGACGTCATGGGTAGATCCTCCCTTCTTGCTGATGTAATTTCCTTCATGTTTTTGGCACCTTTTTTCTTATAAAAGTGTAATTGTTCAGTGTAATCGTGATGTTCCCTGAGGAAGGAGCTAGGGAGGAGGCTCCGAAACGCGTCGGAAAATAAAGGCTGTAGCTGAGCCAGACATTCCTGTGTCTGTGTTTCTTTGGTCTCGGAGCAGCAGCACGGACACTGAGGCACTTTGTCCAGGATTCTGAGCAGAGGACGGAGGCACTCTGCCTGCCATACTTACCACCGACCCATCGTCTTCCCCGCCGCTGCATCTTCGCTCCACCGTCCCCACCATCTTGGATCCATTCCTCTGTGGCGGCGACATACTTCGTCCAAGATGGCATCCGGGAAGCCTCGCGAGAGTTTCCGGACGCCATTTTGGAAGAAACATTTCACCGGGACGGAGGAGTGGAGCCAAGATGGTGGGGACGGCGGAGCGAAGATGCGGCTGGGGCGGCAGCGACGGCGGGGAAGACGATGGGCCAGTGGTAAGTATGGCCGACAGTGCATGGAGGTATGAATGGGTGAAAGAGTGTGGAAGTGGTGAGCGAGGAGGGGGTCGCGTGGAAGGTGTGTGTGTGATAGTGTCGGAGGGAGTGTGGAGGAGTGGGGAGTGTGTGTGGGGCCGCAGCTTGTACCGATGGCGGGAGTGGGGCTTTAGAAGCCCCGCTCCCGGCAACGGGTGGCCATATTGGAACACCAGAGTGGGTGTACAGGCTACTTCAGCCAGGATGTGACGTAGCATACCGTTACATCCTGATGGAAGTAGCCTTAGAGTTTTATTATAATAGATGTATGTGTCTTCAGATGCAAAGCTGAGAGTTAAATATAGGTCATAAAGGAGAGGAAGGGGCTGGTGTGACCAGTCAAAGATATGCCAGAATAACATAATCAAGAGAAATTAAACAGATCATGGAAATGATAGATAAGAAAATAGTACCAGAGAGAGATGATATGCACTTCACACAGACAGTTAGATCTCAGGGAAAGCTGTGCAGATTTTTTTTTTGCATAAATTTTTTTTATTAGATTTAAACAAAACAATAGAAAATAACAAACACAGTAATAGAAGCATTAAGGATTACAAAGACAATGCCCTCTCCCGAGCAAAACAAATGCAATTTTCATATATGGATGGCATAAAACTTTAGCTAAGTAGCATCTTAACAAGGAAAAGTAGATACTACAGTCATGGCCAAATGTTTTGAGAATGACACCAAAATTATATTTTCACATGATCTGCTGCCCTCTGGTTTTTGTGTTTGTCTGATGTTGATATCACATACAGAAATATAATTGCAATCATATTATGAGTACCAAAAGGTTATATTGACAGTTAGAATGAGTTAATGCAGCAAGTCAATATTTACAGTGTTGACCCTTCTTCTTCAGGACCTCTGCAATTCTCCCTGGCATGCTCTCAATCAACTTCTGGACCAAAACCTGACTGATAGCAGTCCATTCTTGCATAATCAATGCTTGTGTGACAACCATCCGCTGTGAAGCTGAGCTGCTGGTAAGGCAGCACCCCGAGAAACCCCGAGACCCTTAACCCCTATACAGGGATCTGGAATTATAGCGGAGCCCAGGGGGTAGCTGCCTATTATGAGCAACGGAGCAGGGAAGGTCGCCAGGGGAAAAAATCAAGACCCGAAAAACAAAGTCAGAAGTCCGAGTCAAAACCGAGAGGGCAGCGAAGGTACAAAATCATCAGGCAGTAGCAGAGTCGAGAATCCAGGCAAGGGTCAAGGGCAAAACCAAGAGGGCAGCTGAGGTACAAAATCAACAGGAAGAAGCAGAGTCAGAAATCCAGGCCAAGGTCAGAGACAAAACTAAACATACACTATATCACTGGGGAACCAAAACTATATCTGGCGGCCTGCAAGAGAGGCTCCAATGTATTTGAAGGGCGCGGTTACCTCCCATAGGCTGGAGCTCACAGCCCGATGACCTCATCCGGACCGCCCCTAGATCCAAGCCAGATGGAGATGCACGACTGGCTCCACCCACGCCACCTCTGACAGAAGAACGCAGGCTGCGCCTAACGGACACCTCTGCAGGGCCCTCTCCTCTGCGACCAACACCACCCAGAGGGGAAACACAGCGGCGCTCAGCGACAGAGGCAGACGTCGCGGGAGCAGTTCCATATGAGGACAAGGCCCTCCTGTCACCGGTGCCACCAGCCGAAGGAATCCGGCTCCTCCCAGCGGCCGAAGCAGGAACACCGGCCACCGAGTCCAATGGCGATGTGACAGCTTGCATTTTGCCAGAATTTGTTGGTTTTTGTTTGTCCACCCGTCTCTTGATGATTGACCACAAGTTCTCAATGGGATTAAGATCTGAGGAGTTTCCAGGCCATGGACCCAAAATCTCTATGTTTTGTTCCCTGAGCCATTTAGTTATTACCTTTGCTTTATGGCAAGGTGCTCCATCATGCTGGAAAAGGCATTTTTGGGCACCAAACTGCTCTTGGACGGTTGGGAGACATTGCTCTTGGAGGACATTCTGGTACCATTCTTTATTCATGGCTGTGTTTTTAGGCAAGACTGTGAGTGAGCTGATTCCCTTGGCTGAGAAGAATCCCGCACATGAATGGTTTCAGGATGCTTTTCAGTTGGCATGAGACAAGACTGGTGGTAGCACTCACCTCTTTTTCTCCGAATAAGCTGTTTTCCAGATGTCCCAAACAATCGAAAAGAGGATTCATCAGAGAAAATGACTTTACCCCAGTCCTCAGCAGTCCACTCCCTGTACCTTTTGCAGAATATCAGTCGGTCCCTGATGTTTTTTTCTGGAGAGAAGTGGCTTCTTTGCTGCCCTCCTTGAAACCAGGTCTTGCTCAAAGAGTCTCCCGCCTCACAGTGCGTGCAGAAGCACTCACACCAGCCTGCTGCTATTCCTGAGCAAGCTGGGCACTGCTGGTAGTCCGATCCCGCAGCTGAAACAGTTTTAATATACGGTCCTGGCGCTTGCTGGTCTTTCTTGGGTGCCCTGGAGCCTTTTTGACAACAATGGAGGCTCTCTCCTTGAAGTTCTTGATGATGCGATAGATTGTTGACTGAGTGGGAATCTTTGTAGCTGCGATACTCTTCCCTGTTAGGCTAGTTTCACATAACGTTTTTGTGCCTGTCCGTGGGATCCGACTTTGAAGGGGATTCCACGGACAGGCACGGATCCATACGGATCCCTGCAATCGGATGGCAAATAGCCATCCGATCTGCAGGATCCGTGTGGATCCTGCGGTCCCCTGTCTCTCCCTACTCCTTCCTCCTCCATCTTCTGCTCTCTCTTATTCTATATGCTGTGCCCCCGCTATTCTTTGCTGTGCCCCCTCTTCTCTATCCTCATCTATCCCTATCCTGTCCCCTGTCCTCTCCCTGTGTGTAAAAAAATAAAAAAACTCCTCCGGGAGTATACATCACCTCTCACCTGCTCCAACGCTGTAGCACGATCAGGGCAGAAGAGCCTGTGATGATGTAAGAGACCCGCTCAGCTGACGAGTCATGTGACCGGGCTCTTACATCATCACAGATCCTTCAGTCCTGATCGTGCTGCAGCGTTGGAGCCGGTGAGAGGTGATGTATCCTCCCGGAGGAGAAGTTTTTTTTTATTTTTTTTACACACAGGGAGAGGACAGGGGACAGGCTAGGGATAGAGGAGGATAGAGAAGCGGGGGCACAGCAAAGAATAGCGGGGAGAGAGAACAGAATAGCATAGGAAAGGGAAGAAGATGGAGGAGCAGAAGCAGGGAAAGACAGGGAATACAGAGCCGACATCGGATCCGAGGTGAACTCAGATCCGATGTCCATAGGCTCCTATGCTGTGGGCCCTCGGAACAGCCTCGGATCAGCAGTGATCCGAGGCTGTCCGATGTGAGTCACAGACACAAAATCGTAGCAGGCTACGGTTTTGTGCCCCTGATTACATCGGATGGGATCGGATGGTGCCAAAATCGGATGCCAATAGTGGCACATCCGATTCCCATAGGGGAACATGGGGTCCGATTTCGGATCCGATTGTATCCGTTTTGAAACGGATACAATCGGATGACCGAAAATCGTTATGTGAAAGCAGCCTTAGGCCATTTTTATGCAGTGCAATGATGGCTGCACATGTTTCTTTAGAGATAACCATGGTTACCTGAAGAGAAACAATGATACCAAGCACCAGCCTCCTTTTAAAGTGTCCAATGGTGTCATTCTTACTTAATCATGACTGATTGATCGCCAGCCCAGTCCTCATCAACACCCACACCCGAGTTAATGGAACAATCACTAAAACGATGTTAGCTGCTCCTTTTAAGGCAGCTACTGTCCCACGTTACTCGGTCCCCAGCCTCCACTATTTCTCCAGATGTGCCGTCCCCGCATTGCATAACCACGTGTCCAACAGCATCACACGTGCCCTGAACAACGCTGTTTCAGCCAAAGTCCACCTAACCACAGACACGTGGACAAGTGCTTGTGGGCAAGGCCGCTACATCTCCTTGACGGCACACTGGATTAATATTGTGGAGGCTCGTCCCCAGTCTGAGCAAGGGACGGAACACGTCCTTCCCACACCAAGGATAGCAGGCCCTACTTCTGTCAAGGTTTCACCGACACTCTACAGCTCCGGAATGTCATGCTCCTCAGCCTCCTCCTGCGCATCCTCATCCACTGTACCCTCCACACCAGTCCCAAGCTGGAAGCACTGCAGCACTGCCTCTGCAAAGCGGCAACAGGCTGTGCTGAAGCTAGTCTGCATAGGTGACAAACCCCACAATGCAGAAGAGGTGTGGACAGCTCTGAAACAGCAGGCAGATCACTGGCTCACACCTCTGAACCTAAAGCCAGGAAAGGTCGTGTGTGACAATGGCCGGAACCTGGTGGCAGCTTTGAGGCGAGGCCAGCTGACGCATGTTCCATGCGTGGCCCATGTGCTCAACCTGGTGGTTCAGAGGTTTGTGAAGTCATACCCAGAGGTGTCTGAACTGCTGGTAAAAGTTCGCCGTCTGTCTGCACATTTTCGCAAGTCACCTGCTGCTTCAGCCGGCCTTGCCGGCTTTCAGCGCCGTTTGCGTCTTCCGGCCCACAGACTGGTGTGTGATGTCCCCATGCGTTGGAATTCAACTCTGCACATGTTGGTCAGGATATGTGAGCAGAAGAGGGCAGTTGTGGACTACCTGCATCACCTAAGCCGTCGGGAAACGGGTCAAACTCCACACATAACACCTGAGGAGTGGAGATGGATGTAGGACCTATGTACCGTCCTCCAAAACTTTGAGGACTCCACCAAGATGGTGAGCGGCGATGACGCCATTATTAGCGTCACCATACCACTACTCTGCCTTCTAAAACGGTCTCTGCTGAAAATCAAAGAGGATGCATTGCAGGCCGAGCGCGATGACTTGGAGCAAGAAACAGTAGTGGGTGTGGGTGAAAACACACAGCCCAGCCTCATCTCATCACAATGTGCAGTGGAGGACTATGACGAGGAGGAGGAGGATGAAGACATGGAGCAACTCTCTGGCCAAATTGAGGATATGACATGCACACCAGTCATACCCTCGATTCAGCGTGTTTGGCCAGAGGACAGGGGAGATGAGGAGGAGGACAGCATGTTCAGTCATCGTGTTGGTCTGGATACTGAAGTGATGGCTGTTAAGAGTCTGGCGCACATGGCTGACTTTATGGTAAGCTGCCTGTCTCGTGACCCTCGCGTTCAGAACATCTTGGCCGACAATCAGTACAGGTTGGCAACACTGTTAGACCCACGCTACAAGGAGAACTTTATGTCTCTCATTCCTGAGCAGTTCCACAGGGCCATAGTCACGGAAGTAGTCAAATCATTCCCCTCACAAAACGCTAGCGGCATAGGTCAGGATTCGGTGGACAACCAAGGCGTACGGCCGAGAGGGGCACAAGTCCAATCCGCCAGAGGTAGGGGAACTGTCTTTACGATGTGGGACAGTTTTCTCAGCCCCTCACGTACCACAGCCCCTGAGGTGCGGGGTAGTGCCACCAGAAATGCTAAGTTTGGGCAGATGCTGAAGGAGTACCTTGCAGATCGAACAACTGTACTGCGAGATTCCTCTGTGCCTTTCAATTATTGGGTCTCCAAGCTGGACACGTGGCATGAATTGGCTCTCTACGCCTTGGAAGTCATGGCCTGCCCTGCCGCTAGCGTTTTATCAGAGCGTGTTTTCAGTGCTGCAGGTGGAATCATCACTGATAAACGCACCCGCCTGTCAACTGAAAATGCTGACAGGCTGACTCTGATCAAGATGAACAAGGGTTGGATTGGGCCAGACTTCACCACACCACCAGCAAATGACAACTGAATTAAAATTTTGTTATGTGAATTTGCCATGTACCTCCACTCACCCATGGGTACACACTTCAGGACTTTGGCTAATCGCTGGACTGCTCCTCCTTCTCCTCATGTGACACCATGATGACCGTTACAATAGTTAGGCTGTTGTTTGAGGTATACCCGCAGTGGTAAATTTTTTCGCCCATTCTTTTAGAATGGGCATTACAACGACAGGAGACCTGCTCCTTTTCAATGGGAAAAATGTTTTGAGGCCCTCCTGCACGTCTCTATCCAGGGACAATGTGGAGCCTCCCAATTTCTGGCTGCCCTGACCAAAGGGCTATACTACAATACACCCACTTGAGGGTTACAGGCCCTACTACATGTCTGTATGCATGGGTCATTGTTGAACCTCCCAATTTTTGGCTGCCCTGACCAAAGGGCTATACTACAATACACCCACTTGAGGGTTACAGGCCCTACTACATGTCTGTATGCATGGGTCATTGTTGAACCTTCCAATTTTTGGCTGCCCTGGCCAAAGGGCTATACTACAATACACCCAGTTCTTGTTTACAGGCCCTCCTGCACGTCTCTATCCAGGGACAATGAGGAGCCTCACAATTTTTGGCTGCCCTGACCAAAGGGCTATACTACAATACACCCACTTGAGGGTTTACAGGCCCTCCTGCACGTCTCTATCCAGGGACAAAGAGGAGCCTCCCAATTTTTGGCTGCCCTGGCCAAAGGGCTATACTACAATACACCCACTTGAGGGTTACAGGCCCTACTACAGTGTCTATGCATGGGTATTGTTGAACCTCCAATTCTTGGCTGCCCTGGCCAAAGGGCTATACTACAATACACCTAGTCTTGTTTACAGGCCCTCTGCACGTCTCTATCCAGGGACAAGAGGAGCCTCCCAATTTTTGGCTGCCCTGACCAAAGGGCTATACTACAATACACCCACTTGAGGGTTACAGGCCCTCCTGCACGTCTCTATCCAGGGACAAAGAGGAGCCTCCCAATTTTTGGCTGCCCTGACCAAAGGGCTATACTACAATACACCCACTTGAGGGTTACAGGCCTACTGACTGTCTCTATCAGGGACAAAGAGGAGCCTCCCAATTTTTGGCTGCCCTGACCCAAGGGCTATACTACAATACACCCACTTGAGGGTTACTGGCCCTCCTGCACGTCTCTACCCAGGACAAAGAGGACTCTCAATTTTTGGCTGCCTGACCAAAGGACTATACTACAATACACCCACTTGAGGTTCGGCCCTATACTGTCTGTATGCATGGGTCATTTTGAACCTTCCAATTTTTGGCTGCCCTGGCCAAAGGCTATACTACAATACACCCAGTTCTTGTTTACAGGCCCTCCTGCACGTCTCTATCCAGGGACAATGAGGAGCCTCCCAATTTTTGGCTGGCCCTAGCCAAAGGGCTATACTACAATACACCCAGTTCTTGTTTACAGGCCCTCCTGCACGTCTCTATCCAGGGACAATGAGGAGCCTCCCAATTTTTGGCTGGCCCTAGCCAAAGGGCTATACTACAATACACCCAGTTCTTGTTTACAGGCCCTCCTGCACGTCTCTATCCAGGGACAATGAGGAGCCTCCCAATTTTTGGCTGCCCTGACCAAAGGGCTATACTACAATACACCCACTTGAGGGTTACAGGCCCTCCTGCACGTCTCTATCCAGGGACAAAGAGGAGCCTCCCAATTTTTGGCTGCCCTGACCAAAGGGCTATACTACAATACACCCACTTGAGGGTTACAGGCCCTCCTGCACGTCTCTATCCAGGGACAAAGAGGAGCCTCCCAATTTTTGGCTGCCCTGACCAAAGGGCTATACTACAATACACCCACTTGAGGGTTACAGGCCCTACCTACAGTCTCTATCAGGGACAATAGTGAGACCTCCCAATTTTTGGCTGCCCTGACCAAAGGGTATACTACAATACACCCACTTGAGGGTTACAGGCCCTACTACATGTCTGTATGCATGGGTCATTGTTGAACCTCCCAATTTTTGGCTGCCCTGGCCAAAGGGCTATACAATACACCCACTTGAGGGTTACAGGCCTCCTCACGTCTCTATCCAGGGACATGATTGAGACCTCCCAATTTTTGGCTGCCCTGGGCCAAAGGGCTATACTACAATACACCCACTTGAGGGTTTACAGGCCCTCCTGCACGTCTCTATCCAGGGACAATGAGGACCTCCCAATTTTTGGCTGCCCTGACCAAAGGGCTATACTACAATACACCACTTGAGGGTTACAGGCCCTCCTGCACGT
Organism: Allobates femoralis; assembly: GCA_033576535.1. Taxonomy (NCBI): domain Eukaryota; kingdom Metazoa; phylum Chordata; class Amphibia; order Anura; family Aromobatidae; genus Allobates; species Allobates femoralis. The sequence continues at coordinate 341,170,163 of JARQOC010000005.1, read as the reverse complement.
CTCTATCAGGGACAAAGAGGAGCCTCCCAATTTTTGGCTGCCCTGACCAAAGGGCTATACTACAATACACCCACTTGAGGGTTACAGGCCCTCCTGCACGTCTCTATCAGGGACAAATGAGGAGCCTCCCAATTTTTGGCTGCCCTGACCAAAGGGCTATACTACAATACACCCACTTGAGGGTTTACAGGCCCTACTACATGTCTGTATGCATGGGTCATTGTTGACCTCCCAATTTTTGGCTGCCCTGGCCAAAGGGCTATACTACATACACCCACTTGAGGGTTACAGGCCCTACTTCATGTCTGTATGCATGGGTCATTGTTGAACCTCCCAATTTTTGGCTGCCCTGGCCAAAGGGCTAGATACAATACACCCACTTGAGGTTACAGGCCCTCCTGCACGTCTCTATCCAGGGACAAAGAGGAGCCTCCCAATTTTTGGCTGCCCTGACAAAGGGCTATACTACAATACACCCACTTGAGGGTTACAGGCCCTCCTGCATGTCTTATCCAGGGACAAAGAGGAGCCTCCCAATTTTTGGCTGCCCTGACCAAAGGGCTATACTACAATACACCCACTTGAGGGTTACAGGCCCTACTACTGTCTGTATGCATGGGTCATTGTTACCTCCCAATTTTTGGCTGCCCTGACCAAAGGGCTATACTACAATACACCATCCTGAGGGTTACAGGCCCTCTACATGTCTGTATGCAGGGTCATTGTTGACCTCCAATTTTTGGCTGCCCTGGCCAAAGGCTATACTACAATACACCCAGTTCTTGTTTACAGGCCCTCCTGCAGTCTCTATCCAGGGACAATGAGGAGCCTCCCAATTTTTGGCTGCCCTGGCCAAAGCGCTATACTATAATACACCCACTTGAGGGTTACAGGCCCTCCTGCATGTCTCTATCCAGGGACAAAGAGGAGCCTCCCAATTTTTGGCTGCCCTGACCAAAGGGCTATACTACAATTTCACCCACTTGAGGGTTACAGGCCCTCCTTCACGTCTCTATCCAGGGACAATGAGGAGCCTCCCAATTTTTGGCTGCCCTGGCCAAAGGCCTATACTACAATACACCCACTTGAGGGTTACAAGCCCTACTACATGTCTGAATGCATGGGTCATTGTTGAAACTCCCAATTTTTGGCTGCCCTGGCCAAAGGGCTATACTACAATACACCCAGTTCTTGTTTACAGGCCATCCTGCATGTCTGTATCCAGGGGCATTGGTGAACCTCCCAATTTTGGACTGCCCTGGCAAAGGAAGATACTACAATAGACCCAGTTCCTCAAAATGGGCACATTATTTCAAGACAGGGCTTCATGTTCGTCTCCTCTCAGGGTCATCGGAGTGCCGCACAATGTTTTCACGTAAAATCTTTCATGTAATCACAAAAAGTAACATACACCAGCTGTATCTCACTATTGGGTATGTGCCCTTAACATTTCCACCCTAAATATTTATTTTGGTGTCATTTTGGAAGGTTTTCTGGAGACTCCGTAAAATTGGCGTTAAACTCGGACAACATTGTTCACAGCTGTGACTTTTGAGTGAGAAATGCTTCCAGGGGTCTTCCCCATGGTGTTGCCATGTCATTTCAGCACTCTTCTGAGACTTTTGTGACATTTTTAGGGTTTTTCCATGCTGCCGGCAGTCATTTCATAAAAATACTCAGGTCTCCCATAGGATAACATTGGGCTCGGTACTCGGGCCGAGTACACGAGTATCTCGGGATGCTCGGCCCGAGCTTCGAGCACCCGAGCATTTTAGTACTCGCTCATCACTAGTAAACACCCATACAAAGCAAGCAAGTCTCCAGAGTTTCATTCTCCTTAAGTTGAGGAGCAGCTCCTGATCCCGTTAGGCGCTGTGATAGCAAGTGTTACCAGATCCTGTCCTGGGGACCTCACTCCACCTGCAGGGAGCGACAACATCTGGCTGCCTACCCACCGCCCCCAGAGGTCTGCTGGCAGCGCTGGTGCCATCACCAGGTACCGCAGGTGGCGTCACAAGACTTTACTCTTATTTTTATTTTTTATTCCCCATCTTTTGAAGTGGCCACCTTGGCCACGGACCCAGGCAGGCCACCAGTGACATGCCCTTACAGCAACTGCCCAGATAACGAGTCCCCAAGGCCTTGGGTGGGTCAGCTTTTGGCGTTATGAACAAGATTGAACTAACCCATGAACTTCTGGTATTGTGCGCCTTACAGACTGTGATACTTGGCATAAAAGACTTAAAAACTGTCAACACACGGCACTAAATACTGTTTCCTGCCATTCCCGGAAACCCCAAAATGGTGGCCTGAAAATGTAGATAACAAGGTGCTGGCCCAGGGGTGTGCCTCGGCTCATTACTATGGGAAGGCCATACCAGAGGCATGAAACTGCACACCCCAACTGCCACCAAACAACCAAGGGGGTGGGCCAAAGACAAAAGAACTCCAATCACCAACCTGAAAGAGCAACAAGAAGGGCATGGTCAGAACTCCACGAGGCAAGGGTGCAGTCCAGGAACCAGCAAGCATGGCAGCAACCAGGCTGAGCGACCTGTTGCGGGAGGTGGAGGAGGAAGCCCTTTTTGTAATCGGGGACCAGAGGGCGGTCTCCCTCCTCACCCACAAGGTAGATGCAGTCTTTTGGAGAGACACTTTCCAGGTGCTAAGGATCCAGCTGTGCGAGACTATGGAGTGGGCCGTACGGCTATGGAGTGCCGACACAGCCCTAGAGCTAACCCGCAGGGCTATCCAGAGGCAGGAGACCAGTCCATGCTTGAGCACCCGGTTACCAGTATAAACCCGCATGTTGGACCGCAGCCCGTTGGCAGTGTAGATGTAGATGGCACAGACAGATGACCCCGAGGCCCTGCCTGGAGACGGCAACAGCACCACAATGGCGGATGCTGAGGACCCTGAGGAGGAGGTCGAGCTCGACACCCTTGGGGAACCTGAGACCAAACGTGAGGTGATACTGGAGGCTATCCAGGAAAAGCTACCTGATCAGCCGGGCTCCAATGAGGAGGATACGGATGACAGCAGCAAAGAAGCCGGGGCAACCGGCCCCCACACGGCATGGTGGAGCAGTTGAGGACGGTGAATGGCCAAGCTGCCCACACCGGAGGTCATGGGCGGAACCCCAGCCCCGCTTCCCGACCGACGGACTATCAGTACTACCAAAACCCGGCTGACCAGGCAGAGCGGCAGCACCGTCGGGAGGAATGATGGGCCAGAGAACTCGAGAACCGACAAGTCTGAGCCCAGGCCCGCCTCCAGCCACCAGTACCCCCGAAACACCAACTTGCAGGTACTGCAACATCTTTCAACCTGGAGAGCGGGTGGGGATTCATCTGGGAAGTGGACCTCTAAGAGGAGGTGCTTTTGGAAAGCGAGACGTTTAATCCCACCTCCCTAGAGGCCACCCGGACCGGGACTTATACCGTGGCGACCGGGTTAATTACAAGAAACATGCAGGGCCACTCGGATGGTACGACCTGCGTGTATCCAAAATGTAAAGACACTTCAAAATCTGGCCGCGTGCACATATGTATATATGTATAACAGTTTTCTTTTTATTACCCATGGGCTATAATGAGGACTGCTTCATTATGTTTGAGCCAGGACTCTTGTGTATATCTGTGTGTATGGAAGCAGCCCAGCGGTGAAAAAGAACATTGTGCAAAGTTAAGGACAATTACTGCTGGGCCTGCAAATGTGTGTACCAGGCCGTTAGGCTGATGATAGTTCAAAGTTTGCAACGTTCCAAGAAAAGTACCTCCCATAAAGGGAAGACACATGATGCATAACTCTTGTAAATAAAACCTGTTATTGTTGTGTTAAAAATAAAAACAGCTCTGTACTGGGTAGGGGTGAGGACACTTGCGAACAAGTGTGTTTCACCAAGTGGGAACGTGGCACCACACTAGTCAGTGCACCACAGTAGGGGTACTGCACTCAAAACAGAGTGTGCGGTATGACAGTCATTGGAGAATGTAATGTTGAAATGAGGCTCTCATCCCTGCATCCCTACACCTAGACTAGGGGACCAATTGGCCAACCCGTTACCAGGGTAACCGCGGTGGGAGGAGTATAGGGTAGTGGAAAGCGGGAAAAGGCAGTTGAGTCCATGAGAAGTGGAGAGCGAGTCCTAGAGGGAAGTCGCAGAGAGGGCGCCTAAAAGGAACGGCAACCCAGACAGAAGGAGAGAGCCCGAGGGTGTCGGCGGACACCTGGCGCCAGATCGTACTATTATCCGGTCTGCGGGGACCCTAGTCCTGAACCGGGGAACTGGCTCTGAGCGCAGTACAGGCGAGTCCAACCCTGAGCCACCAGCATCGGTGGGTCGTAGGTCTGTCAAGCAGCCCCGACCTTGTCCACGAAGCACAGTCCCCACCAGGAGCTCCAACCCGAGTTGAACCCCTTAGACAGAAGGGTATCCTCATTATACCCATCGGGCCGGGTAGGTAGAGGGTTTGTGCAGGGCAGCGCATGGATAGAAAAGAGAACACAAGAAAAAACAGAGAGGGACTGAAAGTAAAGCGGAAGGAACATCCAAGAGAGCCTTGGGGAAGCATTGCATCCTTCGGTGACTACCCGGCTAGCTGCCCGCATCTGTGTGACATTACACCTGAGAACAGTTCTGACAAGTTATCAGTAAACACCCGTACAGAGCAAGCAAGTCTCCAGAGTTTCATTCTCCTTAAGTTGCGGAGCAGCTCCTGATCCCGTTAAGTGCTGTGATAGCAAGTGTTACCAGATCCTGTCCTGGTGATTCTGCTCTGCCTTCGGGGAGCGACATCTGGCTGCCTATGCACCGTCCTCAGAGGTCTTCCGGCAGCGCTGGTGCCATCACCAGGTACTACAGGTGGCGTCACAAGACTTTACTCTTTTTCTTTTATTTTATACCCCATCTTTTGAAGCGACCACCAGAGCCACAGGCTACCGAGTCCCTATGGCCTTGGGTGGGTCATATGCCTGTGTGTGAATATGTCTGAGTGTGAGTGTATAAGTGAGTTTGTGTATAAGTGAGTGTGTGTATATGTGTGAGTGTATGTATGTGTTTGTGTGAATATGTCTGAGTGTGTGTATTTGTATGCGAGTGTGTGTGAGAATATGCCTGAGTGTGTATATGTGTGTATATGTAAGTGTGTGTATGTGTGTGGGAATGTCTGAATATGTGTGAGTATGTGTATATGTGAGTGTGTGTATGTGTATGAATGTCTGAGTATGTGTGAGAGTGTGTATATGTGTGAGTATGTGTCAGTGTGTGCGTGTGTATATATATGTGTGTGAGTGTCTAAATGTACGTGTGAGTATGTGTGAGTGTGTATATGTCTGTGTGTGTATATGTGTGAGTGTGTGTGTGAGAGAGAACAAAAAGAACAGAGACCAGGTTGTGGGAACATCACCGCAAAAGTGGATCAGGATGTGTGGACATCACTACAAAATGGCAAAAATATGGGGGACATTACTACAAGATGACAAGCGAGGGAACATTATTAAAAAATGAGGACGTTACTACAAGATGAGGACCAGGATGGGGGACATTAATATACGATGGGGACCAGGATGGGGCATTACTACAAGAAGGAGACCAGGAAGGGGGCATTACTACAAGGGGACCAGTTAGGAACATTACTACACGATGAGGACCAGGTAGGAACATTACTGCATGATGAGGACCAGGTAGGGACATTGCTACATGATGAGGACCAGGATGGGGCATTATTACATGATGAGGACCAGGATAGGGGGCATTGAATTATGACAGGGACCGGGGATGGGGCATTACTACATGTAGGGACCAGGGTGGAACATTACTACATGATGAGGACCAGGATGGGGGCCATTAATATAGGTTGGGGACCAGGATGGGGCATTACTACAGGAAGAGGACCAGAATGCGGACACTACTATAAGAAGAGTACCAGGATGGGGACAATACTTCAAGAAAGGACCAGGATGGGGGCATTACTACAAGAAGAGGACCAGGATTGGGGCATTACTACAAGAAGAGGACCAGGATGGAGACATTACTACAAGAAGAGGACCAGGATGGAGACAATACTTCAAGAAGAGGACCAAGATGGAGACAATACTTCAAGAAGGGAACCAGGATGGGGACAATACTTCAAGAAGAGGGCTAGGATGGAGACATTACTTCAAGAAGAGGACCAGGATGGGGACATTACTTCAAGAAGGGGACCAGAATGGGGACATTACTACAAGAAGAGGACCAGGATGGGGACATTACTACAAGAAGAGGATCAGGATGGGGACATTACTTCAAGAAGAAGACCAGGATGGGGACAATACTTCAGGAAGAGGACCAGGATGGATACATTACTTCAAGAAGACGACCAGGATGGGGACATTATGTCAAGAAGACGACCAGGATGGGGACATTACTACAAGAAGTGGACCAGGATGGGGACATTGCTACAAGAAGAGGACCAGGAGGGGGACATTACTACAAGAAGAGGACCAGGATGGGGACATTACTACAAGAAGAGGACCAGGATGGGGACATTACTACAAGAAGAAGACCAGGATGGGGACAATACTTCAAGAAGAGGACCAGGTTGGGGACAATACTTCAAGATGGGGACCAGGATGGGGACATTACTTCAAGATGGGGACCAGGATGGGGACATTACTACAAGATGGGGACCAGGATGGAGACATTACTACAAGATGGGGACCAGGATGGGGACATTACTACAAGATGAGGTCCAGGATGGGGACATTACTACAAGATGAAGCCCAGGATGGGGACATTACTACAAGATGAGGTCCAGGATGGGTGACATTACTTCAAGATGGGGACCAGGATGGGGACATTACTACAAGATGGGGACCAGGATGGAGACATTACTACAAGATGGGGACCAGGATGGGGACATTACTACAAGATGAGGTCCAGGATGGGTGACATTAATATACGATGGGGACCAGGATGGGGACATTCCTACAAGAAGGGAACCAGGATGGGGACATTCCTACAAGAAGGGGAGCAGGATGGGGACATTCCTACATATAGGAGATCAGGATTTGTACTTTACTACATTGAGCAAAAAATTCTGGTATTGCTAAAATGTCACTTAGTCCTACAATGAATGCGGTCCCCCGAAATCAATTTTTTTCTATGTGCGGCCCATCAACCCAGCTGAGTTTGAGACCCCTGGTCTAGAGTATAAGGGAGGATAGAGTAGTGTTGCTTGCTCTTGGCAGTTAGTAGGTCATTGATGACTTCAGTTGGGGCAGTTTCTGTTGAGTGATGCAGTCGGAAGCCACATTGCAACAGGTGAAAGAGAGAGCAGAAGGAGAGGTGGGAGGACAATTCAAGAAAAGGGAAAATCAGAAAAATAATATAGCACTATTAATGCCATAGTTTTTTACATACATTTTATTTGCAACACTGTCCCCATTAAATAAAGGTAAATTGCAAAAAAACAAAAATTATAAAAACAAAAATATAAGACAAAAATGAAAAAGAATATGAAAATAATAATGTGAATGTAAAAGGAATAAATTTGAAAAAGTAAGGACAGAAAAGACAAGGTTGTGTCGAAGAGAAAACATACCAATACCTTACCCAATGGACACAGAAATCCTCAAATCAGATGAGAGAGAGGTATCATTGTTTCTATAGGAACAAAATATATCAAATTAGTCAATTGATGTCCCTGTTTAGACACCCCGGTGTCAGAGTCTGGAGTGTGTAAATCCAATATGTTCCACGCTTTTTTAGTATCTGAGTGTGGTTGCCCCACATCTTGGTTTCTTGATTCCTTCTAAAGGACCTGAAAAGATGGTTGTGAGACAGTGTTTTGCCTCATTGAAATAGTTTGGTAATTGTACCCGGGTTTTGTTGAAACGTATGGTTGATTTATGACTTCCAAGTTGGTTTTTACATGCTGTTTGGTTTCACCAACATAGAGAGAGCCACATGGGGATTTCACTACGTAAATGAGAAAAGTAGATTCGAACATGAAGTGAGCTTTACCCGGAAAAGTTTTGCCTGTTCTGGGTTGAGAAAATGTAGTGCGTTTGCTAATATTGGATGATGCAACGTAATTTAACCCCTTCACTGATGAGCAATAACTTTTATTTCTCCGTCATTATAGACATAAAAGGTCTTATTTTTTGTGGGACGAGTTTATACTATTGAATGACATATATTTTACCATGTAGTGTACTGAAAAGTAGGAAAAAGTAGTTCCAAGTGCGGAGAAATTGCAAAAAAAAGTGCAATTATATGTTTTTTTGGGGGGGGGTTTAGTCACTATGTTCACTATATGGTAAAACTGACATATCGGTATCATGCCTCGAGTTGGTACTAGTTGGTGGACACCAATCATGTATACTTTTACCGTTATCTAAGTGGTAAAAAATTTTTATTTTGTCTGCATTGCATTTAGAAAGCAAAGGAAGATTAAAAATTATGCTTATGTTGTTTTCTAACCCTATCTTTTTCATTTTTTGCTTCAGAAAACACATCAGAGTGCACTGCAGGTGCAGCAAAAAGCTGAGGCAATGCTTCAAGCCAATCATTATGATATGGAAATGATTAGAGATTGTGCTGAAAAAGTAGCCTCACACTGGCAACAGTTGATGCTGAAAATGGAAGATCGTTTGAAACTAGTGAATGCCTCTGTAGCTTTTTATAAAACTTCAGAACAGGTGTGTCATTAAAAGATAAGGACTATTTTTATTGAATGGATGAGGCTTCCATGTGTGGGACATCCCCTCTTCCCCTCTACCACCCTCTCCCTTCCCCTCTATCAGACAGTCCCTACCCCTCCGGTAATATGTTTGTGTAGTCTAACAAGAAAAATGTACAGTATTTCTAAAAGTATGTGACGTTTTGCACATGCAAAACCGTCAAAAGTGATGCACCATACACAGCCTAACATCTGTCCTTTTTATGTCATATTTAAATATATGCAAAGTCTAAACAAAATGTAATTGTTTAATGTGAACTTGACCTAAACTATTCAGTCCCTGACAAAAGTCATGTCGCTTATCCATGTTGAGTAAATAAAAGCTTATAACCTGACGTTGAATTCATCCATTGGTTTTATAAATTACTCTTCTGAAAGCTGAAACCCTCCCAAATGTGGTTTAGGTTAAGAAAATAAATTGGCATCAATGCTAAAATATTCAATGGTCAGATTTTGGCAAGACAAAAGTTTTGTCGCCCACAAAAAGTAATGTGATATTCAAACAAATAATTAACTTAAAGAAGACCTGTCACCAAACCAGGCATGGTGATCTAATTACAGCACTGGATGCAGCATGTCTGCAACATTCAGACAAGGGGTCGCCCAGCACTTGAGCAGCCCTGTACCCCGAGATAATACAGTTAGAAAACTTAAATGCTCCAGCCACTAAGGAGGTGGCTCGGGGCTGCAGCCAAGGGCAGATTCACACCCCCTGCATGTTTAATCTGCCCACCGCTGCCAATCATTCATTCCCTCTTCAGCAGCATTTAAACAGAGGTTTTTTTGTTTTTTTCCAGAACTTGCCGTTTGGCTTGGGGGTGGGGCTAAACTGACTTTCTGGAGAGAGAAAAAAAAAACTCTGTTTAATGCTGCTGAAGAGGGAGACAATGATTGGCAGCGGTGGGCAGATTAAACATGCAGGGGGTGTGAATCTGCCCTTGGCTGCAGCCCCGAGCCACCTCCTTAGTGGCTGGAGCATGTAAGTTTTCTAACTGTATTATCTTGGGGTACAGGGCTGCTCAAGTCTGGGGGACCCCTTGTTTGCATGCTGCAGACATGCTGCATCCAGTGCTGTAATTAGATCACCATGCCTGGTTTGGTGACAGGTCCTCTTTAAAATACAAATATATGTTGCATAACATTGGTGAATGAAGTTGTGGTGCTATTAGAGTCATATTTAATATTTTGTGTGACTTCCATGAGCTTGAAGGACTGCATCCATGAGGTTCAACAATGATTCATGCAATTTATTAATGAGGTCAGGAATAGCAAAGAATGCAGTCTTACATGCCTCCCAGAGTTCATCTAGATTCTTTGGTTTTGTCTTCCTAGCTTCCTCTTTCGTCCTTCCCCAAACATGCTCAATGATGTTCATGTCTGGTGACTGGGCTGGCCAGCCTTGAGCACCTTGATCTTTTTTGCCTGGAGGAACTTTGTTGTACAGATGGATGTATGAGATCGAGCACCATCCTGCTGCAGAATTTGACCCCTTTTTATGATTTGGAATGTAAGAGGTAGCTAATACTTCTTGATATTTTAGGCTATTGATATTGTCTTCCACCTTGCAAATGTTTCGCACACCCCCATACTGAATTTAACTCCAGACCATGATCTTTTCCGCCATCAAATTTGGATCCATACGGGCTCCAGTAGGTCTCCTGCAGTAGCTGTGGCTGTGGTGTAATTCTACCGAAGATTCATCAGAGAAATCCACCTTCTGCCACTTTTCCAGCTTCCATCTATTTAGCAGGCTGTGGGACTTTGCAAATGCCACATGGTTTTCTATTTGCTTTTTGTTTAGTGCTGGCTTCTGGCACTGATTCGACCATGGAGGCCATTTCGAGACATAATCCTACAAACTGTTCTAGTTGACACAGTGACTTGAGGTGACCAGGCCTGTTGGAGCTCTCCTGCAGTGGAAGAGGGGCTTGGTTTGGTTCCTCCTGAGCAGTTGTCTTGCGGGATCTGCCGGACCTGGGCTTGTAAAACACATCTCCAGTCTCTTCAAATCTTTTTTTTACTTCTTTGTACTTGACGCTGAGACACATTAAAGGAGCCAGCTACCTCTGCAGTGGATCTGGTCTTCAGCCTCTTGATAATCAAGGTTTTGGTCGCAGGGTGAATTTTTGGCATGTTGTCAGAGCTCAAGTTGCAGTTCAAGTGAAGGTCTGGGGTGCTGCTGGCTTTCTTTTTATACACACCCACTAATTAACTGATCATTTATGGAGCACAGGTGAGGATGTAAACTAGGATTGGGTGCATTATATGACCAGGCGATAAAACTTTTGTCTTGCCAAAATCTGACCATTCTGTGTTCATTAAATGATCAATATTTCAGCATTGATGCCAATTTATTTTCTCAACTTAAACCACATTTGGGAGGGTTTCAGCTTTCAGAAGAGTAATTTATAAAACCATTGGATTAATTTAACATCAGGTTATAAGGTTATAAGGTTTTCTATTATATAATTGCCTAGAATTCTACTTCTGGCAAAAAAGCCAACTTCCGTGGCTTTGTCCGGAGATAAATGTCTGAAGATAAATGTCCGGAGATAAGTGATGTCACCAGCGTCACCGGCGTCTACTACACCCGCTCAGGGTGGACCAAGATGGCGGCCCTAAGCGGAGCGGACCTCAGGAAGGTCCGCTGCGCTTATGGCCAACCACCGGCGGACATTTATCTCCGGAGCGCCCGCGAGGTAGCCGGCAGCCGAGCTCAGCTCCCGGCTACCTCGCGCCGCCGGAGTGAGCTGCGGATCTCCGTCCCGGCCAGATCCGCTGCTCTGCTCCGGGGAGCCGTGAGCCAGCTGGCATTTGCCCGGTACCGCCGACGCTTGCGAGCGACCAATCAGATTCAAGCCGCGGCAAAGCGCCATCTTTAAAAATCTAAGAAGTGAAAATAAAAATTTAAAAGATGGCGCAGTCTTTACCGGCGCTCTTCTCATTGGTCGCCGTCAGGCGCGAGCGACCAATGAGAAGAGTGGGGCGGGGCACGGCGGCATTTTTGAAATCCAAACTTCCCGCTCGATTTCAAATATGCCGCCGTGCCACGCCCCACTCTTCTCATTGGTCGCTTGCGCCTAGCGCCAACCAATGAGAAGAGCGCAGCCATCTTTGACATTATTTTTTTTTAACATTCTTATTTTGAAACATCACGCCGGCCAAATCCCAGCTGCCTCGCGGCTCCCCGGAGCTGAGCCGCGGATAGGGGCGGCATGGAGATCCCTGGCTCGCTCCGGCAGGGCAAGGTAGCCGGGAGCCGAGGTCGGCTCCCGGCTACCTCGCACCCGCTCCGCCGGCATGTGGATCCACGCGGCGGCCGGAGCGCCCGCAAGGTAGCCGGGAGCCGAGCTCGGCTCCCGGCTACCTCGCGCCGCCAGAGCGTGCCGCGGATCTCCGTCCTGGCCAGATCCGCTGCTCTGCTCCGGGGAGCCGCGAGCCAGCCGGCATTTGCCCGGTACTGCCACCGCTATTCGGATTGGTCGGCGCGCTGAGGGTGCCGACCAATCAGAATAGCGGCGCGCTGTATACAGCCAAACTTCAAATACACTGTACTCAGTGTATTTCAAATATGCCGGCACAGCGGCCGCCGCTATTCTGATTGGTCGGCGCGCTGAAGGCGCCGACCAATCAGAATAGTGGCGCGCGCTATGCCGCCATATTTGAAATACACTGAGTACAGTGTATTTGAATTATGGCGCCATACAGCGCGTCGCTAATCTGATTGGCCGCCGCGTTCAGCGTGCAGGCCAATCAGAATAGCGGCGCGATCTATGGTGCCATAATTCAAATACACTGTACTCAGTGTATTTCAAATATGCCGGCATAGCGGCCGCCGCTATTCTGATTGGTCGGCGCGCTGAAGGCGCGACAATCAGAATAGTGGCGCGCGCTATGCCGCCATATTTGAAATACACTGAGTACAGTGTATTGAATTATGGCGCCATACAGCGCGTCGCTAATCTGATTGGCCGCGCGTTCAGCGCGCAGGCCAATCAGAATAGCGGCGCGATCTACGGTGCCATAATTCAAATACACTGTACTCAGTGTATTTCAAATATGCGGCATAGCGGCCGCCGCTATCCTGATTGGTCGGCGCGCTGAAGGCGCGACCAATCAGAATAGCGCGCGCGCTATGCCGCCATATTGAAATACACTCAGTACAGTCTATTTGAAGTATGGCGCCATACAGGGCGCCGCGATTCTGATTGGTCGCCGCGCTGAACGCGCGACCAATTAGAATAGCGGCGCGCTGTATGCCGCCATATTTCGAATACACTACGTGCCTCAGCCCCCGGCCGCTCCTGCCTGTGCCCGCGGCCGCTCCTGCCTGTGCCTGCGGCCGCTCCAGCCTCTGCCCGCGGCCGCTCCAGCCTCTGCCTGTCCTCTGCTCGCCTCTGCCCGCCTCACCCGTCCTCACCCCTCCAGCCTCCGCTTTCCTCACCCCTCCAGCCTCCGCTTTCCTCAACCTTCCAGCCTCGCTTTCCTCACCCCTCCAGCCCCCGCTTTCCTCACCCCTCCAGCCACCGCACTCAGTGCTAACCACTCAGCCACCGCACTCATTGCTAACCACTGAGCCACAGCACTCACTGCTAACCACTGAGCCACCGCACTCATTGCTAACCACTGAGCCACAGCACTCACTGCTAACCACTGAGCCACCGCACTCATTGCTAACCACTGAGCCACCGCACTCAGTGCTAACCACTGAGCCACCGCACTCACTGCTAACCACTGAGCCACCGCACTCACTGCTAACCACTGAGCCACCGCACTCAGTGCTAACCGCTGAGCCACCGCACTCAGTGCTAACCGCTGAGCCTCCGCACTCAGTGCTAACCCTGAGCCACCGCACTCAGTGCTAACCGCTGAGCCACCGCACTCAGTGCTAACCCCTGAGCCACCGTACTCAGTGCTAACCGCTGAGATCCAACCTGGCACTCAGTGCTAACCGCTGAGCCACCGCACTGAGTGCTAACCACTGAGCCACCGTACTCAGTGCTAACCACTGAGCCACCGCACTCAGTGCTAACCACTGAGCCACCGCACTCAGTGCTAACCACTGAGCCACCGCACTCAGTGCTAACCACTGAGCCACCGCACTCAGTGCCAACCACTGAGCCACAGCACTCAGTGCTAATCACTGAGCCACGGTGCAGTTCTAACCACTGAGCCACGGTATACTCTGCTACCCACTGAGCCACCTGTATACACACAATTAATTTCACCGCACTCCCCTAACTTTTAGTAAATAAACTATATATCGATTCTAGACTACTCGATTTTTTAGAATCGGGCCGCCATCTAGTATTTACATAACATGGATAAGCGACATAACTTTTGTCAGGGACTGTATTATGTTTATTATTGCTTGCTTGGAGTTAGCTTATTATATGTTACACATATATATATATATATATATTATATATATTATATATATATATATATATATATGTACTAGAAAAAATTCCTTGCAGCACACAGCTATTACCAATATTGTATAATGCTATAATTTTATTATTATTATTATTATTTATTTATATAGCGCCATTATATTCCAAGGCGCTTTACATGCTAAAAAGGGCAGAGTAGGACAAGTAACATAGTAACAATACAAGTAACAATAAGTGTTGACAATTCGGTCATACAGATACAAGAGGGGAGAAATCCTGTCCACAAAGGCTCACAGTCTACGAGGGGCGGGTGGGGATACAGTGGGAGGGGGAAATTCCAGTCATGAGGCGGTGTGGTGGACCGGGTCTTATTGCAGGTGGTAGGCTTGGCGGAACAGGTGGGTCTTCAGGCTTCTTTTGAAGGTTCCCAGGGTAGAAGAATGTCTGATGTGTTGGGGCAGTGAGTTCCAGAGTCTGGGTGAAGCACGGGAGAAATCCTGTATGGGTTATGCGAAGAGGAGATGAGGGGGGAGGAGAGGAGAAGCTCTTGGGAGGATCGCAGGTTGCTGAGGGTAGGTAACGGGAGACCATGTCAGAGATGTATGGAGGGGACAGGTTGTGAATGGCTTTGTATGTCATGGTTAATGTTTTAAACCGGGATCTCTGGGAAGTAGGGAGCCAGTGAAGGGCTTGGCAGAGGGGGGAGGAAGGGGAGTAGCGGGGAGACAGATGGATTAGGCGGGCAGCGGAGTTCAAGATAGATTGGAGAGGTGCAAGGGAGGTATTGGGGAGGCCGGTGAGCAGGAGGTTGCAGTAATCGAGGCGGGAGATGATGAGAGCGTGAATAAGGGTTTTAGCAGTGTCGTGGTCAAGGAAAGTGCGAATCCTATAGATGTTTTTGAGCTGGAGTCGGCAGGAGGTGGCGAGGGCCTGGATTGGGCTTGAAGGAGAGGGAAGAGTCAAGGATAACCCCGAGGCACTTAGCATGGGGGACTGGAGAGAGAGAGCAGTCGTTGACGATGATGGATAGGTCAGGTAGTGAGGGGGAGCGTCTTGGGGGAAGACTATGAACTCTGTTTTGTCCATGTTCAGCTTAAGGAAGCGAGCATAGAAGAAGGATGAGATGGCGGACAGGCAGTGTGGAATTTTGGATAGAAGGGAGGCGATGTCAGGACCAGACAGGTAGATTTGGGTGTCGTCGGCGTAGAGATGATATTGGAGGCCATGGGACTCAATGAGTTGCCCTAGGCCGAGAGTGTAGATTGAGAACAGTAATGGTCCAAGAACCGAGCCCTGGGGGACCCCGACAGATAGGGGGTAGGGCGAGGAGGATGTGTGGGAGTGGGTGACGCTGAAGGTGCGGTCCGTTAAGTATGAGGAGATCCAAGAGAGGGCAAGGTCCGTGATGCCAAGAGATTCCAGGATCTGTAGTAGAAGGGAGTGGTCAACAGTGTCGAAGGCGGCTGACAGGTCGAGGAGGAGGAGAACAGAGTAGTGGCGTTGCTTTTGGCAGTCAGTAGGTCATTTGTGACTTTGGTTAGGGCTGTTTCAGTGGAGTGGAGGGGTCGGAAGCCAGATTGCAGGCGGTCAAAGAGGGAGCAGGAGGAGAGGTGAGAAGGGACAGCTCAGAGTGGACATGCTGTTCAAGTAGTTTAGAGGCGAAAGGGAGGAGAGATATAGGGCGGTAGTTTGGAGACAGTTGTGGGATCGAGGGAGGGTTTTTTGAGGATGGGTGTGATCAAGGCGTGTTTGAAGGCTGAGGGGAAGGTGCCCGGGTGTGAGTGATAGGTTGAAAAGATGAGTTAGGGCTGGGATGATAACGGAGGTGAGGTTGGGAATGAGGTGGGATGGGAGCGGGTCTTGGGCGCTGGTGGTGAGGTGTGATATTGACAGGAGGGAGGAGAGCTGGTCTTCGTTATAGGGGGGAAGCAGTTGATGGAAGTAGAGGGCAGTATAGGTGAAAGGGGAGGCTGTGGGGACAGTGGATCAAAGCTGTCTCTGATTCTGTCAATCTTTTCTTTGAAGAAGGAGGCAAAGTCTTCTGCAGAGATAAGGGGAGAGGGAGGGGGAGCAGGCGGGCGGAGTAAGGAATTGAAGGTTTTGAAAAGTTGCTTGGGATTGTGGGACAGGGAGGTTATTAGGGATAAGAAGAAGGTTTGTTTGGCGGTGGCAAGTGCAGTCTTGAAGGCGATGAGGGACTGTTTGAACAGCGCAAAATGCTCAGTGGAACGTGATTTTTTCCATCGCCTCTCGGCGACCCTGGATGCCGTCTCAGGTCTTTAGTGAGGGTGGTGTGCCAGGGTTGCCTATTAGTGCGTGGAGCGTGGTGTGTGAGGGGGGCTGCTAGGTCGAGCGCCTTTGTTAATGTGGTGTTGTAGAGGGTGGTGGCAGTGTCTGTGTCACGTATAGATGTTATGGTGGCGAGAGGGAGAAGGGATTCTGAGAGTGAGTGCAGATCAATGTGTTTTAGGTTTCTGCGGGGATGATCAAGTTTGCGGAGAGGAGGTGATGTAGTAGGGGAGGTGAGGGAGGAGAAGGTCAGCAGATTGTGGTCAGACAGGGTGAGGGTTGAGTTTGTGAGATTAGTAAGGGAGCAAAGACGGGTGAAGATGAGATCCAGCGTGTGGCCATCTTTGTGGGTGGCAGAGGAGGACCATTGGGAGAGCCCGAAGGAGGGGTCAGGGAAAGAAGTTGAGAGGCGGTTGGGTGGGCAGTGTCAATGGGGATATTGAAATCGCCCATAATGATGGTGGGGATGTCAGTAGAGAGGAAATGAAGTAGCCAGGTGGTGAAGTGGTCGAGGAAGGTGGGGATGGATCCAGGGGGGCGGTAGATGACGGCTAGCTGGAGGTTACAGGGGGAGAAGATGCGGACAGAGTGGGCCTCGAAAGATGGGAGAGTAACAGAGGGGGGTAGTGGAATAGGGGCGAAGGAGCAGGTGTCGGATAGGAGTATGCCGACACCTCCGCCATGTTTGTCAGAGGGGCGGGGGTGTGTGGGAGAGATTGAATCCGCCATAGGATAGTGCAGCAGGGGAGGCCGTGTCGGAGGGGGTGAGCCAGGTCTCTGTGATGCCAAGGAATGAAAGTTTATTAGAAATAAAGAGTTCATGGATGTCTGTGAGCTTATTACAGACTGAGCGGGCGTTCTAGAGTGCGCCTGGCAGGGAGATTAGCGGAGCAGGGGTGGGGGGGATGGGTCTAAGGTTGGTCAGGTTGCGAGGTTGGGTGATGGTGGGGTTATGAGAGTTGGTGATGGGACGTGGGGGTAGGGTGCAGGTGACTGTGGGGATGTGGCGGGGGGGGCCGGGATTAGGGGAAATGTCGCCAGCGAGTCGGAGGAGCAGGGAGATGGTTAGCAGGTGGGAGCATGAGAGTTTACGTGGTGGCCGTGCCTGATTGGAGATGGAGGATTGAAAGTGAAGGAATAGTTCAGAGGAGTGGGTGAGGTGGTTAGGTAGAATGGAGGGTGAGATAAGTACTTTGTTGCTGGGTGGAGGGATGAGCGGGGGTAGCAGGAAATGGAGAAGGATGGGAGTGAGAGTGCAAAGGAGGGGATACATTGTGGATGGTGAGCGGGGGATGGGAGTAGCGTGGGTCAAATGCAGTGGGAAGGAGAGCTGTAGTGGTGGGTGAGAGGTCAGTACATACTGAATACATAATTGCAGTACAAGTGCCATGTGTTTGAGAAAAAAGTTTAAAGACTTACGTTTTTCTGAAAAAACTCAAAATCTTATCTTTTAATTCTGAAGTTCTTAGTACAAACATTGGCCAAGGTCTGTTTGCTCGTCGACTGCGACAAAGTGACTTCAGGCACGACGAGTCCTATGCTGACACCCAAGTCCTCCTTTTCCGCTCCCCCACCTCTCGGTGGGCAGACTCCATCTATACCCTCCATCACCTGTCAGCGATGAGGGTGCAATTGTAGCAGAGTATCTGCAACTCTATAGAATATATATAATGAAAAAAGCTGCACAGACTCACAGACCAGTGTGAACTGGTGCATGCAGAGACGCAGAAAACATATAAACTAGAAAAAATTCCTTGCAGCACACAGCTATTACCAATGTTGTATAATGCTATAAGCCATGTGTTTGAGAAAAAAGTTTAAAAACTTACGTTTTTCTGAAAAAACTCAAAATCTTATCTTTTAATTCTGAAGATCTTAGTACAAACATTGGCCAAGGTCTGTTTGCTCGTCGACTGCGACAAAGTGACTTATGTATATGTATATATATATATATATGTGACAGGATAGGGTAGTGCGCAGAGGTATAACCCTGGCACACAAAAAAATGCAGAATGAATCAGTGTTCTAATTCAAAAGATCCTTTTTATTGTTTACAATCCCCAACGATCATTTCAATCACTTATGATTTTCATGAGGGTGGATCTCTAACATATAAACAATCATATAAGTCATGACATTGTGACCTTGTACATAAGACAAGGATTTAATAAGAGTGGGTGCCAATCTGTAACTATGTACAGATTGACACCCACCTTTTTCTTAAATCCTATAGCTGAATCACACTTTCTGTTTCGTCCTCATTCTTTACAGGTATTAATTGCAATACTTCATTTATTTTGTTCTTTTAAGATAAGATAAGATAAGATAAACTTTATTGATCCCGGAGGAAATTACAGTATTACAGCAGCAGAACAAAGATCAAGAACATTACACACTTTACAAAATAAGTCTATATGGACAGCAGATGTGGGTAGACTGGTACATGTACCTCACCTCTTCCCCCATACAACTAGAACTTCACATAGTCTTGGGACGTTTTACACTTATACATTTGTTAAACATCCCCACAGCTGTCGGAACAAACGATTTTCTGTATCTTTCCTTTTTATACATTAGTTGGATTAGACGCTTGCTGAATGTGCTCTTCTGCTTCGCAACAGTTCAGACAGCGGGTGTGTATCGGTGCTCATGATATCCTTGCATTTCTTATTAATTCTATCCTCTAATACCTCTCGAAAGTCCTAAGTTGTAGACCCACCCCGCACTAGCCTTCTTGATAAGTTTATTCAGCTTATTAGCGTCAGCTGTGCGCACACTACTACCCCAGCATATTATTGCAGCAAAGATTGCACTCGCCACAATAGATTGGTAGAACATTTCAAGCATTTTACTACACACATTAAACTACCTTAACTTCCTTAGGAAGTAAAGTCTACTCATCCCTTTCTTGCAAACCTTCTCCATATGGCACCTCCAATCAAGCTTGTTGTCCAGGTGAACCACCAAATATTTGAAATTCTCCACCATCTCCACATCCTGACCATCAAAAGTGATAGGTAAGCAATCCTTCATGCACCTTCCATAAATCAACACCAACTCCCTGATTTTCTTTACGTTGAGTTCTAAATGGTTAGCCTGGCACCAGTCAACAAAGTCCAAAACCACCCTTCTGTATTCCTCCTCCCCCCGGCCTCTCTCAATACCTCCGACTATCACTGAGTCATCAGAGTACTTCTGAAGGTGACAAAGGTCTGATTTATACTGAAAATCAGCTGTGTATAACGTAAAAAGGAATGGCGACAGCACCGTTCCCTGAGGGGCTCCAACACTGCTCCTAACACTATCCGATACGGCCGCCCCCAATCTAACGAACTGTGGCCTGTCCGACAGGTAATCAATGATCCAATTCACTAGTTCCTCATCAACCGCCATTTCAAGCAGCTTTTTACGTAACAATAGTGGCTGTAAGGTGTTGAATGCACTGGAGAAATCGAAGAACATGGCACGCACAGTGGTTCCATCATTGTCTAAAAAGAAATGTACTGTTTGTAGCAGATATGCTGTAGCATCGTCCACCCCCAGACTCTGCCGATACGCAAACTGAAGGGGGTCCATAAAAGCAGACACCCTCGGACACAAGTAGGTAAGTACAATTCTCTCCAAGGACTTCATCGCATGCGATGTTAAGGCCAACGGTCTATAGTCGTTATGGGAGCTTGGGAAGGTAGTCTTGGGAACCGACATCAGGCAAGAAGTCTTCCATAGAACTGGTACTCTCTGTGATTGTAAGCTCCAGTTAAACAAGTGCTGGAAGACAGTGCACAACTGATTTGCACACACTCTGAGGACACGTGGACAGATACCATCAGGCCCTGCTGCTTTACCCATGACCAGCTTACTAAACTGTTCCCTCCCATCATTTTTGGAGATCAAGAAAGTCTCTAACTCCCTCCCCCCAGTTGATATTGCTTGTCGCTCCCCGGCCCTCTCCCCTGTTGACATCGCACATTTATTGTTGAATCTGTTGAAAAACTCATTCATTTCGTTAGCCATGATCAGCCCCCCACCTCCCTGATCTGACCTTGCCTTAATCCCAGTCAATAGCTTCATTCCAGCCCACACTTCTCTGGAGTTGTTGTGTGACAATTTATTTTCCAATTTAATTCTGAATGCTTCACTGACAATCTTAATTTTTCCCTTTAAGTCTCGCTGTACAATTTTCATTTCCTCCTTGTCCTTCCTTTTAAAAGCTTTTTTTTTCCTGTTTAGTAGATGTTTGAATTCTTTTGTAATCCAAGGCTTATTGTTTGCGTAACACCGAATCTCCTGAATAGGTACAATATTGTCAGTACAAAAGTTGATGTAATCAGTAACTCTCCCGGTAACCTCATTAACATCATCATTAGGTTCCCTGGCACATAACACCTCCCAGTCTGTGCAATCAAAGCAGTCTTGTAACCCCTTCTCTGCTGCCGGAGACCACTTCCTTATCTGTTTAATTGTTACTGGTTGTTTGCAGACAACTGGTTGATAGGCTGGAGACAATAGTACGAGGTTGTGGTCAGATTTTCCCGGGGGGCAATGCAGATGATGAGTAAGCATCCTTAACACTGGCATAGAGGAGATCCAATATATAATTGTCCCGTGTAGCATTTGACATATTGATAGAACTTTGGTAATGAGATCTTGGCTCGATTAAAATTCCCAGAAATGACAGTTAGAGAGTTAGGGTGTTTCGTCTGAAGTCGGGCAATCACCCCAGACAGTACTTCCCCAGCTGCCTCTGGATTTGCAGATGGTGGTATATATGACACCACTGCAATAACAAGGGAGAATTCTCTAGGCATATAGTAAGGCCTGAGGCCCACTGCTAATAGTTCAATGTTTGGGCAACAATGTCTCTCCTTTACTGTTACATGCCCCTGATTACACCATCTGTTGTTAATGTACAGTATTACTCCTCCGCCCTTCTTCTTACCGCACTTCACTCTGTCCCTGTCAGCCCGAACCATTTGAAACCCTGGTACCAATACACTTGAATCTGGGACGTCCTCATGCAACCAGGTTTCTGTGAAGCACATGAGACTGCATTCCCTGAACTCCTTCTGGGTCTTACTCAGAGCCAACAGTTCATCCGACTTGTTACCAAGCGATCGTACATTACCCATGATGATGGATGGGACCGCAGGTTTAAACCTTCTCCTCCAGGACTTGATCTTCTTGCCTGCTCTGCAACCTCTGAAAGGTCTCCTCATTTCCCGTGGAACATGTGGTATTGCAACTACTGGAGAAGACTTTGTCCTGCGCAGTTCCAGAAGACGACTCCTTGAATACACTACTCGTTTAGCGACAGACCTAGGGACAACCACCTGATCAGTGATTCCATCCATCCCATGAGGCCTCTCTGTGGCATATTGTATACGGTGCTCACCGCCGAGCACATATGGCTGTATCACTGACACAGGCTGTGGGCAGCAGCATACATCCATCGGTAGTATTAGCTGAGATGGACCATATTGCGTACCCCAAAGTGGCCATGCCAGCAGGGGACTTGTGAGTGGTAGTGGAGGATCCAGGTGAAAAACATATGCTGTGTACCCAGCGGCAGTAGAAAGTGTGGGGTGTGTTGCATTTTCCATCCCACAGCAGATCAGCGTGCAGGAACGTCGCAGTCCACGAGATGAAAACATTGCATAGATCCAAGGTTGAAATTAGAGGTCCAAAAGAGGTCCAAAAAGACATCAGGAAAGGTACAAAGACTGTAGCAAAACTGTAACAAACAAAATAATAGCTGCTGCAATGGGCTGCCACTAGCAAAGCGCCCTATTGTCTCCACAGTCTGACAGAGAGCAGACAGGCACGTCTGCACTCCTCTGAGTCCAGCATAACCTTTTGATTATTGGTGCTGTTTTCTTTTCTTTAGAGTGTAAACTTGATGACTGTACATGATGTCTTATGGACAAGGTCACTGTATCACTGTACGATGTCATGACTTATATGATTGCTTATACGTTATAGATCCACCCTGATTAAAATCGTAAGTGATTGAAACGATTGTCGGGATCATAAACAATAAAAAGGATCTTTTGAATTAGAACACTGACTCATTCTGCATTTTTTGGTGTGCCAGGGTTATACCTCTGCTACTATTATATTTTTGACCTATCCCTAGCATAGGTCATCACTACCAGATCAGTGGAGTTGCAACACTCAGCATTTTTACTGATCAGCTGTACCTGAAAATCTGATGATCTGGTGCTGATAATTTTTCCTAATAACATGGTCACACAACTATAGATTCTTTCATCCAAGAGAATCATGACTATTATGCTAAAAACACTGATCAAACTCTCATCCAAGTTTTATCAAAGTATTATCTTTGCGTGATCTACTTCTCTTGGATGAGAAAATCGTAGCACACTTTGAGTTGATAGAGAACAAAATTTCTCTATTTTCTCTAATGTGTGAGTACATGGATATTGGGCTGCACTCAGATGTCATCCGGATGCAGTCCAATATTTTCTATACACCCATAGGCATGAATGAGTGGCATCCAAATTCATAGCATGCTGCAATTTTTTTCATTGACAAATCCTTTTATCTTTCAGTGTTCATTCTTTTGAATGTTGTTATAAAACATGTTATGATTTTATTTTGCTATTATTATAAGGTTTGTAGTGTTCTTGAAAGTTTGGAGCAGGAATATAAGAGAGAAGAGGACTGGTGTGGAGGTGCAGATAAATTTGGCCCAAACTCAGACACTGACCACGTGACCCCAATGATTAGCAAGCACCTGGAACAAAAAGAAGCTTTCCTTAAGGTAAGATCCTTTATTGGGGTGAGGTTCTTTTTTTAGCACTTTACAATGCCAGCTACAACATGCCTGTTGATGTGTAGGCTTTACCCTCCTCCTCCAACACCACCTCCATGTCTTTCTTTTTTTAAATCATATATTTTTTATTAAGACATATAAGATTCCAATCCCAATTTTCAGAGGGCCAGCAGGTGATAGGAAACCTGATTTTCTAATGGACCTTAGGTGGCTTTGTAACATACATTTGGGAGGGACTGCTGTTACTCATACATTTGGGCGGGCCCAGCAACAGCCTCCAAATGTTATATATACTCCAACACTGCCTCCATATAATATATACAGCACAGTGCAGTCTCCAAATAATATTTATAGACCACCATAGCCTTATATATATAGCACAGCCTCCATATACCCCAGCATAGCCTACATATACACCAGCACAGCCCCCATATACACCAGAACAGCCCCCATATACACCAGCATAGCCTTCATATTCACCAGCACAGTCTCCATATACACCAGCATAGCCTCTTTATACACCCATCACAGTCTCCATATAGTCCAGCACAGCCCCCATATAGACCCAGCACAGCCTTCATATATACCAGCACAGTCTTCATATACAACAGCACTGCCTCCATATACACCAGAACATCCTCCATATACAACCAGCACTGCCTCCATATACACCCAGCACTACCTTCATATACACCCAGCACAGCCTCCGTATACCCCAGCACAGCCTCCGTATACCCCAGCACAGCCTCCATGTACCCCAGCAGCAGCCTTCATATACCCCAGCAGCAGTCTCCATATACCCCTGTTCAACAGCCAATCACGGTGATCTTGGGGGCGGGTTGGGGAATTCACCCCCCTGACATCAAGCTCCAGTTTTCTGTGATAAAAATCGCAGAACACCGTGGCCCGATTGCGGTTACATTGCCTCTAGGATGTTGTGAACCGTGACAGGTCGGGAAGTCACTGACTTTTATGACGTTCCATATCATCACAGGTCGGGAAGGGGTTAAAAACATATTTTTTTTCACCACTTATAACAGTAAAAGTATACATGTTAGTATCTATGAACCCGTACTGACCCGAGGCATCATACCAAAATGTCAGTTTTACCATATAGTGAGCATGGTGAATAAAAAACCCAAAAAACAAATGTGTAATTTCACCTTACTTGGAATTTTTTCCCATTATCCTTATCATTTATTTTACTATACACTGTATTTATCTGAAAGTACAACTCGGCCTGCTAAAAACAAGCTTTCATGTGTCTATATTGACGGAAAAATAAAAAAGTTATGGATCATGGAAGAAGCGAAGGAAAATGAAAAACGGCAAATCACTGGGTGGTGAAGGGGGTTTAAAGATGTTTTTGTAAATGGTTCTTAAAACTGTATGCAGCTCTTTCTTCTAAATTTTCTTCTCTTTCTGTTATTTTCAAGTGGCAACTGACTAGTTTTTGGAAAAGAATTCCTCTAGAGTGAATATGAAACTTTCCACTGCATAATTCACTTGAAAGTGGCCAGGAATTTCTTATACAGATGGATGGTATTATACATCCTATAGAGTAAACAAAATTTTCCCTGAGATATTAAAGCATGTGTTGGAGATGCCACCACAAGACAGGTTCTTTAATGCATGGTGGACTCGTTATACATTACAACATTTTTTGAAGAAGGTGTACACTTTGAATTTGGGTAACATACATATGTATACACACATATACACACTTACACATACATACACAGACAGACAGACATACATATACACACAGGCATACATATACACCCACACAAATACATATACAGTACCTACACTCACATACCTGCACACAATACACAAATATATACATACACACATATATAACACACCTACACATATACACACATACATATACACATACATACAGACACATATGCATACACACAGACATACATATACATCCAAACACATTCATGTACATATAAACATACACATAGACATACAGATGCACACATATACATACATATACCCCCACATACATACATAATACCCATACATACATATACACACATACCTGCACACACATACATATACATACATACATATACACAAATATATACTTACACACATATCTACACACATACATGTACATATACACATACATATACACACATGCATACACATATACATGTACATATACACACGTACATACACACACATACTGTACATACACACACATATACATACACACGTACGTATATATACACTCATAGACACACATATACAGTGCATACACATCCATGTGCACTTATGCGCCGCTGTTATGAACCGGCAATTGAGGAGCAACATGCGGTGTTCACAGGAGCCGTTGGAAATTAATACTGGTCGCGGAATCCTGACGACTAACCCCCGCAACTAGAAGTAGCCATGGAACACACTACGATGCCCTATAGTGCCTCAGCACAGTCGGAGGACTAATTAAACCTGAAAACAGAAACAGGAAACACCTGACTACCTCGGAACAGACCCCAAAGGAATAGCAAGCCCCCAACAAATACTGACGGTTAGAGGAGATGAAAAACAATACACAGGCAGAGAATGGACACAAGCAAAGAGAGGCCCAACTATAACTAAATAGAGAAAGGATAGGACAGATTACTTCCGTGACCAACAGCAAAATCCTATAAAAAAACAACTGCTGAATATGCAAAAAATCTGAGCCCACACGGACTCGCCTCCCACTAAACCAGCAAGACTCCTGTGAACAATTCCAAAGTCATAAAAACTGACACTACACAAAAACTGAAACTACAGACAAGTAATGGAATGGTTAATGGACAAGGGAGAAACTCCTCCCTAACTGAATGCAGGGAAAAAAACGACACTTATGCAGACACACAAGCAAATCCTACACTCAGAGCAGAAACATGAATCATTAGGCACATTACAAATGAGCCACAGATTTGCAGAAAAACAACGATTCACTTATCTGTAAGGGATTCAGCAAGGAACAGGAGAAACAGGAGACAAGCAGTCACCTCATGAACAATTCAC
This sequence comes from Allobates femoralis, assembly GCA_033576535.1. Classification (NCBI taxonomy): domain Eukaryota; kingdom Metazoa; phylum Chordata; class Amphibia; order Anura; family Aromobatidae; genus Allobates; species Allobates femoralis. The sequence goes on along the minus strand of JARQOC010000005.1, from coordinate 341,143,935 downwards.
CACTGGCAAAGAGCCGGCCAAACCAGCACACCTATTTATCCCAGTCCGAACCAACCCTCCAGTCATTATCAGATTCAGGTGATACATCTCTCACAGACAGGGTAGATGCATCACCAGTCTCAACCACACGAGGGAGCTCCAAACCAGAAATTCCATTCGAGAAATCCACAACAGTAACCCCTTCCCGAGGAGGGGTCATCGAACCCTCACCAAAGCCCCAGGCGTAGCAGGATGAGCCAGATGAAAGGTGCAAACCAACTCATCGGCATGGACATTGGAGGCCAAAACCCACGAGTTTTCCTTCTGACCATACCCCTTCCACTTAACGAGGTACTGGAGTCTCCATCTCGAGAGGCGGGAATCCAAAATCCACTCGACCTCAGACTCCAGATCCCCATAAACCAACACCTGATCCGGAGGAGCAGCAGAGGGAAACACCAGCTCCACATGCCGGCGCAACAAAGACTTGTGAAACACATTGTGAATCCGAAAGAACGCAGGAAGCGCCAACCGGAATGAGACAGAGTTAACAACCTCAGAAATCCCATAAGGACCAATAAACCACGGCTTAAATTTGGGAGAGGAAACCTGCACACGAATATGCTGAGAAGACAACCAAACCAAATCGCCAACCTGAAACTGGGGACCAACACACCGCCTGCGATTAGCAAAATGCTGATCATTTTCCTGAGATACAAACAAGTTGCCCACAACCCGAATCCAAATCTGCTGCAGCCGCTCAACCACGGAATCAACCCCTGGGCAAGCAGAAGACGCACCCTGCCCAGACAAAAAGCAAGGATGAAAACCAAAATTACAAAAGAAGAGCGAAACTAAGGTAGCAGAACTAGCCCGATTATTAAGTGCACACTCAGCCAAGGCCAAAAAAGCACCCCAGTCATCCTGGTCAGCCCACACAAAACATCTCAAATATGTCTAGAAAGTCTGGTTAGTTCTCTCCGCCTAACCATTAGACTGAGAATGAAACACAGAACAGAAGGACAACTCAATACCCAGCTGAGCAAAACTCAGAAACAAACTGGACCCCCCGGTCAGACACAATATTTTCCGGAAAGCCATGCAACCGAACAACATGCTGGAAAAATAACTGAACCAACTCCGAAGAAGACGGCAACTTCGGCAATGGAACCAGATGAACCATGTTAGAAAACCGATCACAAACAGCCCAGACAACAGTCATACTACGGGAAACGGGAAGATCAGAAATAAAATCTATAGAAATATGAGTCCAAGGTCTCTCCGGCACAGGCAAGGGTAATAACAACCCACTAGAATGGGAACAAGAAGCCTTAGACTGTGAACACATTGCACAGGACTGCACAAAGGCCCGAACATCACGCGACAATGAAGGCCACCAAAAGGTCCAACTGACCAAATCCCTGGAACCAAAAATATCAGAGTGACCCGCCAAGACAGAACAATGAATTTCCGAAGACCCTAGGAACCCATCTGGCAGGCACAAACAACTTCCCCTCAGGACATCTCTAAGGTTTAGCCGCCTGAAACCGTTGAAGAGCAATCTTCAAATTAGGAGAAATAACAGACAGGACTACCCCCTCTTTAAGGATACCACCAGGCTCAGAAATCTCCAACGAATCAGCCACAAAGCTTCTAGAGAGGGTATCAGCCTTCACATACTTAGAACCAGGGAGGTAGGAAACTACAAAATCAAAGCGTGTAAATAACAAAGACCACCGAGCCTGCCTAGGAGTCGATCTCTTATAAACAAAATAAAAGGCAGTCTAATGGAGTGCTAAGAAGGAGAGGATTACTAATCTTATATTAAAGCATCCAAACCTTTATTAAGATGTCCCCTATATGCCACAACATGTTTCGACAGTCTACAACCATCTTCCTCAGGTGATATAAGGGACTTTATCACAGAAATGCTTTATATAAGAAGTGGAAGCCTGGCCCCAGGAGTCTAATTGGTTAATTGTAAATTTCTAACATTTAACCCTTGATGATCCTAATACCATGGTCTCAGGCTTCCCACAATCCATAATAAAATATATTTGATATCTATAATACATTAAAACACCCTATAAAAGCACATTATGTGTTATAAAAAACCATAATTAAAAAACACATAATTCCATATAAATTCATAAATGTCCATATAAAATATCTATATAAAATACATTAAAATCCATACTTTAAAACCAATTAAAAATGAATTATTATTAAAAATTAAATTACCATAATTATCATCATTCTCCAACCGCTACCCACTATGTACACTCACATCCCCCAAATTCGTGTATATGTGATATAATACCTCCCCCATTCTATGTATATAAGTCTCTGTGTCACTATACGTCCCTCTGCACTTCAATATTATCCAATTCTTACATTAACGTGCATATATTGCACTACCCCTAATATAAATGCAATCTAAAAGGATCTTCCAACATTATTATTTAGCCACATTATCCAGCGTTAGATTGTGTCCCTCGGGCTTAAAGTCCTCAGCTTGTAGATTCAAAAACCTTCTTTCTTAATTAGATTAGCCAATGGATTATTCTCTCTACTGTTCACTTTGTCTATAATGGTAAGGCTCAATTTAATCGGGTCTCTTTGATGCACGACATTAAAGTGTCTAGAGAGACTATGTAGTTGGTATCCTACCCTAATGTTATGTCTATGCTTGTTCAGCCAATTGTGCATTTCCTGTACTGTGCGGCCTACATATTGGAGGCCGCACATGCACTCCTACAAGTACACCACAAAAGTTGTTGTTTGGCATTTGACCCTATGTTTGATCTCAAATTTTTCCCCAGTAGTTCTTGAGGAAAAGAATTTCACACCTTTTCTAATTGAATCACAACATAAGCATCTCAGTACCTTACAAGAGTAGCAACCTCATTGTTTCGGATTGGTATAATCTCTAACTAATCTCTTTAGGGTAACATTACTGGGAGCCAACATATTACTCAGATTCCTATTCCTTCTGTAAGTAATAATAGGCCTATCGGGTATGTGATCAGACAGAATAGGGTCCCCCTTCAGCACAAGCCAAGACCCTTTAAGATTGCATTTATATTAGGGGTAGTGCAATATATGCACGTTAATAATGTAAGAATTGGATAATATTGAAGTACAGTGGGACGTATAGTGACATAGAGACTTATATACATAGGATGGTGGAGGTATTATATCACATATACACGAATTTTGGGGATGTGAGTGTATATAGTGGGTAGTGGTTGGAGAATGATGATAATTATGGTCATTTAATTTTTAATAATAATTCATTTTTAATTGGTTTTAAAGTGGATTTTAATGTATGTTATATTTTATATGGATATTTTATATGGACATTTATGAATTTACCGTATATACTCGCGTATAAGCCGAGTTTTTCAGCCCAAAAATTGGGCTGAAAAGTACCCCCTCGGCTTATACGCGAGTACACCAACGCAAGTGCCGCCAAACCGCCCGCCCGCCATCATGAGTATACATGCGCCCCCCCCCCATCAATATCCAGGGCCCCCCCTTGCAGCCCACACCTGTAAAGGAAGATCCTTATACTTACACCTGCGCCCGCCGCCGTCCCCGCTCTGCACCGCGCTCCTCCATCTTCTTCCGTCTTCCTCCTCGGTCGCACAGGCAATGACGTCAGCCTGTGCGAGTCATTGCCTGTGCGACCGAGGAGGAAGACGGAAGAAGATGGAGGAGCGCGGTGCAGAGCGGGGACGGCGGCGGGCGCAGGTGTAAGTATAAGGATCTTCCTTTACAGGTGTGGGCTGCAAGGGGGGGCCCTGGATACTGATAGGGAGGGGGGCGCATGTATACTCATGGTGGCGGGCGGGCGGCCGGTATATCGCTGCGGCTGCTACCATGTATACCCCTGGGGCTGCTGCCAAGTATACCCCTGGGGCTGCTGCCATGTATACCCCTGGGGCTGCTGCCATGTATACCCCTGGGGCTGCTGCCATGTATACCCCTGGGGCTGCTGCTGTGTATACCCCTGGGGCTGCTGCTATGTATACTCCTGGGGCTGCTGCTGTGTATACTCCTGGGGCTGCTGCTGTGTATACTCCTGGGGCTGCTGCTGTGTATACCCCTGGGGCTGCTGCTATGTATACCCCTGGGGCTGCTGCCGTGTATACCCCTGGGGCTGCTGCCGTGTATACTCCTGGGGCTGCTGCTGTGTATACCCCTGGGGCTGCTGCTATGTATACTCCTGGGGCTGCTGCTATGTATACTCCTGGGGCTGCTGCTGTGTATACCCCTGGGGCTGCTGCTGTGTATACCCCTGGGGCTGCTGCTGTGTATACCCCTGGGGCTGCTGCCGTGTATACCCCTGGGCTGCTGCCATGTATACCCCTGGGGCTGCTGCCATGTATACCCCTGGGCTGCTGCCATGTATACCCCTGGGGCTGCTGCCATGTATACCCCTGGGGCTGCTGCCATGTATACCCCTGGGCTGCTGCCGTGTATACCCCTGGGCTGCTGCCGTGTATACCCCTGGGCTGCTGCCGTGTATACTCCTGGGGCTGCTGCCGTGTATACTCCTGGGGCTGCTGCCGTGTATACTCCTGGGGCTGCTGCTGTGTATACCCCTGGGGCTGCTGCTATGTATACTCCTGGGGCTGCTGCTGTGTATACCCCTGGGGCTGCTGCTGTGTATACCACTGGGGCTGCTGCTGTAACACTGCTGGGGCCTGTATATACCACTGGGGGGGCCTGTATACCACACTGCTGGGGGCTGTATACCTGTGCTGAGGTCCACCCTCGGCTTATACACGAGTCAATAGGTTTTCCCAGGTTTTGGGGGCAAAAGTAGGGGGGTCGGCTTATACACGGGTCGGCTTATACACGAGTATATACGGTATATGGAATTATATGTGTGTTTTTTAATTATGTTTTTTATAACACATAATGTGCTTTTATAGGGTGTTTTAATGTATTATACATATCAAATATATTTTATTATGGATTGTGGGAAGCCTGAGACCAGGGTGTTAGGATCATCAAGGGTTGAATGTTAGAAATTTACAATTAACCAATTAGACTCCTGGGGCCAGGCTTCCACTCCTTATATAAAGCATTTCTGTGTTATAGTCCCATATATCACCAGAGGAAGACGTCTGTAGACTCTCGAAACATATTGTGGCGTATAGGGGACATCTTAATAAAGGTTTGGATGCTTTAATATAAGCTTAGTAATCCTCTCTTTCTTAGCGCTCCATTAGACCACCTTTTATTTTGTATATATTCGTGGTAGCCCTATTGGGAGGCTGGCAGGAGCTGCTGTGGGAAGAATGATTAAGTTTTAACCCCGGAGCTATTCACTGGAGCAAAAGGACTTGTGGTCAGTGGCGTAACGTCAAGCCCAGGGGCCCTGGTGCGAAAGCTCCAACGGGCCCCCAATTATTGCAAATCTTTAATAGTATTAGTCTTTTTCTATAGGCCAAAGGGACTTTTGGGGCCCCCCTAGGCTCCAGAGCCCGGGTGCGATAGCAACCCCTGCACCTATTGTAGTTACGCCCCTGCTTGTGGTTGCTGGGTGACTGGGACCATTTACAGGGGACCTGCGGTGACATGTTTCCGGGTCCTGGATCACGTGGGGTCGACTTCCTGAAAAGGATCGCTGGAGAGACGGCGACGGTGCCTGGTGGGATCCGGAGGTCTAAAGCCCTGAGCGTTAACTGGTGTTGTGCGGAGGCGCACAACACACCAAGGTGAGTGATGCTGCTACCCACCACAGACCAATTTAGTGTCTCAGGTGCTTCTCATTTGTGCCCCTCTGTTTTTGTTTCTTAAAGGAGTCAATCTCTTGGCAGACTCGAGGTAAACCCGATTCTTGTGATCGGTTAAGACCACGATACGATGTTTAGCACCCTCCAATCAGTGTCGCCACTCTTCAAAAGCCCACTTCATCGCCAACAATTCCTGATTGCCCACATCATAATTGCGTTCAGCAGGGGAAAATGTATGGGAAAAGAATGCACAAGGTCTCAAATTGGAACTGACAGAATCTCTCTGAGACAACACTGCCCTGGCTCCAATCTCCGAGGCATCAATCTCCACCTGAAAAGGAAGAGAAAAATCAGGTTGCTGTAATACAGGAGCAGAAGTAAACCATCGTTTGAGTTCCTGAAAGGCGTGAACCGCCGCAGGAGACCAATTTTCCACATCAGCTCCCGACTTGGTCAAATCAGTCAGCGGTTTAACCACACTAGAAAAATTTGCAATAAACTCACGATAAAAATTAGCAAAACCCAAAAACTGCTGAAGGTTTTTCACAGACTTGGGCTGAACCCAATCATGAATAGTCTGTTCTTTAACAGGATCCATCTCTTCAAAGGAAGGAGACAATATAAACCCCAGAAAGAAAATCGTTTGGATGCCAAAGAGACACTTAGACCCCTTGACATACAGAGTATTATCCCGAAGGACCTTAAGCACCATCCGGACCTGCTCAACATGAGAATCCCAACTGTTAGAGAAAATCAAAATATCATCCAGATAGACAATGAGAAACTTATCGATAACATTCTGAAAAATCTCATGCATAAAAGAGTGGAAAACAGATGGCGCATTTGTCAGTCCAAACTGCATAACAAGATATTCGAAATTACCTTCAGGTGTATTGAACTCTGTTTTCCACTCATGACCCTGCTTAATATGAATAAGACTGAATGCCCATCTGAGGTCAATTTTAATAAACCAACTAGCCCCCTTGACTCTAGAGACCAAATCCGAAATCAGGCGCAATAGGTATTGAAAGTTAATTGTGATTTTATTCAAAAGGCGGTAATCAATACAAGTTCTCAAGGAACCGTCTTTCTTAGCAACAAAAAAGAAACCAGACGATTTTGAATATGGCCCTTCTCTAACAAGTCCTTGGCATCATGTTCAGGCACAGACAGATTAAAAAATCTGCCCTTTGGGAATTTACAACCAGGAATCAAATCAATAGCACAATCACAGTCCCTATGTGGAGGCAAAGAATGAGATTTTGGTTTGTCAAAAACATCCCAAAAGTCAGACAAAAACTCAGGGATCTCCAAAACAGGAGGGGAAACAGACAATAAGAGAATGTCACCATGAACACCCTGACAACCCCAAGTAGATACCGACATTGATTTTCAATCCAAAACAGGATTATGCTCTTGCAGCCATGGAAATCCCAAAACAACCACATCATGCTAATTATTCAAAACCAAAAATCTGCACTCGTCCTGATGAGTGGGTGCAACCCGCATGGTCAATTGAGCCCAGAATTGAGGCTTATTCTCAACCAGGGGTGTGGCATCAATACCCCTCAACAAAAAAGGGGAACGTAAAGGCTGCAATGGAAAACCACAACGCCTGGTAAATTCAAAATCCATAAGATTCAAAGCAGCACCTCAATCCACAAAGGTCATAACCGAAAAGGAAGACAAATCAAGGATACCGACAAAACAAACTTTGGCTGCACAGTACTAATAACGGATGAAGCGACCACTCTTCTCACTCGTTTAGGACAGTCAGCAATGACATGAGAAGCGTCGCCACAGTAAAAACATAACCTGTATCGCCGTCTAAATCCTTGTCTGTCATTTCTAGAAAGAATTCTGTCACACTGCATAGGCTCAGAGACCTGTTCAGCAGGTAATATCGCAGCGCGTATAGTTCTACGCTCGCACATACGCCTGTCAATCTGAATGGCCAAAGACATAGTCATTAAGACCAGAAGGTGTGGGAAATCCTACCATCATATCTTTAACTGACTCAGAGAGACCTTTTCTGAAAAGCACCGCCAGCACATCATCATTCCACTTTGCCAGAACAGCCCACTACCGGAATTTCTGACAAAACACCTCAGCCGCTTCGTGACCATGAGACAGGGCCAGAAGGGTCTTTCAGCCTGGTCTACAATATTAGGTTCATCATATAATAACCCCAATGCTTGAAAAAAGAAATCCACATTAACCGAAATCGGATCCCTAGAAGGCAAGAAAAAGTTCAACCCTGAGGATCACCCCGCAGCAGAGATATAACAATCCTAACCTGCTGAACGGGGTCACCCTAGGGCAGGAGCTTCAAGACGAAGTTGTTTTTAAAATGCAAAAACTTAGATCTATCACCAGAAAACAAATCAGGAGTAGGAATCCTAGGCTCTAAAATAGGAGATCGAGTAATATAATCTGAGATACCCTGAACTCTTGCCGAAAGATGGTCCATACAAGAAACCAATTGCTGCACATCCATAATGCCAGAACACTCCTCAATCACCCTAACAAAAAGAGGTAAGAAAAGCAAATGCACACTACAGAAAAAAACATTCCTGCAGACTTTTCCTACCTGCTTCTGTGGTAATATCAAATACAGTGTGGCCAATGGTACTGTTATGAACCGGCAACTGAGGAGTAACGTGGTGTTCACAGGAGAGGTTGGAAACTAATAGTGGTCGCGAATCCTGACTAACCCCCGCAACTAGAAGTAGCCATGGAGCGCACTACGATGCCCTATAGTGCCTCAGTACAGCCGGAGGATTAATTAAACCTGAAAACAGAAGCAGGAAAAACCTGACTACCTCGGAGCAGACCCCATAGGAATAGCAAGCCCCCAACAAATAGTGGAGATGAAAAACAATACACAGGCAAAAAATAGACACAAGCAAACAGAGGCCCAACTAAAAAAAAAAACTGCTGGATATGCAAAAAATCTGAGACCACATCGACTCACCTCCCACTAAACCAGCAAGACTCCTGCGAACATTTCCAAAATCCGAAAAACTGACACTACACAAAAACTGAAAACTGCAGACAAGTAATGGAATGGTTAATGGACTACGGATAAATTTCTTCCTAACTGAATGCAGGGAAAAAACGACACTTATGCAGACACACAAACAAATCCTACACTCAGAGCAGAAACATGAATCATTCAAATACAAAATGCACATTACAAATGAGCCACAGGTTTGCAGAAAAACAATGATTCACTTATCTGTAAAGGTTCCTTTACACGCCGCTACAACAAGATGGATACAACTGCTACTTCACGTGCACGAGCACGGCCAAACGGTTACAAACGGGAAACGCACCACCTTTACACGCCGCCACAAGGTGCGCTACGCTACGTTACATCTACAGCTAGATACATCGCCGAGTGTCTCAAGTAGCCATCTGTAGCTTACCTTACCTCATTTACACACCGCTACAACAAGATAATATGGGCGGACCTGGTGCAGCAGGGACAGCACATAGGCGTGCCACAATTGTGGAGTACGAGACGTCCGTACGCTGATAGGACAAAGCAATAACATCATGATTGGCCAGCCAGCACAGGAGGCAGACTAATACATGACGCTCGAGCAATTGTGTAGTGTGACTGGTCAGCTCCTTAAATATGCCTCCCTATGCAGTGACTACCAATCGTCATGCAGGAGCTTCCTCCAATGATCGCTGAAGGGGCGCGGTATCCCGGAGCCTGTGTCACGCCCCAGCTACATACCAGGTACATAGCCTGGTGTCCAGACATCCCTTCTGTAGCTTCTTTACACGCCGATACAGCTCGCTGCAATCGGCTTTGTAGCCACCTGTTTCAGAGCAGTGCTCGGAAACAGATGTATCTGTTGCCGGCTGCCTCCTACCGTCTTCACACGCCACCTACTACGGGCTATATTGACGACGCAAGCTACAATCGTAGCCTGTAGCGGGTTGTATCCATCCTGTTGTAGCGGCGTGTAAAGGTACCTTAAGGGATTCAGCAAGGAACAGGAGAAGCAGGAGATAAGCAGTCACCTCATAAACAATTCACCACTGCAAAGAGCCGGCCAAACCAGCACACCTATATATCCCAGTCCAAACTAACCGTTCAGTCATTATCAGATTCAGGTGATACATCTCTCACAGACAGGGTAGATGCATCACCAGTCTCAACCACACGAGGGAGCTCCAAACCAGAAATTCCATTTCAAGGAATCCACAAAACGTCCCCATCTTTGGCCACTTTGGTATACAAAGAAGGCAAGGGCATGACGCAATACACCATCCCACTGCAAGATTGCAGTAATTGCAGTATTAATGACATTAGCAATAGGGATTGATGTCCACTAACAAAAAAAGCTGACATCAACCCTTCTATTACTCATTCTGCTACCGCTACACGGCAGCTGGAAGAGAGGGGTAACCGCCAGTTTTGACATCTCTCATGGAGGCGCCAATTCTGGGGCAGCTATTGGCTGCAATATTCATTGTGGGGTCCAGAATGCTTGGGCCCTACCATGCTGAAAATTACAGCCCCCAGCTATCTGGGCTATCTTGGCTGGCAATAGAAAATACAGCAAAGCCCACCCCAATTTATGTTATTTATTTAAATAATTAAAAAATAGGGTTCCTCTGAATTTTTCATTGCAAGTGAAGGTAACACCTGACAGCGAGGATTGGCAGACAGTAGATGCTTGGTTCACAGGCGCTAGCAGTAGAAAATACAGCGAAGCCCAACACATTTTTTACCAGGAAATGAAACACTTTATTAATAAAAGTAAACACAGAAACAGGTTTTTAAGTAAAACACCATTTATTTACATACATTATACGCAGAGAGGAGAGCGCACAGGGGAAGACAGTTCAATTGAAAAAACACATAAGGGGAGAAGACAGCACACTTGGAGAGAGTGCACAGGGGAAAGACAGCTTAAAGGAGAGAGCACATGATGGAAGAGAGAGAGCAGACAGGAGAGAGCACATGGGGGAGAGATCGAGACATCAGTAGCCTCCTGATGCAGTAGCATCGGGCCTCCATCTAGTGATATAATAAAGACTTCAAATGCCTATTTATATTTTATTAAGTTGTGTTATGAATGATGAGTGAGGACATGCACTTGTATACTGTTTATTTATTGTTATTGTACTCAGAGGCACATCTACTATGAGGTGACATAAGCTGTGTGCCTCAGGCGGCAAGCGACCTGCTAATATACAGAAGGCTGCATCCACGGGGATGCCCGGTGGTAGCGTGGCCCCTTGCAGATGCCGCTTCTGCTCCGATTAGTTCTGGCCACTGCTGCCCGCCACATTCTCCTGAGTCCCGGATGCTCTGCAGCTCAGCTCGGCGGGGAGCTTTGACATCATCACTGAGTGCCCCGCTTAGCTGAGCCGTGCAGAGCGGCTGGAACTCGGGAGAATGTGGCTGGCAGTGGCAGCCAGCAGACACACGCTGGGGAGAGGAGACCAGAGAAGCCAGTGAGGAGAGAGGTATTTACTTTTTTTTTACACTGTTGGGAGACTTGGTGGGTGCATTACATTGAAACATAGGACTGTGGGGTGCATTGAAACATAGGACTGTGGGGTGCAGTGCATTGAAACAGGACTGTTGGGTACAGTGCATTGATGAGACTGCGGGGTGCTGTGCATTGTAACATGGGACTGTGGCAGGCTGTGCATTGTAACATGGGACTGTTGGGTGCTGTGAATTGTAACACGGGACTGTTGAGTGCTGTGCATTGTAACACGGAACTGTTGGGTGCAGTGCATTGTAACACGGGACTGTGGGGTACAGTGCATTGAAACATAGGACTGTGGGGTGCAGAGCATTGAAACATAGGATTGTGGGGTGCAGAGCATTGTAACATAGTATTGTGGGGTGCAGTGAATTGAAACATAGAACTCTGGGGTGCAGGACATTGAAACATAGAACTGTGAGCTGCACTGAAACCTAGCACTCTGGGTTGATGTGCAATGAAACATGGGACTGTGGGGTGCTGTGCATTGAAAAATGTGACTGTGGGGTTCTGTGCATTTAAAAATGGGACTGTGGGGTGCTGTTCATTAAAACATGGGATTCTGGGATGCTGTGCATTGTAACACAGGACTGTGGGTTGCTGTGCATTGAAACATGGGACTGTAGGGTGCTGTGCATTGAAACACAGGACTGTGGAGTGCTGTACATTGAAATATGGGACTGTGAGGTGCAGTGCATTGAAACATAGGACTGTGGGGTGCAGAGCATTGTACACTGCTGTGCAAATTAATCTTTACTTGTTTTTCTTGCATTAGTTTTACCATTGCTGATAAGTCAAAAAACTAACTCATGAACCATGCACACAGTGAACATATCTGTAGGATAGCGTTCACACCACCAAAAGACTGAAGTACAAAAAACATAGTCAAACAAACGTGAAAAAATACTCTGTTGTAAGGAAAAACAGTGAAAAGCAAATTCTGCTAAAAAAGTAGTAAAAACAGGGTATTTTGTTGATACGTTTTTTGCAAAAAATGTATTCTATGCTGCTCTGCCTCTTCACGGTAACCCTTGTCAGAGTAGTCCCTATCTGATGTATTCAAAAAACCTGACCATGCGTATTAGTATCTACATGAGCAGGGTCCAGACAGGTCCAAGGTCTGACATGGACTAAATGCAGAGAACAGCTTTTTGTGTGCAGGGCTCATGGGGGAAGGGCGGGAGGTTCTCCTGTCTTGCAAAGGCAAGAAACAAAACAGACAAAAAACTAACTCATGAGTCATGCACACAGTGAATGTGTCTGTAGGACAGCGTTCACACCACCAAAAGACTGAAGCACAAAAAACATAGTCAAACAAACGTGAAAAAATACTCTGTTGTAAGGAAAAACAGTGAAAAGCAAATGCTGCTAATAAAGTAGTAAAAACAGGATATTTTGTTGATATGTTTTTTGCAAAAAATGTATGCTAACCTGCTCTACCTCTTCACGGTAACCCTTGTCAGAGCAGTCCCTATCTGATGTATTCAAAAAACCTGACCATGTGTATTAGTACCTACATGAGTAGGGTCCAGACAGGTCCAAGGTCTGACATGGACTGAATGCAGAAAACAGCTTTTTGTTTGCAAGGCTCATGGGGGAAGGGCAGGATTGTGGGGTGCTGTGCATTGTAACACAGGATTGTGGGGTGCTGTACATTGTAACACAGGACTGTGTGTTGCTGTGCATTGAAGCATGGGACTGTAGGGTGCTGTGCATTGAAACACGGGACTGTGGGGTGCTGTGCATTGAAACATGGGACTGTGGGGTGCAGTGCATTGAAGCATAGGAATGTGGGGTGAAGAGCATTGAAACATATGATTGCGAGGTGCAGAGCATTGTACAGTGCTGTGCAAATTAATCGGGACAAAGCAAGTCTTTACTTGTTTTTCTTGTACTATACTGTTGCTGATAAGTGTTTTATCAGTTCTTGGTGTCGTTTTCCTTTTTCTTCCACATATCCCTTTTCTATTTGGAGAAAACGATCCAGTTTCATTGTGTGTGCGAATCAATCTTGAAAAGGTAGATATTCCAATACCAACGATGGAAGCGATTTCTCTTACAGTCAGACTTGTATGTTCATTAAGAGTAATAATTCTAGACCTATTCCATGGAGTAACATCCATTTTTACAGGCACGAATCACACTGAGAGCAAAAGTACACTAAACCACTCGTCACAGAAACAAGCTCTCAACTGAGCTGAGGGGGCAGCTAGCTGTTATTTGCTGACTAAAACCAGTCAAACCACATTTTGTTACTCAAGGTTGTACACTCACACCTGTTCAAAGCAGTTAAAACTGGTTTGAATCACTGATTGTGACTCACCGTAGCCGGGTTGTTCAGGTCTCAGGCGCTGCTTCACTTGTCACGGTTCCGTGCCTGAGGCTGAAGGGCCCAATGGTCAATTGGAAGGGCTGGGGAATTTCGATAATGAAGTCTTTTGAATATGCAAATAGAGTCTTTAGACCCTCGTTTAGGAGTCTCAACACAGGACTAGCCAGATCTTCCTCCAGGGAAGGACCTAGCCATGATAACCACCATATTAAGTGGCCTTTTGAGTCAATATCCAGCTCTTTACAAGCTTAAAGATATGACAAGGGAATACCAAGGCCAGGTATCCATCCACAGACAGCTGTTTCGGGGTGTTGCTCCTCATCAGTGTGGAGTAGGATTCTGGCTAGGTGGGAGCAATGCCTAGTAGACCAACAAAACAAAGTATTCACTGATCTCAGGGAGACCAGTTCAAGAAATGCCTAGTCTAGGCATTGCTCCCACCTAGCCAGAATCCTACTCCACACTGATGAGGGGCAACACCCCGAAACAGCTGTCTGTGGATGGATACCTGGCCTTGGTATTCCCTTGTCATATCTTTAAGCTTGTAAAGAGCTGGATATTGACTCAAAGGGCCACTTAATATGGTGGTTATCATGGCTAGGTCCTTCCCTAGAGGAAGATCTGGCTAGTCCTGTGTTGAGACTCCTAAACGAGGCTCCACAGACTCTATTTGCATATTCAAAATTCCCAGGGGGCAATGGGCCTAGGAATTCACTGTGTTGAGCGCTTTAGCCGGCTGCCCGCAGTGTTTTCTTGAACTGGTCTCCCTGAGATCAGTGAATACTTTGTTTTGATAATAAAGTCTTGTCTGTCTCGTGACGCCACCTGTGGGTGTCCGGTGATGGCACCGACGCTGCTAAGACCTCCAGGGGATGTGCGGCAGCTAGATGGGATGCTCCCCACAGGATGAGCAGTAGTCCCCGGGGCCAGGAGCTGCACTGGATGGAATACGGCAGCTCGGGTGATTCGGCAACTGCGTGGGCTAATAACAGTTCTGTAAGAAAGGCACCGACACGAGATTCCTCTGTAACGGGTATTTACTGGAGTAGTACACGGTACATGGTAACACAGTTCTTTAGGTAACGGACCGGGTGGTCTCAGTGGTGAACAACCTCTGTCCAAAGCTCCGGTGTTCCTCTCTTACTAGCTGTCCTGTTATTGTTGCCGATGTTGTCTTGTTGTACCAGGTCGGGATACTGGGGTTTCTCTATTTGGTTGGTCGGCTACAAAGTGTCCTAAACTCCGTGGCGGGTATTCCCCTGGGAAGACTGCAGAAGTTGCGGCTTTACTGAGGCGCTCCTATGAAGCTATTCCGTCTCTTCGGTTTTGCAGAGCAGCGATAAACGACTGCCGACTCCGGAACCGGTGTCTGATAGGACTGGGCTCGGGTATCTTTTGGACCCGTTGCTTGGTCGCTTGCCCACTTTCCTGTCTGGGTCACCACTTGTTGGTGCCTTCCCAGTTAGACTGTCTAGACCTTCGTCCTTGAGCCTGTCTCTCCCACGTTTTCTAACTTCTCCTTTCCTCCTTTCCCCACACTACACCTTACACTTCTCCCATCAGGACCTGATTGGTCCTCTGGCTCTAAGTGGTGCATGTGGTACATGGAGCTTTGGATTTAACTTGTTCACCCATGAGACGGACGATATTGCATCTTCAGTCAGGGATGCAATACCTTCCTGTGACGCACTCGTTGCGGGGCGCGACAATTGGTAACCACAAATTACGATTTTACTTAAAAAACTAGCTGTGAGCCCGATTCTAAAGAATCGGGAGTCTAGAATCCGTATTTCCTTTATTTAAAAATAGTTTTAACTAATAATCCAATAATTCCATGATATCTTTCCATCAACTACATATAATTGTATGGTTGATATCATTTTTGGAAAATTGAACTATTATGATGTAAGGGTCTTGGAACACAAAGTAACAATACTTGTTAATGTGTCAATAGCTTGATTTGACAAATCAATATTGATATTCTGCGTATTAGCCAGTTTGTGTCAGCCCACCAATCGCATCAAGATGCCCTTACGTCTGGTGGGTCCTAATCTAACTAATTCCGAATTATGAATATTTTGATTTATTTAACAGCAGCATTTTTCATCTATTTAAAAAGGATGTGGATGTAAAAAATAAAATTTCGACACCTGACACCTAAGGAGTTACCGTCAACAGACTTGCAGCAATTTCCATAACACAACTAAGGAATTTGCAGTAAACTTGCGGTAAATGGAGCAAACATGGCTACGGCAGATGCAGGAAATACAGCCACTAACAAACCACAGGTCACTGCAGTTATTGTGGCTGAAACAGCCGCAACCACGTTGTCTGCATCCGATGCAAGTGAACTACAAATTCCATACACATTGCATGAAAATTACGGCAAGTGTGCTGTAGGTCAGCCCTAAGGCAGCAAATGTAGAAATGTTAAATTTAAAAAAAAAAAAACATCCACAAATAGCTAAAAAATGCTGGAGTCAAAGGTAAATCTCAATTTAGATATGTCCCTCTCTATCTATATATAGTGAACACACCTTGAGAAGGAGATGTGTGTGAACAGCCATCCCACCCGTCTCTTAGCTGTTCACAAAAACCTCTCCCTGTAGAAAAAATATAGCAAAATTCTCAGCACTTGTAGTGCTGGAACATAATATGATGGTTTCTATCACCAAATTGTAAAATTTGGATGATACACATCTATGATCTCATACTAAATGTGTGTTCCTCTGTATATCTATATATATATATACTAGCTGTGAGCCCGATGCGATTGCATCGGGATTCTAGAATCTGTGTATAGTTTACTCAGTATATTTGAAATATGGCGGCATAGCGGCCGCTGCTATTCCGATTGTTCGGCGCGCTGAAGGCGGCGACCAATCAGAATAGCGATGTGCTGTATGGCGCCATACTTCAAATACATGGAATATTTAGAGTTTCACATTGAGCGCTGTAAGTGAGGCGCTATTCTCATTGGTCGCTGTGTGCTGACGGCGACCAATCAGTATAGCGCCTTACAGTGGTAAATTTGAAACTCAAAGTCGTCCACTATATATCTATGGGAGGTGAGGTGCTATTCTGATTGGTCGCCGGCAGCACACAGCAACCAATGAGAATAGCGCGTGACTTACTATAGAGATATAATGGACGACTTTGAGTTTCAAATTTACCGCTGAAAGTGAGGCGCTATGCTGATTGGTCGCTGTGTGGTGCGCCGACTAATCAGCATAGCGCCTCACTTCCCATAAGGATGCATAGCGGTGTTTAGAGGAATTTATGGCCGGGCCCTTGGTTCTATTTTCGGGCACGGCGCTCGGCGCTTGTCGGTCGTCGGCGGGGCGGGAGCCCCAGCAACGGCTTGCAATGGCCGCTCTGTCAAAGATAGATATAGATAGATATAGATTGATATATATATATATATATATATATATAGATATAGATATAGACAGATAGAGATAGATAGATAGATAGATAGATAGATAGATAGATAAAAAGAAATAGATAGATAGATAGATAGAAATAGATACATAGATAGATAGATAGATAGATAGAAATAGATACATAGATAGATAGATAGAGATAGATATAGATAGATAGATAGAAATAGATACATAGATAGATACATAGATAGATAGATAGATAGATAGAAATAGATAGAAATAGATACATAGATAGATACATAGGTAGATAGATAAATAGATAGATAGAAATAGATAGAAATAGATAGATAGATAGATAGATAGAAATAGATAGATAGATAGATAGATACATAGATAGATAGATAGATACATAGATAGATAGATAGATAGATAGATAAAAAGAAATAGAAAGATAGATAGATACATAGATACATAGATAGACAGAAATAGATAGATAGAAATAGATACATAGATAGATACATAGATAGATAGATAGAAATAGATAGATAGATACATAGATAGATAGATAGAAATAGATAGATAGATAGATAGATAGATAGAAATAGACACATAGATAGATACCTAGATAGATAGAAATAGATAGATAGATAGATAGAAATAGATAGAAATAGATAGATAGACGCGGTAGGTCCATTGCGATTATCTTGGCCCGGCGACAGGCGAGCGCCGTGGCCGAAAATAGAACCAAGGGCCCGGCTATACTTTGCTTTAATCACCGCTATTATTCTCAATGGGAAGTGAGGCGCCTTTTTGATTGGTCGCTGTGGGCTGGCGGCGACCAATCAGAATCGCGCCTCACTTCCCATAGAGAATAATAGCGGTGTTTTAAGTGAAGTATAGCCGCGCCCTTGGTTCTATTTTCGGCCAGGGGTTTGGGCTTTCGGCGGTTGTCGCCGGGACGGGAGACTCGTACTGGCCGCTTCGCGGCCATTGCTCGCGCCCCTGCAACAGCTCGCAATGGCCGCTTCGCGAGCATTGCGAGTCTCCCGCCCCGGCTACGACCGACGAAAGCCGAGACCCGTGGCCGAAAATAGAACCAAGGGCCCGGCTATACTTGGCTTGAAACACCGCTATTATTCTCTATGGGAAGTGAGGCACGATTCTGATTGGTCGCTGTGTGCTGCCGGCGACCAATCAGAATCGCGCCTCACTTTCAGCGGTAAATTTAAAACACAAAGTCGTCCATTCTATGTCTATGGGAAGTGCGGCGCTATTCTGATTGGTCGCCGGCAGCACACAGCGACCAATCAGAATACCGGCTCACTTCCCATAGAGATATAATGGACAAAAATCGTCCATTCTATGTCTATGGGAAGTGAGGCGGTATTCTGATTGGTCGCTGTGTGCTGCCGGCGACCAATCAGAATTCCGCCTCACTTCCCATAGAGATATAATGGGCGATTTAGACTTTCAAATTTACCGCTAAAAGTGAGGCTCGATTGTGATTGGTCGGCGGCAGCACACAGCGACCAATCAGAATACCGCCTCACTTCCCATAGAGATATAATGGACAAAAATCGTCCATTATATCTCTATGGGAAGTGAGGCGCTCTTCTGATTGGTCGCTGTGTGCTGACGGCGACCAATCAGAATAGCGCCTCACTTCCCATAGACATAGAATGGAAGATTTTTCGTCCATTCTATCTCTATGGGAAGTGAGGCGCTATTCTGATTGGCCGCCGCAGCACACAGCGACCAATCAGAATACCGCCTCACTTCCCATAGAGATACATTAGCGGTGTCTCGCTCAATTTATGGCCGGGCCCCTGGTTCTATTTTCGTCCACGGGGCTCGGCTGTTGCCGGTCCAGGAAAATAGGAAAGGACCGACGTGCCGGACTTACCGCGCCTGCAACTACTCACCTATCTATCTCTATCTATCTATCTCTCTATATCTATCTATCTCTATTTATTTATTTATCTATCTCTATATCAATTTATCAATTTATCTATCTATATTTTTATCTATCTATGTATCTATCTATCTATGTATCTATCTATCTATCTATCTATCGGTCCAACGACCGACCACAGCCGAGCCCCGTGGCCGAAAATAGAACCAGGGGCCCGGCCATAAATTGAGCGAGACACCGCTAATGTATCTCTATGGGAAGTGAGGCGGTATTCTGATTGGTCGCTGTGTGCTGCTGCCGACCAATCAGAATCGAGCCTCACTTTTAGCGGTAAATTTGAAAGTCTAAATCTCCCATTATATCTCTATTGGTACCTTTACACGCCGCCACTTCAGGATGGATACCAACGGCTACTTCACGTGCACGAGCACGCCCAAACGGTTACCAACGCTAAACGCACCCTCTTTACACGCCGCCACAAGGTGCGCTACGCTACGCTACATCTACAGCTAGCTACATCACCGGGTGTCTCAAGTAGCCATCTGTAGCCCATCGTACGTCATTTACACACCGCTACAACCATCTACTATGGGCGGACCTGGTGCAGCAGGGACAGCACATAGGCGTGCCACAATTGTGGATTACGAGACGTCCGTACGCTGATAGGACAAAGCAATAATACCATGATTGGCCAGGCATCGCAGGAGGCTGATTAATACATGACGCTCGAGCAATTGTGTAGTGTGACTCGTCAGCTCCTTAAATATGCCGCCCTGTGCGGCGACAACCAATCGCAACGCAGGAGCTTCCTCCAATGATCGCTGAAGGGGGCGCGGAAACCCGGAGCCTGTGTCACGCCCCAGCTACATAGCATGGTGTAGGAACAACCCTTCTGTTCCTTCTTTACACGCCGATACAGCTCGCTACAATCGGCGATGTAGCCATCTGTTTATGGGCAGTGCACGGATACAGATGTATCTGTAGCCGGCTGTGTCGTCCCGTCTTCAGACGCCGCTACTACGGGCGATATTGGCGCGACAAGCTACATTTGTCGCCTGTAGCGGGTTGTATGCATCCTGCAGTGGCGGCGTGTAAAGGTACCATATGTGAAGTGAAGCGGAATTCTGATTGGTCGCTGTGTGCTGCCGGCGACCAATCAGAATTCCGCCTCACTTCCCATAGAGATATAATGGGCGATTTAGACTTTCAAATTTACCGCTAAAAGTGAGGCTCGATTCTGATTGGTCGGCGGCAGCACACAGCGGCCAATCAAATACGCCTCACTTCCATAGAGATAAAGGACGTTTTGTCCATTATATCTCTATGGGAAGTGAGGCGGTATTCTGATTGGTCGCGGCAGCAACAGCGGCATCAGATACCGCTCACTTCCCATAGAGATATAATGGACGATTTTTGTCCATTATATCTCTATGGGAAGTGAGGCGCTATTCTGATTGGTCGCTGTGTGCTGCCGGCGGCCAATCAGAATAGCGCCTCACTTCCCATAGAGATAGAATGGCCGAAAAATCTTCCATTCTATGTCTATGGGAAGTGAGGCGCTATTCTGATTGGTCGCCGTCAGCACACAGCGACCAATCAAAAGAGCGCCTCACTTCCCATAGAGATACATAGCGGTGTGTCGGCGATTTTATGGCCGGCTCCCTGGTTCTATTTTCGGCCATGGGTCTCGGCTCTGGTCGGTCGTTCCACGGGGCTGGAGACTCGCAATGAGCGCTTCGCGGCTATAGCTGGCGCATCACCAACGACTCGCAATGATTGTGAGGCATTGCTAAGGCGCGAGCAATGGCTGCGAAGCGAGTCTCTGGAGCCGTGGAACGACCGATCAGAGCCGAGCCCCGTGGCCGAAAATAGAACCAGGGGCCCGGCCATAAAATCGCCGACACACCGCTATGTATCTCTATGGGAAGTGAGGCGCTCTTCTGATTGGTCGCTGTGTGCTGACGGCGACCAATCAGAATAGCGCCTCACTTCCCATAGACATAGAATGGACGAAAAATCTTCCATTCTATGTCTATGGGAAGTGAGGCGCTATTCTGATTGGTCGCCGTCAGCACACAGCGACCAATCAGAATAGCGCCTCACTTCCCATAGAGATAGAATGGAAGATTTATCGTTCATTCTATCGCTATGGGAAGTGAAGAGGACGTAGGACCCGAAGATGGCGGAAAGAAGACAGAAGACCCCCGGGGACGGATAAAGAGGACGCCTGGCCGGACGGAGGACTTCTGGATCGGACAGAGGATCAGATGAAGAAGAAGGCATGTAAGTGATCGACGGCGGCGGGGGCTTAGGGGGGCAGGGGTGACGGCGGCGGTGGCTTAGGGGGTGACGGCGACGGTGGCTTAGGGGGTGACGGCGGGGGCTTAGGGGGTGACGGCGGCGGGGGCTTAGGGGGCGGCGGGGGCTTAGAGGGTGACGGAGGCGGGGGCTTAGGAGGTGACGGGGGTGACGGCGGCGGGGGTGACGGCGGCGGGGGTGACGGCGGCGGTGGCTTAGGGGGTGACGGCGGAGGCTTAGGGGGGTGACGGCGGCGGGGGCTTAGAGGGCGACGGCGGCGGGGCTTAGGAGGTGACGGCGGCGGTGGTGACTTAGGAGGTGACGGGGGTGACGGCGGTGGTGGCTTAGGGGTGACGGCGGCGGTGGATTAGGGGGTGACATCGGCAGGGGCTTAGGGGGCTTGGCAGTGGGGGCTTAGCGGCGGCGGTGGCTTAGGGGGTGACGGCGGCGGTGGCTTAGGGGGTGACATCGGCAGGGGCTTAGGGGGCTTGGCGGCGGGGGCTTAGTGGCGGCGGTGGCTTAGGGGGTGACATCGGCGGTGGCTTAGGGGGTGATGGCGGCGGTGGCTTAGGGGGTGACATCGGCGGGGGCTTAGAGGGCTTGGCGGCGGGGGCTTAGGGGGTGACGGCGGCGGGGGCGGCGGAGGCTTAGGGGGTGACAGCGGCGGGGGCTTAGGGGGTGATGGCGGCGGAGGCTTAGGGGGTGACAGCGGGCAGGGGCTTAGGGGGTGACAGAGGCGGGGGCTTAGGGGGCGGCGGAGGCTTAGGGGGTGACGGCGGCGGGGGCTTAGGGGGCGGCGGAGGCTTAGGGGGTGATGGGGGCGGGGGCTTAGGGGGCGGCGAGGGCTTAGGAGGAGTAGGGTAGCGGGGCGGACAGGCAGCTGGGCATCGGGCTGTAGTATAGCATAGCGGTGTAGACTACAGCCCCATGCTCAGGGGGGCATGTTGGTGGCTTTGTTCGCGCGGCAACGGCTCGCAATGCCCGCTTTGCGGGCAATGCTTCGCAGGGCGCGTGGCCGCTAAGCGGCTACGGAGAAAGTCCTGGAGAAAGTGCCAAGCCACGCGAACAAAGCCCCGGAAGTAGCGCCGGACGCGACGGAAGTCGCTACGGCAATTATATATGATAAATTCTGTACAAAAGGGATTTAATCTCCCCAAAAATAACTATATATATAACATGGCTATATAATAACCATGTAATTAATATCTTTAGAAATATGACTAAACTAATTTTTTTGTACATTTTATGGTTTTTGTAAAAAAAGTATCAGAACAGTATGAAAAAAAAGAAAAAGCTTAACGTAAAACATTTTTGTACACGATATTGTGTGTAAAGACCTTAGGAGAATCAGGCAGTAATTGTCCTTGGAGTGGTGTATTGAGCACTTTGACCTTGACATTGCAGCGTTGCTTGACTCTAGAAAAGGCCACATAGAGTTGACCATGGGCAAAAGGTGGTTCTGGGATATATATCTCAACTCGATTGAGAGTTTGCCCTTGTGATTTATTGATGGTCATTGCAAACGCTGCCTTGATGGGAAATTGTCGTCTTCTTAATCTGAATGGTAATGCAGTCTCTGATGGACATAAATCAATAGGTGGAATGAATACCACCTGTCCTGTTGCTGAGCCGGTAATAACTTTAGCCTGGATCATGTTTGGAAACAATGCAGTTACAATGAGCCGAATACCATTGCACAGACCTTTCCTGGTATTCAGGTTGCGTAACAGCATGACAATGGTGCCAACTTTAATTTTTAGATGATGTAGAGGCATTCCAGTAGGTGTAAGTGAATGCAAAAATTCAGGTGGGTATTGTTCTGAATCATCACAGTCCTCCGCATCAATAGAATCTTCACTCATATAGTCTGTGTACTCACCAATCAAGCAATCCATGACTTTGGAATTAACAAAATCGACGTCGTCATTCTTAGGACATAGGATAGCATGAGAAGCAGCGATATTGATACTCTCGTTGTTATTGACATCAATGTTAATGTTGTCTCTAAGGATCTCATGTATTAAAGACCCAGTGCACAGCATATCTGGAGGAATCTCGATGACATCTTCTCCAAGGTTATGTTCATTGGACAGCTCACCATTACCAAGTTTAAGCAACCAAGTGCTGTATTCCGGATCAATAGAGCGCATGTTGTTAATAAGCGGGAGTGGATTGAAAATTGGCCAATGTGTAGAATATTTTAAACAGCTCTCTATAATATCTGTTCTTCTGCCATGAGGAATGACAGGAAGACATTGTCGAAAGTCTCCTCCAAGTACAATTACTTTGGCTCCAAAAGGTGTCCTTTCTTTGTTGGTAACTTTTTTGGTCATAACATCTCGTAACAGTCTTTCAATGACATGCAATGCATACTTTGAGACCATTGTGCACTCATCTATAATAAAGAGTTCAGTCTTCTGCAAATCATAAGCTGCATCCGTGTCATTTTTTATCCTGGAAACCGATGTTTCATTCACAGGTATTGGTATTCCATAAAGAGAATGAATTGTTCTTCCTCCTTCAAGCATATTAACTGCAATTCCTGTAGTGGCAGCAGGTGACACCATTTTTCCTTCTCCCCTTAGTTGATGTAGAAGTAGATGGTAAAGGTAAGTTTTTCCACTGCCACCAGGACCGTCAATGAAGAAGCACTTTGGTGTTGCAGTAGTGTCTTCTAATGCTTGAATAATAGCCTCATAAGCCAAAAGTTGTTGAGGATTGAGAGTTGCTTTCATCTCTGCAGCTGTTCTTAACTCATCGTCTTGATGAAATTGTTGTGGAAGTTGTTGTTTCCTGACAGCGCGTGGTAAATTAAAATCAGTATATTTTTTACCATGACTTCTCAAAATTTCTTGGATATCTGTCATCGCATATCCTTCACAATTCACACACTCCTCCGTATTTGAGTGATATTTATGGCAATAGTCTTGAATGAAGTGTTCTTTAAATTCAAGCCACAACTCCAGTGGATTAGCAGGAGGGCCAAAAATGCAAATGTAGGCAAACATATCACGTAGCTGTGCAGGCATGTTCAAAATGCAAGCATCAAGTAAGGTATTTCTCCACAAACTGTCATCAAATAATAAACCAAGAGCTAAGGCAGCTTCTTTGAAAGTTAGATGTGTAACTCCATGAACCGTTTTAATGCTGTCAAAACTGGTGGCACCTTTGACATGCACCAACAACAACCACAAATAGTAGCGTTCCTGGTCTCTGAGACTTACGGTATACATTCTTCCAATTATAGAAGCACCTCCTCGCTTTCTCTGTTGCCAAGAACCTTCTATCCAAACGTAGTGTTCTGGAATTTCACGATATAAATAAGTATGAGCAGTTGGGTCCTTCTTATTAAGCTCAAAATAGCCCATAAGAGTGGAATTGTTATGTAGCTTGTGTCTGATGTTGGCTATGGAGTCATCCTCATGAAAATAGAGTTGTTGAGAATGAGGCAGATGTACGGCCAGGCGAATAATACTGTGCGATTGTTTGTGCATGGGATAAGCAAATATCCGCCAAGCTGCCTCAGGTGCACTAACATAACGGGAATCCATAAATTGATGTGTTTCATCATGTTGGATGCTTGTTTGGCAAATTTCCAGATTTGCTTTATCATGTCCTTTCTTATATATAAAACCCGAAGGCCACTTCCGGTCTATCCGCTCAACTTCCGTGACGGCCTGCGCCCTGTGACAAAGACCGGAAACGGAAGTAGCAGACCCACGAGCGGTGAGCGCGTAGCGCTCACCGCGAGCCGCTGTCAAAATGGCACAGCGCCTCGCAGTGGGCGCTAAAGCGCCACCACTCGCCGTTATCCCGTCACCGGCCCTGCACACAGCCCCCGCTGCCCCATCACCCCCTGCCTGTCACCATAGCCATCCTCCACTGCCTTCCCCCGCTGCCCCATCAGCCCCCTGCCTGTCACCATAGCCGCCCTCCACTGTCCGGTCACCCCCAGCCTATCACCACTGCCCCTCCGCTCACCGATCGCCCCCCTCCACTCTCCGGTCACCCCCCGCCTCTCAGCACAGACCCCCTCCACTGTCCGGTCACCCCCCCCCCTTACCACAGCTCCCTCCAACCACACGCGATCTCTCTTCATCCTGCTTGAGGACCTTTGATGACGTCACGATGATGGGTGGAGTCACAGATCACATGACCGTGACGTCATCAAAGGTCCTGTCCCGATCTAACTTCCTCTGCCTATTCATCCCCCTGCGCTGCACACTGACCCACGATCTGCTCCCTCACCCCCCGCTCTGCCCACTGACCCCCACTCTGACCCTGCTCTGCCCACTCACCCCCACTCTGACCACTGACCCCCACTCTGACCCTGCTCTGCCCACCCACCCCCACTCTGACCACTGACCCACACTCTGACCCTGCCCACTCACCCCCACTCTGACCACTGACCCTCACTCTGCCCACTCACCCCCACTCTGACCACTGACCCTCACTCTGCCCACTCACCCCCCAACTCTGCCCACTCACCCCCCAACTCTGCCCCCCTCACCCCCTCTCTGCCCCCCTCACCCCCACTCTGCACACTGACCCCCACTCTGTCCCTGCTCTGACCACTGACCCCCACTCTGACCACTGACCCACACTCTGACCCTGCCCACTCACCCCCACTCTGACCACTGACCCCCACTCTGACCCTGCTCTGCCCACCCACCCCCACTCTGACCACTGACCCACACTCTGACCCTGCCCACTCACCCCCACTCTGACCACTGACCCTCACTCTGCCCACTCACCCCCACTCTGACCACTGACCCTCACTCTGCCCACTCACCCCCCAACTCTGCCCACTCACCCCCCAACTCTGCCCCCCTCACCCCCTCTCTGCCCCCCTCACCCCCACTCTGCACACTGACCCCCACTCTGTCCCTGCTCTGACCACTGACCCCCACTCTGACCACTGACCCCCACTCTGACCACTGACCCCACTCTGACCACTCACCCCCAAACTCTGCCCACTCACCCCCCTACTCTTCCCCTGAACCCCTCTCTGCCCCCTCACCCCCACTCTGCACACTGACCCTCTCTCTGACCCTGCTCTGCCCACTCACCCCGACTCTGACCACTGACCCCCACTCTGCCCACTCACCCCCAAACTCTGCCCACTCACCCCCTCTCTGCCCCCTCACCCACTCTGCCCACTCACCCCCACTCACCCCCTCTCTGCCCACTCACCCCCACTATGCCCACTGACCATGCTCTGCCCACTCACCCTGCTCGGCCCATTGACCCCTCACACTGGCCACTCATCCTGCTCTGCCCACTCACCCCTCACTGCCCACTGACCCCTCACACTGACCCTGCTCTGCCCACTGACCATCCTCTCCCCACTGACCCCTCACTGACCCTGCTCTGCCCACTCGCCCTGCTCAGCCCACTGACCCCTCACACTGCCCACTGACCCTCCTCTGCACACTGAACATGCTCTGCCCACTGACCCCTCAATGCCCACTCACCCTGCTCTGCCCACTGACCCTGCTCTGCTCACTGACCACTCACACTGCCCACTCACCCTGCTCTGCCCACTGACCCCTCACACGCCCCACTGACCCTGCTCTGCTCACTGACCACTCACACTGCCCACTCACCCTGCTCTGCCCACTGACCACTCACATGCCCCACTGACCCTGCTCTGCCCTCTCACCCCTCACACTGACCCTGCTCTGCCCACTGACCCCTCACACTGCCCACTCACGCCTCACACTGCCCACTGAACATGCTATACCCACTTACCCCTCACACTGCCCACTGACCATGCTTTGCCCACTGACCCCTCACACTGCCTACTGACCCTGCTCTGCTCATTTACTCCCGCTCTGCCCACTCACCCCCGCTCTGCCCACTCGCCCCTGCTTTTACCACTCACCCTGCCCACTGACCACCCTCTGTTCACTCACCCCCCGCTCTGCCCTTTCACCATGCCCACTGACCCCTGCTCTGCCCACTGACCGTGCCCACTCACCCATGCTCTACCCACTGACCCTTCTCTGCCCACTCACTCTGCCCACTGACCCCTGCTCTGCCCACTGACTGTGCCCAATAACCCTTGCTATGCCCACTAAACCCTGCTCTGCCCACTCACCCCCGCTCTGCCCGCTGACCCCTGCTCTGCTCACTGACTGTGCCCACTCACCCCTGCTCTGCCCACTGATTTTTCCCACTAACCCCTGCTGTGCCTACTGACTGTGCCCACTGACCCCTGCTCTGCCCAATCACTCTGCCCACTAACCCCTGCTCTGACCACTGACCCCCGCTATTACCCTGCTCTGACCACTGACGCCCCAATCCTGCTCACTGACCCTGCTCTGCCCATTCACCCACCACTCTGCCCACTCACCCCCGCTCTGCCCACTGACCCTGCTCTGCCTACTTACCCCCCCCCCCTCTGGCTACTGACCATGCCCACTGACCCCAGCTCTGCCCACAGACCCCAGCTCTGACTATTGACCCTGCTCTGACTACTGATTATGCCCACTCACCCCTGCTCTGCCCAATGACTCTGCCCACTAACCCCTGCTCTTCCCACTCATCCCCCACTCTGCCCACTGACCCCGCTTTGCCCACTCACCCCCAGCAGATCGGTTTCCCAGCCAACGACAGGTCCTGTCCTGCCACCTACAAGACGGGTGGAGCGAGCCGCCGCAGGGTAAGTATCCTCACTGAGGTTTTTTTTATTTTTATTATCACCATGAAGGAGCGGGGGCGGGGGGTGTGCAGCCCCAGAGGGAGGGGGAGGGGGGGGGGGGTCCACAGAGACTGGAGGCACCCCCTATCCATCCTGCACCCCCTATCCATCCTGCCCCCCCTATCCATCCTGCCCCCCCTATCCATCCTGCCCCCCCTATCCATCCTGCCACCCCCTATCCATCCTGCCACCCCCTATCCATCCTGCCACCCCCAACACCATCCTGACACCCCCAACACCATCCTGACACCCCCAACACCATCCTGCCCCCCCGACTCCATCCCGCACCCCCATCACCATTCTCACCCCCCGCCAACATCCTGCCCGCCGCCTACATCCTACCCCTCCCCCACCACCATCCTGCCCTGCCGTCTCCATCCTGTCCCCCCTTCCCGCTACATCCTGACCCGCTCGCTCCATCCTGCCCCACTCGCTCCATTCTGCCCCCCCAAAACAATCCTGCCCCCCCTCCCCTCCTTAGCTGATCGCTTGCCCAGGCAACTACAGGTCCTAAAGGCCTGTAGGACCTACAAGGCCGAGGTGGAGCGAGCCGCCGGACAGGTGAGTATCCTCACTGAGGATTTTTTTATTTTTACTGTGGACGACCGGGGGCCAGGAGGAGTGGGGGACCGCGGTCACCGCAGTATTGCCATATACCATAGTGCTGCTATACATGTGCTATAATGTACAGCCATATACCATAGTGCTGCTATACATGTACTGTAATGTACCGCCATATACTATAGTGCTGCTATACATTTACTATAATCTACCGCCATATACTATAGTGCTGCTATACATGTACTGTAATGTACCGCCATATACCATAGTGCTGCTATACATGTGCTCTCATTACCACCATATACCATCGTACTGCTATATATATATCTTATATATAAAACCCGAAGGCCACTTCCCGCCAATCCGCTCAACTTCCGTGATGGCTTGCGCCCTGTGTCAAAGACCGGAACCGGAAGTACCAGACTCACGAGCGGTGAGCGCATAGCACTCACCGTGAGCCGCTGTCAAAATGGCACAGCGCCTCGCGGTGGGCGCTAAAGCGCCACCACTCCCCCTTATCCCGCCACAGTCCCTGCACAGAGCCCCGTCTGCGCCCACCCACATCCGGCCCACAGCCCTGCAGCTCACCGCCCACTCTCCATCAGGGACCGCCATCCCGCCACTGGCTCCGCACACAGCCTGGTGTGTGCCCACCAACATGCGGGAACCGGCCCGGACCGGCCCACACTCCGGTGTGCGGCCTCCGCCGCCACCGCTCCCAGTCCTGCCGCTCTCTCCATACACCCGGTGACTCTCCTCCATCACGGAGCTAGCCCCGCCCTCAGTCCGGGGCCGGCCTCCGGAACCGCCGACAGCCCAGTGAGTGTTCAGCCCTCCAGCCTCCGTTCTCCTCTGCCCCCCCAGCCTCCGCTCTCCTCTGCCCCCCAGCCTCCGCTCTCCTCTGCCCCCCAGCCTCCGCTCTCCTCTGCCCCCCAGCCTCCGCTCTCCTCTGCCCCCCAGCCTCTGACCCCTCCCTCCTCTGACCCCTCCCTCCTCTAACCCCTCCAGTTTCTGCCTCCTCTGTCCTCTGCCTCCTCCCTCCTCTGCCCCCTCCAGCCTGTGCTGCACTCACTGCTGACCACTCAGCCACCGCACTCTCTGCTGACCACTGAGCCACCGCACTCACTGCTGACCACTGAGCCACCGCACTCACTGCTGACCACTGAGCCACCCCACTCACTGCTGACCACTGAGCCACCCCACTCACTGCTGACCACTGAGCCACCCCACTCACTGCTGACCACTGAGCCACCCCACTCACTGCTGACCACTGAGCCACCCCACTCACTGCTGACCACTCAGCCACCCCACTCACTGCTGACCACTCAGCCACCCCACTCACTGCTGACCACTGAGCCACCCCACTCACTGCTGACCACTGAGCCACCGCACTCACTGCTAACCACTGAGCCACCGCACTCACTGCTAACCACTGAGCCACCGCACTCACTGCTGACCACTGAGCCGCCGTATACTCTGCCAACCACTGAGCCGCCATATACAGTGCTAACCACTGAGCCACCATATACAGTGCTAACCACTGAGCCACCATATACAGTGATACCACTGAGCCACCGTATACAGTGCCAACCACTGAGCCGCCTGTATACACACAATTAATTTCACAGCACTCCCTATTACTAAATAAACTCTATATAGATTCTAGACTACCCGATTCTTTAGAATCGGGCCACCATCTAGTATATACATATTTAAATAAGTATTTGACACTTTGTATGGAACCACAAACTTCCACATTGATATGGCACTTATTTTTGAGTAGTAAGAAAGGATTATAAGGAACTACCCACGAATTGTCAATCATGACGGAATGGTGTTCAAATGATGGTCCTGTATTTCGTCGATAAGTCGGATAGGCCTCCTTTGCGATGACAGTCGAATCCTGAAAATGTTTGGGGAAACCTTTGCTACACTTCCCAAGATGCATACATGGTGAATTTGGCCTCAGTTCTCCACAGGGACCATGAATCATGTGTTGCATGACGATCTTATGAAGCTGAGGGTAGGTGATAGGATCTGGTATTTCAGCCCAAACAGTATTGTCAACTTCAATCTCTGTGCGTAATTTTGAGGTGGCATCCAAAATTATCAAAATGTGAGCATGAGGTAGCCCACGTTTCTGAAACTCAATTACATGAACCATGGCGCAAACTGTTCCAAATAAGCCATTTTTAATGTCTTTTAACAGTGCTTCAAGTTTAATTCTGAAGACCCGTGCCACCAAATCTGGTCTTGTGTT
This sequence comes from Allobates femoralis, assembly GCA_033576535.1. Taxonomy (NCBI): domain Eukaryota; kingdom Metazoa; phylum Chordata; class Amphibia; order Anura; family Aromobatidae; genus Allobates; species Allobates femoralis. Next base: position 341,113,244 of record JARQOC010000005.1, on the reverse strand, counting down.
CCACACGTTGCCATGGTTCCAAATTGTTAGTGATCTCATTCCATTTGGGATTACATGTCATGGTGACAAATAGATCTGGGCGACCAAATTTAGTGACTATAGCCATGGCATCTTGATAACGCTGCTGCATATTTCTGGGGCTGCCTTCGAAAGATGATGGTAGAATGACAGTTCTGCCAATGGGAATGCCTTTTTGAATGGATTTGTTGATGAGATGCTCTTGAAGTATGCAATAATCCTCGACTTTTAAATCTGTTTGGTGTTGACCGATAAAATTCAGTCGATTGGCCTCAATTTTCACATAAGCATCAACTAAATGCTGCTGTGTCAATTTTCCACCATTCAAAACGGGATTAAACTGATTGCGGACAGACAGCACATAACAGTAATATTGGAGTTGTGTAACCCTGCGTTCACTTTTTCCTTGATGCTTCAGTCCATCATGCCACCCTTGTTCTCCGTAAGGGAAAAATAAAGGATAAAGTAACGCATCTAAATTACTGTGTAGAATGCTGACCTGTTGTGTCTTTGGAGCCAAAGGATTTTGTGGATCGGCTTTTAAATGGATTAATATATCTCGGTTGAATGGTGGCTCCCCATTGTTATTTTCAAATACAACAGCTACTTCGTTGACAGTAGGATTGTTATAGCGTCGAGGGTCTTGACTGCGGTCTTGTTTAAGTGCCATCGTAATATTTGGCATGACAGTGCCATTTCTTTCAGCCTTTTGTTGTTCTTCCTGTTCCACGTCACGGAGCATTTTGTATGCAGCTACAAAAGGATTGATGTTTTCTAATTGAAGAGCAATAATACTCATTAAAGTTGGATGGCATTGTAAATTTGGTTGACATTGCAAACGTTGTTCGTTGGCGGTAGCAGTATCCAAGATGTAAAGTTGAGCATACGTTGGAACTTGATCATCTGCCAGATGTAGTGTGCCAGTGCGATGGTAGATTTGGCCATGTATGCGGAAACAGTAAGGGCCATGTCCAGGTGGTGGAGAAATATTGGCACCCATGGAGGCGAAAGCAAAAGAGCTGTTGATGGCTCGGATGTTGTCCATGAGATTACGACTGTACTCACTTTCTCCTTTAAGTAAACACTTGAATACCTCAGGGTATTCAGGGATAGGTATCTGGACCTTGCCCTTGTGACAGCAGAGTGTATAATTTTGATCACATGGCATCTCAGCATGAAAATGTAGTGCCTCACAATATTGACATGTATATGTCATTGGACCACAGCTGTGCTCTACAATGGAAGTGTCATCATCGGTAAAACTAATGGGATGTATAAGAACAGTAGGAGGTAACAAAATATTATATTTTTTATGTAGGCCAACATATATTAGACGTTGCACTGCTTCAGGTTCCACACATTCGATGAATGAGGATGTATTTGGTATATGAAGCTGAGGCTGTCTGAATGTAGAGATGGAAGCAGTGCGTGCGCGTCGTCGGTGTTGTGCCGCAACAGAATTGTGTTAAGCGGAGTTGTTTGGACTTAGGAGACTCCACATTGATACGTGCTTTTAAAGCAGTTAGAACTTTCTTGCTGTGAGCCTGTTTGTCATATGTCGTCTCAGCAGCACAGTGTTTTCGCTCACGTGCACACTTGGCCGGTGGAAAAGGATGTTCAGTATGCGGCAATTCAACGACTGCTGAGCTGGAAGCGGTGAGATCGGGAGAAGGTATGACTTGATGCATTAACTTGGTCTTTCTGCGACGCTCCCGGGCTGCCAGAGCATTTTTTTTCAATCTCTGGCTTCTCTCTTCAGGAGACTCCTTGCACATGCGTTTGTAATATGCAGCCTTCCCTTTCTCCAATCAAATGCGTCTGTCTTCAGCAATCTCGGTGGTGCGCTTCTTACGCTTCGGTGTAGTCAATGCCGCTTTCTTGGCCACATCATAATATTTCATACAGTCAGAACTTATGTTTCTGCGACGCTCCTGGGCTGCCATAGCTTTATTTATTAATCTCAGGCTTCTCTCTTCAGGAGACTCCTTGGCAATGCGTTTGTAATATGCAGCCTTCTTTTTGTCCAATCGAATGCGCCTGTCTTCAGCACTCTCCGTGCTGCGCTTCTTAGCCTTCGGTGCAGGCACAGGCGCTTTCTTGGCCACGTCAGCAGATTTCTCAGAGCTAATGTTAGCAAGTGTAATCACAATACAATGCAATGTGAAGTAGAATATGTTTGTTAAGGAAGATATGAATAGTGAGAGTATATACATGTACAATAGCATGATTTTATTTGTTTAATTTTTGTAGGAAGAGTAAATGGAAATTTCTGTATATTTTTAAGTGGCAAAGAGTTACTTATAGTGAGTGTATGTACTTGTAATTAGAAATCAATCTGTATTACAACCAATTAAAAATAGACTTTAACGTCAGATGTATGACTAAGTAGCCGATGTAGTCCAAACTGTCAGGGTACCAATATAGTGCAGGTTTAGAAGGGGTTAATGTCCGACTGGCAGGACTCTATTAAAGTAGGAACTTATAATGATATATCAAAAAGGTGATTGAAGGAGTTAATGTCCCACCGGCACTCCCACAACAGACTAAGCAGTGTAAATTATATCCAAAATGGTGTGCAAGGGGTTAATGTAGCACTGCCAATAGTAATACACTACAAAGGATGCACTTAATGCAGAAATGGTATATAAGGGGTTAACTTGGCAGTGACATTACAACTACACACTGTGTTATAGAAATAACACCAAAAAGGGAATATAAGGGGTTAATGTACCACTGCCAGTACTAATAGACACTAAAAAGTATGGAGTTAATGCTGAACTGGTATATAAGGGGTTAAGTTCACAGTGGCAGTACAACTGGAGGACTTTGAGTTTCAAAATTTACCGCTGTAAGTAAGGCGCTATGCTCATTGGTCGCTATGTGCTGGCGCCGACCAATGAGCATAGCGCCTCACTTCGCATTGAGATACATAGCGGTCTATAGAGCTATGCATGGGCGGGCCCTTGGTTCTATTTTCGGCCACGGCGCTCGGCTCTCGTCGGTCGTCGCCGGGGCGGGAGGCCCTGCAACGGCTCGCAATGGCCGCTTCGCCATAGATGGATATAGATATAGATAGATAGATAGATATCGATAGATGTAGATAGATAGATAGATAGTTATAGAGATATCGTAGATATAGATATAGATAGATAGATAGATAGATTAGATAGATAGATATAGAGATAGATAGATAGATATAGATAGATAGATAGATAGATATAGAGATATAGATATAGATAGATAGATATAGATAGAGATAGATAAAATAGATAATAGAAGATAGATAAATAGATAGAGATGATAGATGGATAGAATAGATAGATAGATAGATAGGTAGATAGGTCAGTGGGAAGGGTCAATGGGAACAGTGGGGGTTCAGTGGGCAGAGCAGGGTCAGTGGGCAGAGTGGGGGTTCAGTTGGCAAAGCAGGGTCAGTGGGCAGAGTGGGGGGTCAGTGGGCAGAGTGGGGGTCAGTGGGCAGAGTGGTGGGGTCAGTGGGCAGAGTGTGGGGACTCAGTGGGCAGAGTGGGGGGGGTCAGTGGGCAGAGCAGGGTCAGTAGGCAGAGTGGGGGGTCTGTAGGCAGAGCAGGGTCAGTGAGCAGGAGTGGGGGGAGGTCAGTGGGCAGAGCATGGTCAGTGTGCAGCACGGGGGGGCAGTGGGCAGAGTGGGTGTCAGTGGGCAGAGAGGGGGTCAGTGGGCAAAGCAGGGTCAGGTGGCAGAGCGGGGGGGTTAGTGGGCAGAGCGGGGGGTCAGTGGGCAGAGCAGGGTCAGTGGGCAAATAAGGGGTCAGTGGGCAGAGCGAAAGTCAGTGGGCAGAGCGGGAGTCAATGAGCAGAGCAAGGTCAGTGGGCAGTGTGAGGGGTCAGTGGGCAGAGCATGGTGAGTGGGCAGCGCGGGGGGATCAGTGTACAGAGGAGGGTAGATCGGGAGGGAAGCATTGATGACGTCACGGTCATGTGATCTGTGACTCCACCCATCATCGTGACGTAATCAGAGGTCCTCAAGCGCCAGGAAAAGTGATCATGTAGCGGCGGGGGTGGGGGGCTATGGTGACAGGCGGTGGGTGACTGGGCAACTGGAGGAAACTGTGGTGATAGGTGGGGGGTGGCTGGACAGTGGAGGGGGGCTGTATTGACAGGCGGGGGGTGATCGGGCAGCGGGGAGGGGGGCTGTGGTGACAGGCGGTGGGTGACCAGGCAACTGGAGGAAGCTGTGGTGACAGGCGGGGGATGGCCGGACAGTGAAGGGGGGCTGTAGTGACAGGCGGGGGGGTGATCGGACAGCGGGGAGGGGGGCTGTGGTGACAGGCAGGGGGTGACCGGGCAGCTGGAGGGAGCTGTGGTTACAGGCAGGGGGTGACCGGACAGTGGAGGGGGGGGCTGTGGTAACAGACGGGGGGGTGAAATGGGCAGTGGGGGGGCTGTAGCCGGGCTGCAAGTTGGTGCGGAATTCGAACTTTGAATTCTAGCGCCTATTTGCCTAGCCTGTGCACATTGGCGCCGCCGGGGGCGGGCGCCAATGAGCTGCCTCTGTGTGGTGCGCGATTTCGGCGACAGACACACTGAAAAAACCCTTAGACAATTATATAATAGATATTTTGAGAGCTCTGTGGGGGTCATGATAATACTTGGAGGGCTATGAGGGAGCCTTTATACTTTATGTAGGGCTAAATGAGGGCTGTGTGTTGTGCTAAGCTTCCATTTCCATTAATGATCCTTGTTTTGAATTCTTCTGTGTGGTTCTTGTATGTGGGGATGATGGTGTCGACATCCTTGTGTTTGGACATCTTTTTTTGTATCTCTCTAAATTAAAACATCCACTATTCTCATTTTTACAGGATAGATATAGATTTGTATGAACCAGATTTGATTCTGCCGATTTAAAAAATTTACTGGGGAAGGGGGGCCGTTTTGCAGTTTGCCTTAGTCAGCAGAGAGGCTAGGTTCACTCCTGATTGTACTTTATGTTGTTATCAATAAAACTATATTTTAATAGGGTTTTTAAAATTCACTTGTTACCATTTATTAATGTTAATGTAAAGAGGGTATTACTATACTTCCTGTTGCTGTCTTCTGCCTTTTCAGCAGTGGTCAGGCAATCTCTATAGCATTGGGTGACCAACCACATGTCACAAATCACAAACTATGGGCATGTTGAAACATAGCCTAGCTTCATGATTTTAGCCAGATACATACCGTATATACTCGTGTATAAGCCGAGTTTTTCAGCCCAAAAATTGGGCTGAAAAGTCCCCCCCTCGGCTTATACACGGGTCAATACGGTATACAGCAACCCCAGAGGTGTATAGCAGCCCCAGTGGCCCCCAAATGCTGGCACTTGCCCCCCCCTCTGTTGTAAGGGCCCCCCCGCTGCTTAACTTACCATCTCCGGTCTTCTGCACCTCCGGTCTTCCGTGCTCCGTCCTCCATGCTCCCGTCCGGCTGCATCCGGGATCCCCGGCCGTCGCACGATGACGTCATCGCAACTGCGACGGCCGGGGATCCCTGATGCAGCCAGACGGGAGCATGGAGGACGGAGCACAGAAGCCGGTGGTGCAGAAGACCGGGGATGGTAAGTTAAGCAGCGGAGGGGGCCTTACAACAGAGGGGGGCGAGAGCCAGCATTTGGGGGCCACTGGGGCTGCTGTATACCACTGGGGCTGCTATTTACCACTGGGGCTGCTATACACCACTGGGGCTGCTGTATACCACACCACTGGGGCTGCTGTATACCACTGGGGCTGCTATATACCACTGGGGCTGCTATATACTACTGGGGCTGCTATATACCACTGGGGCTGCTGTATACCACACCAATGGGGCTGCTGTATACCACTGGGGCTGCTATATACCACTGGGGCTGCTATATACCACTGGGGCTGCTGTATACCACACCACTGGGGCTGCTGTATACCACTGGGGTTGCTATATACCACTTTGGCTGCTATATACCACTGGGGCTGCTGTATACCACTGGGGCTGCTATATACCACTGGGGCTGCTGTATACCACACCACTGGAGCTGCTGTATACCACTGGGGCTGCTGTATATACTGCTGGGGCCTGTATATACCACTGGGGAAGCCTGTATATCACTGGGGGGGCCTGTATACCACACTGCTGGGGGCTGTATACCTGTGATGGGGTCCACCCTCGGCTTATACACGAGTCAATAGGTTTTCCCAGGTTTTGGGGGCAAAAGTAGGGGATCGGCTTATACACGGGTTGGCTTATACACGAGTATATACGGTAGTTCTTTAAAATGCCAGAAATATTAATTGAAGTGTTTGGTGCTGCACCTTAGGGTATGGACACACATGCGAGTGTAAAAACAGTCCGAATTAACGTATCCAAGAGTTGGAGGAGTGTCCTCCGATTTTTGCTCCGTTTTGCATCCAATTACTTTCCAACATTTCCAACATTTTCTTGGATCACATCCGAGTGCCATCAGTGTGTTGTTCATATGTAATGCGATTTTAATATGGCATTTAGCGGCCATGCTAAACATGAGGAGGAGAGGTATTTGTTGATATATAAGATCCATGGGCATAATTATACTTAATTAGGCGGACACATGTGTACTAATTGATGATCTCTCCATATCCAGAAGTAAACTGGAGTGACTGTAAATACAGTATTTAACCCACTATGTGTATTGATAGTGCATGGTGTAAGGATGGGGTAATTAACAGTTGCACTGTATTATAATGAGTTGTAAACACTATAATTGAATAATTTTGATGTAACAAGGTACATGTATAAAAAGTCCTGCATAAGCTGTATATGACTGCTGGAGGCCAATAAAGGCATGAAAAGAATTGGATGAGTGCTGCAGTCTGGTTTTTGCATATATGGTCGGTATCTTGGTAGCTGATCCCTACCTAGGGCTGATTTGAGCATCAAAGCTATGCTTTCTTGAAAACGCTGCTCTATTTTTTCTTTTTTGTATTTATAAATGGTAGAATACAAAGCAAAGAAAAAACTGCACAGCACCCAAGACACAATATGAACTGGTGCTAGCAGGGACGCTGGGTCAAATACCAAAAAAAAAATGTCTCTGCAGCACACAGCTACCACCAATATCGTACATATGCTAACAAGCAAAAAGTGAGAAAAAAATTAAAAAACTTATGTTTTTTTCAAAAAACTCATTATTCTTAATTTTTATTTTCTGGGGGTCTTAGTACATACATTGGCCAATGTCTGCTTGCTCACCAACCAATATATGTACTAAAACCCCCAGAAAATAAAAATTAAGAATAAAGAGTTTTTTGAAAAAAAGTGAGTCCAGAGGGACTTACTAATAATGGAGTCCTTGTTGTTCCCAGGGGTCCTCCTCGCCCCCTGCCTCTCTGTGCTACCTCTTGCCCGTGACATCAGCACCGTAGCCCATCCTGCAACAGATTATGCTGTATCCATTCAGCGGGGCGAGCTATGGAGCTGACGTCATGGGCAGGAGGCAGCACAGAGTGGCAGGGGGCAGCACAGAGAGGCGTTTTTTTAGTGAGCTATAAACTGTGCCTCTACAACGAACTACACGCTTCTCTCCCAAAATATTTTTAGTGTGCCGGAAGTACTACCATACAAATGCCTACTTTCCTGCCTTGAACTAATGCATTCACTAAAATCAGTTATTCAGATCTGTAAACTGTGTAATGGTAAAAAAAATAATCAACTGTAAGTAGTATGTCTGCTCACCCCCTCTTGTAAGGTGCCCAGAAAAAATATTTGGAACATTTGCTTTATGGCAGCTCATCACAAATAATCTGCCATAAAGTAACCTCGCGCATGCACAATGCGCATCGTGAGGTCAGTCTATACCCCCAAAGGATGTACCGACGTCATCCGAGCTGGATATGACGTGATTAGCGTCATACCGGCTAATCCGCCCATGGACGAGGGCAAGGAAGATCCAGAAGGATTATCACACACCATCGGGGCGTGAATACAATCTGTAAAGGCGGCGAAAAGAAGCCACAGGGAACACCCTGTGCGACTTCTCAGGAGAACAGAAGCCGCAGTTCTGGAGTTTTCAAATGCGGTTTTTTAAACTTTCAAACTACACAATTAGGACACAAAGGGTTAGGTAGAATAGCACAATGAAGGTGCAGGGACAGGTATTGATAGGCTGGGGGGTGATTTTTAGGGGTCAGGTTCCCTTTAAGTTGGGAGATCCCATGTCTACACGAGTTAAAATGATGAGGAAAAATTGAGTGGTCGATTTGTGCTGACTTATATGGTCTCGGACATGCTGGGTAGTCTCCCCAATATATCTGAGACCGCAAGGGCACTTCAGAAACTAAATGACAAAAGAAGACTCGCACATGAAAAAACCTTTGATCGTGACTCTTTTACCAGATCTAGGATGAAAACAAATATTCCAACTTGGTGACATGTGAGCACTGCATGCATCCAAGGCAGGGGAAGGTACCTCGTCTAGTAGTGGTAAGGGTACCTTGTACACGTCTGGGCAATTTAGAACCTATGTCAGCCCGAACTAGAAAATCCCTCAGGTTCCGTGGTCTTTTGTGACAGATAAGTGGATTATTTTTTAATTCTGCTACCTCTGGATACGAGGCTCGGAGCACATCCCAATGTTTCCTTATGGTGGACGTAATTAAACTGGGGAAAGGATGGTAGGTGTGAACAAAAGCTAAGCGTTTACCATCTTTTGGTGCAGTTTGTGTTTCATTTTGTTTGAAAACAGTGTCAGAGGGATAACCTCTGTGTCTAAATTTGTTACGCATCTCTGTAAAATAAACCTCTCCGGTAGCAGAATCAGAGACAATCCTCTCAACCCGTTTAATTTGGGATTTGGGTAAAGACGTCTTAAGATGTCTCGGATGACAGTTGGAGTAAAGTAGGAGACTGTTCCTGTCTGTTGGTTTACAATACAGGTCAGAAATCAGATGTCCCTCTGGTACCCGTGTAATTTGAGTGTCTAGGAAGTTAATGGTAGTGGCATCATGGTGCAAGGTAAAGGTAAGACCCCCTACATAGCTGTTAAGGTCACTATAGAAATTGTCCAAACTTAGGGATGAGCGAGTATAATCGTTACTATTCGGTACTCGCTGAATAGAAACGATATTCGGGCTACTCACTACTCGCCAAGTTTCTTATGATTACTCGGGAGTAGCGAGTAGTCCTTTTACTTTTCGCAGTGTATCTATATATACACTGCGAAAGTACACTAAAAGTGAAGAAAAGTTGTTAAAAAAAGCATCATACTCCCCTTCCGACGCCTGCACTGGGACCAGAAAACCTCACCTCTGATGTGCAGCAAGGACCTGCCAGTCTGATAGCAATCAATGCTGGAGTGATCTGGCCAATCAGATGGCCGGACGTCACAAACCATGTGATCGCTATCAGTCATCTGGCCAGATTGCAAGGTCCTGGCAGTACACCTAGGACCTTGCTATCTGGCCAATCAGGTGGCTGATAGCGATCACGTGGTTTGTGATGTCCGGCCATCTGATAGTCAATCAGATGGCTGGGAGCGATCTGGCCAAACAGACTGGCAGGTCCTTGCCGCACATCGGAGGTGAGGCGTTCCGGTCCCGATGCAGGCGTTGGAAGGTGAGTATGGTGCTTTTTTTATTTTTTAACAACTTTTCTTCACTTTTAGTGTACTTTCGCAGTGTATATATAGATACACTGCGAAAGTACTCACATTTTAATCAGACTCGCTATACTCGCAACGAGTAACGAGTACCGGGACCTACTCGTTGCGAGCATAGCGATTCCGATTACTTCAGTACTCGCTCATCCCTATCCAAACTCTCTTTTGATCCTTCCCATATGATAAAGATATCGTCCATGTACCTTACCCATAGACGTACCTGTGTTATATACAAGGGGTGGGGGTAGGCATAATTCCATTCAAATTCTGCCATGTATATGTTAGCGTACGGGGGTGCTATATGGGAGCCAATTGCAGTACCTCTTTTATGCAGGTAGAAATTGTCTTCAAACAGGAAAAAGTTATTATGTAATATAAGGTGAAGAGCATCTAGGCAAAATTGTCTTTCTGTATGGGAGAATGTTGTCCTGGATGAGAGGAATGGCTGAATTGTGCTGATGCCTGTGTCATGTTTGATAGATGTACAGTTAGGGCCAGAAATATTTGGACAGTGACACAAGTTTTGTTATTTTAGCTGTTTACAAAAACATGTTCAGAAATACAATTACATATATAATATGGGCTGAAAGTGCACACTCCCAGCTGCAATATGAGAGTTTCCACATCCAAATCGGAGAAAGGGTTTAGGAATCATAGCTCTGTAATGCATAGCCTCCTATTTTTCAAGGGACCAAAAGTAATTGGACAATGGACTCTAAGGGCTGCAATTAACTCTGAAGGCATCTCCCTCGTTAACCTGTAATCAATGAAGTAGTTAAAAGGTCAGGGGTGGAATTCCAGGTGTGTGGTTTTGCATTTGGAAGCTGTTGCTGTGACCAGACAACATGCGGTCAAAGGAACTCTCAATTGAGGTGAAGCAGAACATCCTGAGGCTGAAAAAAAAGAAAAAATCCATCAGAGAGATAGCAGACATGCTTGGAGTAGCAAAATCAACAGGTGGGTACATTCTGAGAAAAAAGGAATTGACTGGTGAGCTTGGGAACTCTAAAAGGCCTGGGCGTCCACGGATGATAACAGTGGTGGATGATCGCCGCATACTTTATTTGGTGAAGAAGAACCCGTTCACAACATCAACTGAAGTCCAGAACACTCTCAGTGAAGTAGGTGTATCTGTCTCTAAGTCAACAGTAAAGAGAAGACTCCATGACAGTAAATACAAAGGGTTCACATCTAGATGCAAACCATTCATCAATTCCAAAAATAGACAGGCCAGAGTTAAATTTGCTGAAAAACACCTCAAGAAGCCAGCTCAGTTCTGGAAAAGTATTCTATGGACAGATGGAGACAAAGATCAACCTGTACCAGAATGATGGGAAGAAAAAAGTTTGGAGAAGAAAGGGAACGGCACATGATCTAAGGCACACCACATCCTCTGTAAAACATGGTGGAGGCAACGTGATGGCATGGGCATTCATGGCTTTCAATGGCACTGGGTCACTTGTGTTTATTGATGACATAACAGCAGACAAGAGTAGCTGGATGAATTCTGAAGTGTACCGGGATATACTTTCAGCCCAGATTCAGCCAAATGCTGCAAAGTTGATTGGACGGCGCTTCATAGTACAGATGGACAATGACCCCAAGCATACAGCCAAAGCTACCCAGAGTTCATGAGTGCAAAAAAGTGGAACATTCTGCAATGGCCAAGTCAATCACCCGATCTTAACCCAATTGAGCATGCATTTCACTTGCTCAAATCCAGACTTAAGACGGAAAGGCCCACAAACAAGCAAGACCTGAAGGCTGCGGCTGTAAAGGCCTGGCAAAGCATTAAGAAGGAGGAAACCCAGCGTTTGGTGATGTCCATGGGTTCCAGACTTAAGGCAGTGATTGCCTCCAAAGGATTTGCAACAAAATATTGAAAATAAAAATATTTTGTTTGGGTTATGTTTATTTGTCCAAATACTTTTGACCTCCAAAAATGTGGAGTGTTTGTAAAGAAATGTGTACAATTCCTACATTTTCTATCAGATATTTATGTTCAAGCCTTCAAATTAAACGTTACAATCTGCACTTGAATTCTGTTGTAGAGGTTTCATTTCAAATCCAATGTGGTGGCATGCAGAGCCCAACTCGCGAAAATTGTGTCACTGTCCAAATATTTCTGGCCCTAACTGTATATAAACTGTTTACATCCATGGTAACCAAGAGAGTGTTATCTAATACAGGGCCGGGACGACAGCTAGGCGAAACTAGGCGATCGCCTAGGGCGCCATCTTGTGCAGGGCGCATTCCCGCCTGACCGGAGTCCGGACCCGTGACCCCGAGAGCAGTCATCAGGTGACCTGATGAGGCCCCCCCCATTAATCACGCCGCCGGGCCCTGGAGTTGCGGGAAGAAGCTGCGGCAGGGAGCGTGGGCGCCGCCATGTTCTTTGTGGCTGGCGCCCACTAACTGTACAGCCGGTCAATAGAGGTTGAGACTTCTACACAATGGCTGCGGTCTCCAATTAGCCGCGGCTATTTTGTTGAAGTCTCAACTTCCACCGACCGGCTGTACTGTTACTGGGCGCCGGCCACAAAGAACATGGCGGCGCCCACCGCTAGCTGCCGCAGGCCCGCAGCTACTCCCCGCAGGCAGCTCCAGTCCTGCAGATGTGCCCTCCGGGCTCCAGCACCCCTGCTCCGCATCCACAGCTCCCCGCAATGGTAAGTTATGCTAGGGTCCGGGGTAGGGATGGGGCAATGTACAGAATAGGGGGCCATATATAGGGAAGGAGGCTGTGGGGATAGAGACAGGAAGGATGTGGGGATAGAGCAGTGGCGTAGCGTGGGGGGGGGCGGTCCGCCCCAGGCGGCACGTGTGTGGGGGCGGCAGCAGCCTGCAGGTGACTCACCTCAGTGTCACGGCTGTATTTGCCTGCCCAGCACAAGAGATAATATGGAGCAGCAGGACCTGCGATGATGTCACAGGCATGTGACCCGGGTGGGCGGAGCCATGGAATATACCCAGCGTGAAGGAGATATCATACAAGAAGGCTAGCTGGAGAGAAGATGGGACCAAATAAACAAGGGAACAAGAGGTGTGTGAGAGAGAGAGGTGCAGAGGGCGGCAGGCTGTGCATGGGGATGAAGGATGCAGGGGGGGTGGAGGATGGAAACTGCAGGGTATAGAGGATGGAATCTGCAGGGTATAAAGGATGGAATCTGCAGGGGACAGTGGATGGAATCTGCAGGGAACAGAGGATGGAATCTGCAGGGGACAGAGGAGGGAAACTGCAGGGGAAAGAGGATGGAAACTGCAGGGGACAGAGGATGGAGAGCGCAGGAGGATAGAGGATGGAGAGCGCAGGAGGATGGAGAGCACAGGAGGATGGAGGGTGCTGGAGGATGGAGGGTGCTGGAGGATGGGGAGTGCAGGAGGATGGGGAGTGCAGGAATATGGAGGATGGAGAGTACAGTAGGATGGAGAGCGCTGGAGGATGGAGGGTGCTGGAAGATGGAGGGTGCTGGAGGATGGAGGGTGCTGGAGGATGGAGGGTGCTGGAGGATGGAGAGGGCAGGAGGATGGGGAGTGCAGGAGGATGGGAAGTGCAGGAGGATGGGGAGTGTAGGAATATGGAGGATGGAGAGTACAGTAGGATGGAGGTCACTGGAGGATGGAGGGTGCTGGAGGATGGTGGATGGAGCATGCAGGAGGATGGGGAGCGCAGGAGGATGGAGCGTGCAGGAGGATGGGGAGCGCAGGAGGATGGAGCGTGCAGGAGGATGGAGCGTGCAGGAGGATGGGGAGGGCAGGAGGATGGAGAGGGCAGGAGGATGGAGAGGGCAGGAGGATGGAGAGTGCAGGTGGATGGAGAGTGCAGGAGGATGGAGGATGGAGAGTGCAGGAGGATGGAGGATGGGGAGTGCAGGAGGATGGGGAGTGCAGGAATATGGAGGATGGGGAGTGCAGGACTATGGAGGATGGGGAGTGCAGGAGGATGGAGGATGGGGAGTGCAGGAGGATGGGGAGTGCAGGACTATGGAGGATGGGGAGTGCAGGAGGATGGGGAGTGCAGAAGGATGGAGAGTTCAGGAGGTGAGTGGCCATTTGGCCGAATTCTTAGGGGCGGCAGCTGCGGCAAATTTTTCGACCGCCCCGGGCGCCACAAACAGTTGCTACACCACTGGGATAGAGACAAGGAGGCTGTGGGGGATAGAGACAGGGAGGCTGTGGGGAGACAGGGAGGCTGTGGGGAGACAGGGAGGCTGTCAGGATGGAGTGATGCAGTCAGGATGGAGGGAGGCTGTTGGTATGGCGGAAGGATAGAGGGAGGCTGTCAGGATGGAGGACCGCTGTTGGGATGGAGGAAGTATGGAGGGAGGCTGTTAGGATGGAGGGACGTTGATGGGAAGGAGGGAGGCTATTGTGATGGAGGAAGGATGTAGGGAGGCTGTCAGGATGGAGGAAGGATGAAGTGAGGCTGTTGGGATGGAGGAAGGATGGAAGGAGGCTGTCAGGATGGAGGAAGGATGAAGTGAGGCTGTCGGGATGGAGGAAGGATGAAGTGAGGCTGTCGGGATGGAGGAAAGAAGTAAGGAGGCTGTCAGGATGGAGGGAGGCTGTCGGAATGGAGGGAAGCTGTTGGGATGTTGTCTATATGGCTGGCAGCCATCTCTATTGCGTATGGCCAGCAGTAGTCTCTATTGTGTATTCTCTATTGTGTATGGCCAGCAGCAGTTTCTATTGTGTATTCTCTATTGTATGTATAGCCAGCAGCAGTCTCCATTGTGTATACAGTCCGCAGCCATCTCTATTGTGTATACAGGTAGCAGCTGTCTATTCTGTATTTTCTATTGTATATACAGCTATTGTGTTTAGCGTTATAGAAAAGAAGTTGCAACACACAATCAGCGGTGTTTATTCACTCTTCGTGGGGTGGCGCTTCAACAGGCATATAGTCAACAGGCATATGGTGGACTATATGCCTGTTGAAGCGCCACTTGCGGTGTGAAATGGCCATCGCCTTTGAGAACCCCCCGTCCTCCCACCCGCACCATGTAAGACCACAGGAAGAGGGAATAAACACCGTTGATCCTACGATGTTGCAACTTCATGTATATTGACATTTTTATTCCTAGACATATTTCGGGGGGGTGCCGTTTGCCTTACCTGCCTAGGGCACCAAAATGCCTTGTCCTGGCACTGATCTAATAAGCCTTTGAGACTGTCGATCTTAAGGCCCAGTCTCACATAACGATGCATCAGCGATCCCGATAACGATGTGCAGAGATCGCTGGTGCGTTGTTTACACATCGCTGGTAAGATGTCAAACAGGCATCTTGCCAGCGATGTGAAAAACGACGCACTAGCGATCCAGAATAATTCTGAGGTTTTGAATTTTCTCTCCATAGCGTAGCATTGAGATCATTGCTCATTATCTCTGTCAAACAAAACAATGTAGCGCTCCCAGTGGGAGCACAACGATGCAGGAATAACCCAGAACAGTGTGTAACGATCAACGATCTCACAGCAGGGGCCAGACCGTTGGTGTGTGTCACACAGAACGGCATCGCTACTGTGATCGCTGTTGCGTCACGAAATCCGTGACGCAGCAGCGATCTCGTTAGCGATCTCTTTATGTGTGACAGGGCCTTTAGTGAGGAAGTCAGTCGTGTCCTTTATGTAAGATTCTATATTAAACAAAAGTGGTGTGAAAATTTTGTCCAGAGTTTCAGCCAAGGGTGAGAGGATTCAAGCCTAGGTCTCACATAACGATATCGGTAACGATATCGTCCTATTTGTGACGTAGGAACGATATCCTTACCGATATCGTTATGTGTGACTGCTCCCAACGATCAGGCCCCTGCTGAGAGGTCGCTGATCGTTACAAAGTGTCCAGGACCATTTTTGGGTCGCTGGACATCCCGCTGGTCAGCATGCATCGGCGTGTGTGACCAGCGGGAAGAACGATCAGCGAGCTCACAGGCCGGTAACCATGGTTACACCAGTAACAATGCAGCGCGCGCTGCTTAGATACTTGGTGTAACCATGGTTACCAGCGGGGGGCCCACTGGGGGGACTGGGGGGGACTACTGGGGCCACTGGGGGGGACTACTGGGGCCACTGGGGGGGCTTGTGGAGCCAGCTTACCGCTGCCTCCACGCTCCTCTGCCGACGCTTGCTTCCGCGTCACGTGGCTGCATGAATGCAGCCGCGCGGCGTGCGGTCCTAGTGCCCGCCGGATACACACTGTGTATCCCGCGGCACTGAGGAAAGGTGCTGAAGTGCGGGAGGGAGGGGTGCAGGGTGCAGGATGACAGCCAGCTCTGTGCTGGCTGTCACCGATGTGGGGGGAGCTCCATGGTCCCTGGTCGCTGGTGAAGTCTGTCTGTGTGACAGCTTCCCAGCGATCAGGTAACGACGCTCCAGCGATCCCGGCAGGTCGTTATCGCTGTCGGGATCGTTGGAGCGATCGTTATGTCTGACTGCACCTTTACTCAGTGGAGGCCACTATGGGTCTTCCTATTGGATTCTGCAAATCCTTATGAATTTTAGGTAAAATATAAAAAAACGGTATGACCGGATTGTTATGATGTAAAAACTCAGCCAACTTTTTGTCCACAGTACCATTTAGTGTGTGTTGTGTAATAAACAATGTTATCTTGGAATTAATCTCTGAAGTAGGTTTCTGGGAATGAGAGAGTATGTATCAAGATCCTGAAGTTGTGAGTAAACTTCCACTGTATATTGACTCTTATTCATGACTACAATCGAGCCTCCTTTGTCCGCAGGTTTCACTATAATAATCTTATTCTCAGACATGTTTCTCAAAGCTCTGGACTCTTCCACTGTTAAATTGTGCCTAATGTGTTGTTCCCCATATTTAATTTTCCTAAATATATCTGATATATCCTTCTGTACTAATGCTATGTACGTCTCAGCTGGATGTAGATTAAATGGGGGATTAAATGCACTTGGTATGTGTAGATCCAGGTCTTTAAGATTAAAACGAGGTAACTGTGTGTCGGCTATTCTGGCAGGAAGTACTGTGGAGGAGAAATGTGCCTTTAACTGTACACTGCGAAAAAAACCTCTGTAGTTCTTGTGCTGTCTAAAAAGTACTAAATGATGGTATGGGGCAAATGGAGAGACCCTTTTATAGAAACCTGATCTCTGGTGGAGAAGGATTATAAGAAGAAATATTGTACACTATGTTTTCCATCCTACCTGGGATCTGGTTGATGCCCCTTCTCTTGCTCCGCCTTGTTTTCCTTTTGTGGACCGGCCGCGCCTTTGTCCTAAAAAAGGAGCTTGTGGTCCTGGATGTGGAGATACCTGGTCTCCTTCTGAGCTGGATGAGCCCGACCATGGTTTTCTTTGTATCCTAAAGCGTGAGTAGTCTGTCAACTTCCAGAAATAAACCTGGTAGTCCTCCTTGTCCCTATTAAATTTGGTGCGTTTTTTTGTTATGTAGACTCTTCTTGAACTCGGAGACAGTGGTGTTAATCTTAGCTTTGATATTTTTGAAGTCCCTTATGGTCTGAGAGAGCTGTTCTTCATGATGGCAATCTTCTCATCCAGTGTAACAAGCTCGTCTTGAATATAATCAATGGTCAGAAGTATAAGGTTCATGGAACACTTATTTAAAATCTGCTCAAATTTGTCACAGTATTCTTGACTGTCCTGAAATAGTGTAGGATGTAATGGGACCCGTGAACTTATTCATTACCAAATTATCTTTTTCATAATTTCCATTAGAGTGTGCCAGAACTAGACTTTAACACTGTAAATAAAATCAAAGCGCCAAAATAAAGTATTTTTGATGCCGCAATAACAGGCGTTCAAAACATTGCACTTAACCAAAAATAGTATCATTAAAAACATCAGCTCAAGATGCAAAAAATAAGCCGTCACACAGCTCTCAATCCCAAAAAATGAAAACTCTACGGGTCTCTGAAAATGGAGTCAAAAGCGCAATTCTTATTTTTTTACAAACTTCTCAATTTTTTTTCACCACTTACAAATCAAACATGTATAGTTTTACTTTTATCTATCAACTCATACTGACCCGAGGCATCAATACCGACATGTCAATTTTACCATATAGTGAACATGGTGAATAAAGAAAAAACAAAATCATTGTAGAATTTAACTTTTTTTGCAATTTCACAACACTTTGATTTTTTTTCTTCTTTTCCAGTACACTATGTGGTAAAATGCATAATGTCATTCAAAAACACAGCTTGTCCTGCAAAAAATAAGCCCTCATATGGCTATATTGGTACAAAAATAAAAAAAGATATTGTTCTTGGAAGCAGGGAAGGAAAAATGGAAAATTGGAGGTAAAGTGGTTAAGATTTGACATCTTTTAATATATATGCTTACAAGTTTTTTTTGTCTTTTTTTTTATAGGCTTGCACTTTGGCCAGAAGAAATGCAGATGTTTTCTTGAAATATTTACATAGGAATAGTGTAAATATGCCAGGGATGGTTTCACATGTCAAAGCTCCGGAGCAGCAAGTTAAAAGCAAGTTTCTTTAAAAGGATTGAGTGTTTATTAGTTCTTATAAGGTTTTGTACACACATGGTCACTTGTACAGCTAATGTAGATAAATATTGAGATAAATTGCTTAAAGCAACTAATAAATAACTAGCTTCCTCTCTACAAATAAAGAAGTGATCAAAATGCTTTGGCAATTGCTTCATCACTACTTAAAATGAACTTATCACATGGAAATATGCTATTAACCTGTAGATATGGGGGTTAATCTGAAGGTTAATAAAATACTAAACCTGGCTGATGACTGCACATTAAACCACGTTGCTGGGAGGAAATGAACTTTAAGCTTCCTGGCACCTTTTCAAATTCAGTCATGGAGACAGCACAGGCACAGGATAAGTCATTGCTCTGTTACTAGAGACTGGCAGCTGTAACCATGCCCCCCTTTCTCCCTGACTGACAGCTGTTTCGAATGGTGATCTGCTTTCAGACAATACAACCGCCATGGCTACATCTGCTGCTCTCCAATAACAGAGCAATGACTTAACTTATGCCAGCACCTCACCTTTCACTGAAAACATAATGCTGCAAGGATGTTCATTTCCTCCCTGCAATGGAGTTTAATGTGTGGGCACCAGGCAGGTTTACAGTGCTATTAATCTACAGATTAACCTCATATCAGCAGGTTAAAAACCAGGTTAATAGCATTTTTGCGCTTGATAGGTTCCTTTAACGTCAATATGGGGCTGTCCATTGTATTTAAAGGGACATTGTCAGGTCATTTTTCACTATGATACTAATATTACCCATGAATAAGGCCTGGGCAGACCTTTTAAAAACATGTAAAATCATTATTGTACTGTTTGTAGTTTTCAGCATTAACCCACCAACAAAAAACACGATCAAGTGTTCATTTATGCAAATTCAACATAGCTTTATTATTCACATTAGATATCATAGGATTAAAAAGTGCAAATGCAGTATTTAATCAGGGTGTATCTAACAGCATTAAATTCTTTAGAAAGTTAAACCATCTAACTGTACAACATTATACAATGCATCACTTGCATAATTTACATCTGTAGATCTGTTCTTATTACCTCACAGATGCCCAATCCTATATAGGATACAGATATCAACTATTTGTACATAGTTCTATGACAAATCATGATACAAATCAGTCATCTGTGCATTTACTGTATCTCATATAATAACTAAATCAACATATATATCGTGAGTGGTGATCCCCTTAAAATTGTATTCCTTGTTCCTTATATCATTTTTGATCTCAGCAGGAGAGGTGACAATATTACTTACTAATTGCTAACCCTGATAGCAACAGCAGTCACCTCACCAGCACCCACCACCATCACCCATCCACAATATTGAGAGAGGGGAGGGGAGGATAATAAAGGGAACTTTCATAATCACCCTCACTACTAAACCAAAATGATCTCACAAAGACCAATTGTCTAAGGCCACCACGTAACGTAAAGCACATGAGACATTCAGTACCTGAGCAATGGCGCTGCTAAATAGAGTTGGCGTCCTCCCCTACAGCTGTTTCGAGGCAATCTTCATCAGGGAGGCGGAGTTATGGCGGCCTCGTGGGGATTTTAAAGGCTGATTCAGCCAATCAAAAAACAGCGTCATGTGACCAGTGATGAGTACCAATGGTGACGCTGCTAGGATGCGCAGCATCCACATCCCCAGCAATAAGTGCGTACCCGCTGTTAAGAGAATTTACCAAGAGGACCTTTCCATCTGGCCAATCAGGAGGCCTCTAGCGATCACATGATTGTGACGTGGCGGCTACTGATTGGCCAGATCTCTCACAGCCATCTGATTGGCTGGGATAGTGAAAGGTTCTTTTCCGTGCATAGATGTCCATCGGCCGGTCCCGATGCAGCCGTCGGTTAAGGTGAGTATCCGTTTTTTTTATTCTGTAACCACTTTTCTTCTCTTTTACAGGACTTTTGCAGTAGTACTCGGAATCGCTATACTCGCAACGAGTACCGAGTACCAGGACCTACTCGTTGCGGGTATAGCGATTTCGAATAATATGGTACTCGCTCATCCCTAGACCAAGCCTTTTCCACATTAGTACAAATAGATGAGAGTAATATCACTGTCCGTACTCTATACCCAGCAAGGGTTAACACACAGTAGCACACACCGAGCAGGAGAAGCGAGAGCCGGTTTCAGTGACGGCACGATCTTTCAGCGCTGTCTCCCTACACAGCAGCAGTGATAAGGCACAGCTAATCTGCCAATTTGAGGAGTGGGTACAGAATATGGGATGAAGGTACAGTGATATGCTCATTCTCATCTATAATGCTAGGAACCTGAGCTGGGCGCAATGTGGTATATTATGATCATTAATATTTATAGTGCCACCTGTAAGGGTACTTTCACATCAGCGGTTTTTGCCGTTCGCGGCAGATGCGGTGAAAAAAACGCATCTGCCGCGATTACCGCATAACCGCTGCACTTGCGGCACAGTTGCGGCAAGCCCCATGCAATGTCTATGGGGCTTGCGGTAAGTGTGCGACAGGTGCGACAAGTGCAGTTTCGGCACTTGCGGCAGGTGCGGCCGCGAAAAAAAAAACGCGGTCAGCCGCGTTTTTTTGCGGCCGCATCTGCCGCAAGTGCCGATACCGCACTTGCCACACCTGCCGCAAGCCCGCATAGACATTGCATGGGGTTTGCCGCAAGTGCAGCGGTTATACGGTAATCGCGGCAGATGCAGTTTTTTTCACCGCATCTGTCGCGATCGGCAAAAACCGCTGATGTGAAAGCAGCCTAACAAATGACTGACATCCACTAAAGTTATTTGTGATATTATTTGATTACAGATTAACAAACAGACCTTATATTTGATTAAATTAACTACCATGCACTTCCAGGCCAGAAGTGGTAAGAGCCTGTACATTCATCTATTTAACACTCAATCAGCAATATCACTTACTTTGTAATATATATATGATTTATAGAGCTCAAGATTATAATCACATCATCACTGAGAACTGCACACCTTGAATATTTACAAGGTGAAAGATATACATATACATTTTTGCCTTATATCTACATAGTTTCAGATATAACAAATGGTTTGTTTTTTTTGTATTTAGCGCCGAACCCCCTATATGACATATACCCTCAGGATGAAGCACGCTAATTTCCACAACAGTATAGGTTGAGACTGTTACATATAAAAACTGCTACACACTGGTAAGCTCACCAGCAAATCAATTTTTTTTTTTTGAGTTTGCAGGTTTTAAACATAAGCTTTCAACAACACATTATATATTTATAGGCACCGCCAGGACCCCTGTCGGAAAACATTAACAGACACCTGTGTATCTACAGGAGAACCTAGAGCCTCTACATTTAATGACTACACGCAAAAGATATTTGATTAATAGTTTTAATAATATTTTACACGTTTTAACTAAATTAATTGTACGGCACATATATGTAATAAATGATATGAAATTTCAGAAAGACCAACTCTTTTATTATTAATTATTGTCCCCATTGTTATAACGTTCGCGCCGAGCTGTCATATAAATTTAGTTTCTGAATATATCTGTTTGTAACATGTCCATATTGTCACGTTTAATAGTGACATCCAAAAAATCTATGGAGTCCTTTCTCCATTGGTATGTTATATGGGCAGCACGGTGGCTCAAGTGGTTAGCACTGCAGCCTTTGCAGCACTGGGGTCCTGAGGTCCTGGGTTCAATTCCCACCAAGGACTCTAATGGCGGGTTTACACGTTGCGATATCGCCGTCCAATTTCAATGAAAAGTCACGTGGTTCGATCGTTGGACCCGAGATCGTTCCTGCGTTGTATGGTGTGAACGTCCAATACGATGCAGGAACGATGTCAATGCGATATCGGGGATTGAATGAGCGTGCTATTCAATGCCCCGATATTGAAGGGAGATTGAAGTCGGATCGTGCTGTGTAAACGCACAACTACGATGCGATTTGAAACGTCACCCATTCACTCCCATGTTAAAGGATCGTTCCTGGGTTGGGGGCGTAGACATCGCACGGACGTTGTATTCCGATATCGCAGCGTGTAAACATCCAATGCGATGCGGGAGAAACGTGCACTAATTGCACGCTCCCGCACCATTGAGTTGCGATATCGCAACGATATTGAAGCGTGTAAACCCACCATAAGGACAACATCTGCAAGGAGTTTGTATGTTCTCCCCGTGTTTGCGTGAGTTTCCTCCGGGCACTCCAGTTTCCTCCCACATTGTAAAGACATACTGATAGGATATTTAAATTGTGAGCTCCAAGAGAGACAGCATTACACATGTATGTAAAGTGCTATGGAATTAATAGCGCTATATAAATGAATAAATATATATTTTGATTGTTTCTATTCAAACAATGCATAAATTGATGAAGGGAAACCTCATCCCCTTGCCAGATCAGAAGGATGTCGTCGATGTACCTTCTACCTGCAGCTCCAGGGAACAGAGATAGGGGCATCCTTTGCCCCCTCATATGCCCACCTGTTCCTGGGGCTGTGGGAGAGGGACCTCTTCCAGTCAGAGGGGGTGTCATCGATGGAACTTTTTTCGACACAGTACATCGACGACATCCTTCTGATCTGGCAAGGGGATGAGGTTTCCCTTCATCAATTTATGCATTCTTTGAATACAATCAGAATATCCATATAAACATAACAATGGTGCAAGAACTCCATAGATTTTTTTGGATGTCACTATTAAACGTGACAATATGAATATGTTACAAACAGATATATTCAGAAAGTCTATGGCATCAAATATGCTATTGCACGCATCTTCCTCTCAGCCTCCGTACATGATTAGGTCAGCCCCCACCGGACAAATTTTACGCCTCCGTAGAATATGCTCCCCCACTCCGACTTTGAGCTGCAAGCTAAAGAACTAAAAGAAAGATTTTATGATCAGGGCTACAGCAAACGCTGTGTTAAGAAAGCTTACAATAGAGCCCGTTTTTCAAGCCGACATGATCTGCTCTATTCTCAATCACCAAGAAAAACAGTCAATCATGTTAGATACATAACTAATTATCATGGACAATTTACTAAAATGAGGCAGTGCCTAGAAAGAGCATGGCCGATTCTACAAGTAGACCCCATATTTTGTAAGTTGATACCTGGAAAACCAGAGATTACCATTCGCAGGAGTAGAAATCTATGTGATTTGTTAGTTAAAAGTCATTATCAAGGGGAACCCAAACTAACATTCTTGGATGAGATCAGAGCAGGGGTGAACCTAGCCTCTGTGCTGCCTGAGGCGAACTGCAAAATGGCGCCCCCCTCCCCCCAGAAAGTCTTTTTTCAATTGGTAGAAATAAATCTAGTTTGCACAGATTTATATCTACCCTGAAAAATGAAATGAGGACAATAGGGGATATTTTAATTTAGAGAAATAGAAAAAAAGTTGTTCAAACACATGTATGTCAGCGCCATCACACACATACAAGCACCACACGGACGAATCCAGAACAAGGGTCATTAATGGTAATGGCAGGATTGGCTCAACCATACAGACACACAATGGCTGGCAGAGCGGTGGTCCTGTAGGCAGACACAGTCCTGCAACCTGAAGCGTGCTGAGCATGTGAGCGGTATCAAAGGTGAGAATACAAGCTTTGACATATATGTACTTCAAAAGGTAGTGAAGGGGTTAAATTACACTATATATACATGTATACAGCACAGATATACTGGACAACACACGCTCATTACATACACATCATATACTCACACAGACACACACATCATACATGTCTTAGTTATATAACAGATGCTCAGCAGGTACACATCATATACACAGCATATGGATGCTGCAGAAGTGTATATACACACACTTCACTCAAAAGATATCTAAACACACACACACACAAAGCAACTCATACACAGCTCCCACACAAAACTCACACACAGACACGCAGCTCACACACACAACTCCCACACACAGACACGCAACTCACACACAGACACAACACACAGTTCACAACACAACTCACACAAAGCTCACACACAGACACGCAACTCAGACACAGCTCACACCCAGACACAGCTCACACTCAGACACAGCTCACACACAGCTCACACACACACAACTCCCACACACAGACACGCAACTCACAGACAGACACATTCACACACAACTCACACACAGACACACTCACAACTCAGACACAACTCACACACAACATGCAACTCACACAGACATGCAACTCACACACACCACACTCAACACAGCTCACACCAACACAACCACACACACATGCACTCACACAACATCACTCACACACAACACACACACACAGCTCACACAACACACACACACACACAGCTCACACAACACACACACACATACTCACACAACACACACAGCTCACACAACACACAAAACTCAGCTCACACAACACACAACTCACCACTACAACACACACACACAGCTCACACAACACACACACAGCTCACACAACACACACACAGCTCACACAACACACACACACAGCTCACACAACACACACACACACAGCTCACACAACACACAGCTCACACAACATACAGCTACACCTCACCACACACACACACAGCTCACCAACACACACAGCTCACAACACACTCAGCTCACACAACACACTCAGCTCACACAACACACACAGCTCACTCACATCTCACACACAGCTCACTCACAGATTATACAGATACCTCACACAGTCCTCTGTGCTGTTTGTACATGTGCAGCTTCACATGCTCACAGCCCCTGGGCCCCAGCCCCCAGGTGCCAGCCCCCTCACACCCTGTCACCTTGTGACCTGGAGCTTCTTATCATCGGTATCTCAGCACAGGAGGCTGCTCTCTGATCTTTGTCGGCTCTCACTTCTTCCCGCGCTGTGCAGGAGAACATGAGCACCCCCTGCAGATGCCGCCCCTTCCTTCACCAGCAGGTGGCGCCGCCTGAATCAGGCCACTCACATTGCCTCATCATTGATTCAGCCCTGGATTAGAGCCCCGGTAGGCTGCCACCCATGTGGGCAGTGTGTAGCCTGTCCCAATATAGATCAGTGTGATTCTTTTACCAACTCAACGGGCACGAAGACTTATGAGATCATGAAGTCCATTACTTGTACTACTACAGCAGTAGTATACTATACGGTCTGCCCATGTCCAAAGATATGCATTGGTCTTACCACCAGACAGCTCAAGGTTAGGGTGAGAGAGCATGTCAATAGGGCATATGCAGCTAGAACTGCGACGGAGGGCGATATGTTAAAAACTCTACCTAGACATTTTAGGAGCTATCATCAATGTGATGGCAGTCTCCTGAAGGTCCGAGGTATTGACCGTTTGGGGGTAAGATCAGTCAGCGACTAGCCCAGATAGAATCAAAATGGATATGGGCCCTAGATACCGTTAACCCCATGGGCTTAAACAAATGCTTGAGTTTCTCATTCTTTTTGCAGCCACAGTTAATTTCATTTTTATTAATTTTATGACTTTTTATTCTAGTGCATTGTTGCAGATATGAGTAGATGATTGACGGTCATGTGGATCTGGACTTTATGAAGAATATATTGATATACATGTCAAGCATAAATTCTTTTAGATATTTTTATATATTCGTATAATTTACAACATGAACTATATGATGGGAATATGTGCAATAACCAAGGTTGAAGTTTATATTCTGTGAGATACATATATTGTATTAGATATCCAATTGTTTTACATTATAATATATCCCCACGGTGGTGGACCATATATCTATGCTGGACTGGTACTATGGTCATTTGACATCTTAGAAACAAACAGAATGTGTTGGGTTCTAGGTTTTAGTTAACCATCAGTTTCCACTAGGTACTGTTAGGGCCAGTAGGGGTTAATTTCCCTTAACAGCGGGTACGCGCTTGTTGCTGGGGCTGTGGCTCCCGCGCATCTTAGCAGCGTCACCATCGGCAGTAAACACCGGTCACATGACTGGTCATGCGGCAGTTGACACTGCAGATGATGCGGTCACTGCCCGCCTGGCAATGGTTGCGTCATATAAACGCTGTTTTTTGATTGGCTGAATCAGCCTTTAAAATCCCCATGAGGCCGTCATAACTCCGCCCCCTGATGAAGAGTACTAGAGATGAGCGAATACTAAAATGTTCAGGTGCTCGAAGATGGGGCCGAGCATTTCAAGATACTCGTGTATTCGGCCCGAGCACGGAGCCCAATGTTATCCTATGGGAGACCCGAGTATTTTTCTGGCATGATCCCCGGCAGCATGGATAAACCCTTAAAATGTCACAAAAGTATCAGAACATTGCTCAGATGACATGGGAACAGCATGAGGAAGACCCCTGTAAGCATTTCAGACTCCAAGGTCACTGCTGTGAACAATGTTGTGAGACTATTACGCCACTTTTACGGACTGTCAAGAAAACGTCACAAAATGAAACCAAAATGGATTTTCATGGAGAAAATATTAAGGGCTCATACCAACTTGTGAGACAAAGTTGGTGTATGTTAGTTTTTTGGATTACATGAAAGATTTTTTTTTTTTAAATTGTGTGGCATTCCCATGCCCCTGGAAAGAGACGTAAATGAAGGCCTCTTTAACTAATGTACCCATTTTATGGAAGTGGGTCTTTTGTAGTATTGCCCTAGGCAGGGCAGCCAAAAATTGTGTGGCACTCTTATGCCTCTGGATAGAGGCGTGTATGAGGGCCTCTTTAAATAATGTGCCCATTATAAGGAAGTGGGTCTTTTGTACGATTGCCCTAGGTCAGTGTTTCCAACTCCAGTCCTCAAGGCACACCAACAGGTCATGTTTTCAGGATTTCCTTAGGATTGCACAGGTGATAATTTAATCACTTGCACAGGGGATAATTCCATCATCTGTCTAATGATAAGGAAATCCTGAAAACATGACTGTTGTGTGCCTTGAGGACTGGAGTTGGAAACACTGCCCTAGGTAAAGAAGCCAAAAATAGTGTGGCACGCTTATGCCCCTGGATAGAGGCGTGCATGAGGGCCTCTATAAATAATGTGCCCATTATAAGGAAGTGGGTCTTTTGTAGTATTGCCCTAGGCAGGGTAGCCAAAAATTCTGTGGCACTCTGATGCCCCTGGATAGAGGCGTGCATGAGGGCCTCTTTTAATATTGTGCCCATTATAAGGAATTGGGTCTTTTGTAGGATTGCCCAGGCAGGGCTGCCAAAAATAGTGTGGCACTCTGATGCCCCTAGATAGAGGTGTGCATGAGGCCTCTTAAATAATGTGCCCATTATAAGGAAGGGGTCTTTTGTAGGATTGCCCTAGCAGGGATACCAAAATTGTGAGGCACTTCAATGTCCCTGGAAAGAAACATGGAGGAGAGCCTCTAAATATTGTTCTCATTACAAAGAAGCGGTCTCCTATACTTTGTAATGCCCATTCTGTAAGCATGGACCAAAACATTTACCCTGGGGTATACATGAAACTACTGCCTAACTTTTGAACGGTTAGGGTCATCATCATCATAAATATGATGTAAAAAATTATTTTTTCGTGGCATCATGAACCACGGTCGCACTGAGCATATGATGGAGGTGGATGAGGAGAAGGAGGAGCAGTACAACAAGTAGCCAACGTCATGAAGTGTGTACCCATGAGTGGGTGTACGGAGGTGCCTGGCAATTTACCGGCACAAAATTTAAATTCCGCTATCATTTGGTGGTGGTGTGGTGAATTCAGGCCCAATCCAACCCTTGTTCATCTTGATCAGAGTCAGCCTGTCAGCATTTTCAGTTGACAGGCGGGTGCGTTTATCAGTAATGATTCCACCTGCGGCACTTAAAACACGCTCTGACAAAACGCTAGCGGCAGGGCAGGCCAGGACTTCCAAGGCATAGAGAGACAATTCCTGCCACGTGTCCAGCTTGGATACCCAATAATTATAAGGCACAGAGGAGTTTAGGAGCACTTTTGTACAATCAGCAAGGTACTCCCTCAGCATCTTCGCAAACTTTGCAGTCCTTGTGACAGTACCCTTCACCTCAGGGCCTGTGCTACGGGAGGTGCTGAGAAAAATGTCCCAGATCTTTGAGAGTGTTCCCCTACCTCTGCTGGATTGGACTTGTGCCTCTCTCGGCCGGACGCCTTGGTTGTCCACTGAATCGTGACCTCTGCCGCTAGCGTTTTCAGAAGGGAATTTTTGGGCTAATTCCGTTACTATGGCCTTCTGGTACTGCAGCATTTTTGTAGACCTCTCCACCTCGGGAATAAGAGAAATAAAGTTCTCCTTGTAGCGTGGGTCTAAAAGTGTCACCAACCAGTAATGAGTGTCCACCAAGATGTTGATAACGCAAGGGTCACGAGACAGGCAGCGTAACATAAAGTCAGCCATGTGCGCCAGACTGTTAACAGGCAAGACTTCAGGGTCCTCACCAACAGCATGACTGGCCATGCTGGCCTCATCATCCTCCTCCTCTCCCCCTATCCTCTGGCCATCCACGCTGAACCGACGGTCTGACGGTTGTGCATGTATTACCGTCAATTCCGCATGAAAGTAGCTCTATTTCTTCATCCTCCTCCTCCTCGTCATAGTCCTCCAATGCACGTTGGGATGAGATGAGGTTGGGCTGTGTGTAATCACCCAGTACGGTTTCTTGCTCCAACTCATCGTGCTCCGCCTGCAATGCATCGTCTTTGATTTTGAGCAGAAAGCGTTTTAGAAGACAGAGAAGCGGGATGGTGATGCTAATGATGGCTTCATCGCCGCTCACCATCTTGGTGGAGTCCTCAAAGTTTTGGAGGACAGTACATATGTCGGACATCCATGTCCACTCCTGAGGTCTTATGTGTGGAGTTTGAACCGTATACCGACGGCCTAGTTGATGGTGGTACTCAACAACTGCCCTATTCTGCTCACAAATCCTGACCAACATGTGCAGTGTGGAATTCCAACGCGTGGGGACATCACACACCAGTCTGTGAGCCGGAAGCTGCAAATGCCGCTGAAAGCCGGCAAGGACGGCAGAAGCAGTAGGTGACTTTCTAAAATGGGCACACAGGCGGCGTACTTTGACGAACAGATCCGACAGCTCTGGGTAGGATTTAATAAACGCTGAACCACGAGGTTGAGCACATGGGCCACGCATTGAACATGTGTCAGCTCGCCTCGCCTCAGAACCGCCACCAGGTTCCGGCAATTGTCACACATGACCATGCCTGGCTGTAGGTTCAGCGGTGTGAGCCAGTGATCTGCCTGCTGTTTCAGAGCTGTCCACAACTCTTAAGCATTGTGGGGTTTTTCACCTACGCATATTAGCTTCAGCACAGCCTGTTGCCACTTAGCCGAGGCAGTGCTGCAGTGCTTCCAGCTTGGGACTGGTGTGGAGGGTGAAGTGAAGGAGGAGGAGGAGGCTGAGGAGCATGACGCTCCGGAGTTGTACACTGTGGGTGAAACCATGACTGAATTAGGGCCTGCATCCTTGGTGTTGGAAGGATGTATTCCCTCCCAAGCTCAGACTGGGTCCCGGCTTCCAGAATATTAACCCAGTGTGCCGTCAGTGAGATGTACCGGCCCTGCCCACAAGCACTTGTCCACGTGTCCGTGGTTAGGTGGACTTTGCCTGAAACTGCGTTGTTAAGGGCACGTATGATGTTTTGTGACACGTGCTTATGTTAATGCGGGGATGGCACACCGGGAAAAATAGTGGCAGCTGGGGACTGAGTAACGTGAGACAGCCGCTGCCATCAGGTTGCGGAATGGTTCGGTCTCCACTAGCCTAAAAGGCAACATTTCCAGCACAAGCAGTCGCGAAATGTGTGCGTTTAGAACTGTGGCATGTGGGGCGTTGGCAACATATTTGCGCCTGCACTCCAAAGATTGGTGTATGGATAACTGAATGCTGCGCTGGGACAAGGACATGGTTGATGATTGTGCTATTTCTGCTTGTGCAACTACAGGTGAAGGACAGGAGGCATCTACGCATGCAGTATGGACAGGGGATTGGCTTGCATGCACAACAGTGGAAGACGCAGCGGTGTCACCCGCAGACACTGCTCCTGGACTCTGTTGTACATCCAACAAAGTCAGGTGCTTTGCTGACATGTGCCTGATCATGCTGGTGGTGGTCAGGCTGCTACTTTTGCTACTCCTGCTGATGCTGGCATAGCAGGTGTTGCAAATGGCCTTTTTGGAATTATCTGCAGACACCTTAAAAAACTGCCAGACTCGGGAAGACCTAACAGTTGTACTGGCAACTTCTGTCGTGTTTTTGTTTCGGGGAATGATTGCCTGCCTTCTGCCTGCGGCCACCACCCTGCTTCTTCCGGCCTGTTGTGATGCTACGCCTAACTCCCCCTTTGCACTGCTGTCCTCGCTCTGCATGTCCTCCTGTCAGGTTGGGTAAGTTACTGGATCATCCACCACGTCGTCTTCCACTTCCGCACCCTGGTCCTCCTCCTGACTTTCTGGCAATTGTGTCTCATCATCGTCCATCTCTTGTTGAGACACGTTCCCACCGTTGCCTTCGTGAGACCGTGGCTGCTCAAATATTTGTGCATCGGTACATACGATCTCCTCATGACCCACTTCAAGTGGAGCTGGCTAGAGGCCAGAATCTACGAATAGATAAGTGAACAGCTCTTCAGAGTGCCCAAGTGTGGGATCTGTTATATCCGGGTCTGGGCACTCGGCATGGTGGGAGGAACGAGGATCAGGGTGTGGAATGTGCGGTCCAGTCTCACGGCTACTGACACTTTACCGTGTGGAAGGCAGGGTATTTGTGGTGGTGCCAAACTGACTGGAAGCATTATCCGCTAACCAACTAACAACCTGTTGACACTGGTCTTGGTTTAATAGTGGTGTACTGCTGCGGTCCCTTAGAAATTGGGACAGGAAGATCGAGCGAGATGATGTGGACGTTTGTCGTGGCGCAATTCAAGCTTGCACACGCCCTCGTCCTCTGCCTGCACCACCATTACCAGTTCCTTGTTCCTTGCCACCGGCCTTGCGCATTTTCAATGTTGTGCTGCCTGTATACAGCTACAGTGGTGTTCAAAAGTCCTGCATAGGCATAGGATAAATAGATTTTTCAAGTTTTAAACCTTTTCTGTCGAATATCTTCGATGCTAATATGACATATTATATATGGTTTTGTTCAGAATATAATTTAGCATTCTCTCCTTGTAATATTTTTAGCTTTTGAAGCAGTTTTGCCTGAAATTATTGCAACAATATGGGAATTGAAAGCACAACTAAATATTGTACAGCTTCAGATCCAAAATTAGCTAATCACAGATGAGGTTCTTGTGATCAATCATAACCTGGATATGGCAGCCAATCACTTTCCATTACATTGCATCACATCTGCTGCTTTGTTTGTTTGCTTTATCTGTTGGTCTATCTAGTGAATCATACTGTAGAGCTCTATGATGGGAGCCTTCAGATTTTTGTCAGCGGAGGATTGTGTGCAAGTTGTGGTGCTACATGAAGAGGGTTATACTGGCCCCCAGATCGCAAGGAAGGTCGGCTGTAATCAGAGTACAGTCGTAAGTATTTGACAGAAACATAAGCAGCTTGGAATTACCCAGGACAGGCCCAGATCTGGTCGGCCCAGAAAGTCAACTAAAAGGGAGGACAGAGTACTGATAAGAACATCCCTTACCAATGAAAAGCTCATCTCTCCTCAGCTTCTGCGAGAATGGCAAGAAAAGTGCAATATTGAGGTAGCAACATCAACTGTTAGGAAGAGATGTTTGGAAGCAGGATTAAGAGGGTGCAAGTCCCGAAAGAAGCCATTGATGACAGCCATACAAAGACAAAGGCGAAAACTGTGGGCATTGAAATATTCAAAATGGAGGAAGGAGGAGTGGGAAAAAGGGTTATTTAGTGATGAAAGCACTTTTTGCATTTTAGGAAATGATGGCAAGTCTTATGTGAGAAGGTTTCCACATGAAGAGTACAAGCCAGAGTGTTTGAGCTTCACTGTGAAACATCTGATGAAAGTAATGGTCTGGGACTGTATAGCAGCCAATGGTGTTGGAAGGCTTCATATTGTGGAGGGTATGGTTAATGCAAAAAAATACATAGACATCCTTAATAAGAAAATGCTGCCTTCTGCTCTACACCTGTTTTCAGGGAATTATATCTTCCAGGATGATAATGCTCCTTGTCACAGAGCTAAGACAGTAATGGAATGGAAAAAAAGAACAAGGTGGCTACTATTGACTGGCCAGCCCAGTCCCCGGACCTCAATCCAACTGAAAAATTGTGGCACAAGGTATCGATAGAGATATCTAAAAAACAGCCAAGGACCAAGAGAGAGTTGATTGAGGCTCTGATACAGGCCTGGAACCACATCATCACTCGTGAACATCTGCAGAAGCTTGTTCACTCAATGCCACAGAGATGCAAGTTGGTGCTCAAGAGCAAAGGCTGGCCAATAAAGTATTAGAAACTAAAGATGCACTCAAAAGGCCCTTTTCAGGACTCTGAATTAAATAAAAAATAATAAATCTTAAAAAGTAAAATTAAAGTCTGTGTGAACTTGCATTGGAAGTTAATGAACTTAGAAACCTGTTCACCATTCTACACACTGTACAGGTGTAGGTATGGTTATGCTGTAAAAAAAAATATCAAAAATGCGCATACCATAACAATTTATACACTTGGGACATTCAAAATGAGTATGGCATACAATGAGGGATTACAAAAACATATATGTTCCACCAGATTCACTGTAGAGATGCAGAAGTATGAAATATATACAGTGCCTACAAGTAGTATTCAACCCCCTGCAGATTTAGGTGGTTTGATAAGATGCAAATAAGTTAGAGCCTTCAAACTGCAAACGAGAGTAGGATTTATTAACAGAAGCATAAATCTTACAAACCAAAAAGTGATGTTGCTCAGTTGAATTTTAATAAATTTTAAACATAAAAGTGTGGGTCAATTATTATTCAACCCCTAGGTTTAATATTTTGTGGAATAACCCTTGTTTGCAATTACAGCTAATAATCGTCTTTTTAGAAGACCTGATCAGGCCGGCACATGTCTCTGGAGTTATCTTGGCCCACTCCTCCATGCAGATCTTCTCCAAGTTATCTAGGTTCTTTGGGTGTCTCATTGGACTTTAATCTTGAGCTCCATCCACAAGTTTTCAATTGGGTTAAGGTCAGGAGACTGACTAGGCTACTCCATCACCTTGATTTTTTCCCTCTTGCACCAGGCCTTGGTTTTCTTGGCTGTGTGCATTGGGTCGTTGTCTTGTTGGAAGATGAAATTACGACCCATCTTAAGATCCTTGATGGAGGAGCGGAGGTTCTTGGCCAAAATCTCCAGGTAGGTCGTGCTATCCATCTTCCCATGGATGCGGACCAGATGGGCAGGCCCCTTGGCTGAGAAACAGCCCCACAGCATGATGCTGCCACCACCATGCTTGACTGTAGGGATGGTATTCTTGGGGTCGTATGCAGTGCCATCCAGTCTCCAAACGTCACGTGTGTGGTTGGCACCAAAGATCTCGATCTTGGTCTCATCAGACCATAGAACCTTGAACCAGTCTGTCTCAGAGTCCTCCAAGTGATCATGAGCAAACTGTAGACGAGCCTTGACATGACGCTTTGAAAGTAAAGGTACCTTACGGGCTCGTCTGGAACGGAGACCATTGCGGTGGAGTACGTTACTTATGGTATTGACTGAAACCAATGTCCCCACTGCCATGAGATCTTCCCGGAGCTCCTTCCTTGTCGTCCTTGGGTTAGCCTTGACTCTTCGGACAAGCCTGGCCTCGGCACGGGAGGAAACTTTCAAAGGCTGTCCATGCCATGGAAGGTTAACAGTAGTTCTATAAGCCTTCCACTTCCGGATGATGCTCCCAACAGTGGAGACAGGTAGGCCCAACTCCTTGGAAAGGGTTTTGTACCCCTTGCCAGCCTTGTAACCCTCCACGATCTTGTCTGTGATGGCCTTGGAATGCTCCTTTGTCTTTCCCATGTTGACCATGTATGAGTGCTGTTCACAAGTTTGGGGAGGGTCTTAAATAGTCAGAAAAGGCTGGCAAAAGAGATAATTAATCCACACATGTGAAGCTCATTGTTCTTTGTGCCTGAACTACTTCTTAATACTTTAGGGGGACCAAACAGAATGCTGGTGGTTTGAGGGGTTGAATAATAATTGACCCACACTTTTATGTTTAAAATTTATTAAAATTCAACTGAGCAACATAACTTTTTGGTTTGTAAGATTTATGCTTCTGTTAATAAATCCTACTCTCGTTTGCAGTTTGAAGGCTCTAACTTATTTGCATCTTATCAAACCACCTAAATCTGCAGGGGGTTGCATACTACTTGTAGGCACTGTAGTTTTCTTCATGCCTATGCAGGACTTTTGAACACCACTGTAAATGAACACGTCCAAAGGATCATTTTTAGCTGCACACTGAGATTACAGATTACAGCGGTTTTATCCCGGCAGCTGGACTGGTCAGACACAAACACTGACGAGAATACCGAGTCTTTTGGCGTATCCTAATTTACGCTAAAACCCACTCCTGGCGCACACAAATGGTAAATGAATGCAGACAAGATTTGTTTTTTAGGTAGACACTGAACGTATCCTAATCTACGCTACAACCAACTCCTGCTGCACTTAAGATGCTAAATGAATGCAGACAAAATTTGGTTTTTAGCTGGACACTGAGATTAAAGATTAAGGACCTGCAGGTGGACTGGTCAGACACAAACACTGACGAGAATACCGAGTCTTTTGGCGTATCCTAATTTAAGCTACAACCTACTCCTGCTGCACTAAGATGCTAAATGAATGCAGACAAGATTTGGTTTTTAGCTGGACACTGAGATTAGAGATTAAGGCCCTGCAGGTGGACAGGTCAGACACAAGCGCTGACGAGAATACCGAGTGTTTTGGTGTATCCTAATTTACGCTACAACCTACTCCTTCCTATAGAGAGCTAAATTAATCCCTAAAAGCACTGTTTTGGGATGGATGAGCCTGTACACCAGCCCCAGATGTGATGCAGGCTGGTATAGTGGCACAACTAAGTTTGCTATATACTCTGCCTCCCTGCCTGCCTGTATACAGCTCTATTAGTCCTCAGAAGGACTGTTGTGGTAATTAGATTGTCAGCCCTGCGCCTACACTAGCTGAAAGGCCACAAATCTGTCCCTCAATCAGCAGCACCTCTCCCTACACTGACTGTCTGTGGAGCAGAGTGACAAGGACAGCGCGGTCAGGTCTTACAAAGACCTGATGACGCTGTACGGCCAGCCAATCACTGTAATGCCACAACCAACATGGCTGTGGCATTACAGTGTCTGTCAGCCAATCCCTGCATGTGGGCTGGCTCTGTAAAGAGCGCCAACATGCAGAGAGGTGGACCCCGAGCATAGCAAGAGTATCCCGAGTATCGAGATATTCGTGCGAGTACCGAGTAGTGACAAGCATACTCGCTCATCCCTAAAGATTACCTCGAAATGGCTGTAGGGGAGGACGCCGGGTCTATTTAGCAGCACCATTGTTCAGGTACTGAATGTCTCATGTGCTTTACATTACGTGGTGGCCTTAGACAATTGGTCTTTGTGATATCATTTTGGTTTAGTAGTGAGGGTGATTAGAAAAGTTCCCTTTATTATTTCCTCCTCCCCTCTCTCAATATTGTGGATGGGTGATGGTGCTTGGTGCTGGTGAGGTGACTGCTGTTGCTAGCAGGGTTAGCAATTAGTAAGTAATATTGTCACCTCTCCTGCTGAGATCATAAATGATATTAGGAACAAGGAATGCAATTTTAAAGGGATCACCACTCCAGCATATATATATATATGCGGTACCACATATTATATTGCCACCGCGATATATATGTTGATATAGTTATTATATGAGACACAGTAAATGCACAGATGACTGATTTGTATCCTGATTTGTCATAGAACTATGTACAACTAGTTGATATCTGTATCCTATATAGGATTGGGCATCTGTGAGGTAATGAAACAGATCTACAGATGTAAATTATGCAAGTGATGCATTGTATAATGTTGTACAGTTAGATGGTTTAACTTTCTAAAGAATTTAATGCTGTTAGATACACCCTGATTAAATAATGCATTTGCACTTTTTAATCCTCTGATACCTTATGTGAATAATAAAGCTATGTTGAATTTGCATAAGTGGACACTTGATCGTGTTTCTTGTTGGTGGGTTAATCATTATGTTCTATCCATAGTCTCAGGAAGTGTGACACTGAGACCCCACATTGAGTCTGTTGCATTGGTTGATGTCAGTTATGCGGTCTGCAATAACTTGGTATGTTTTCAGGATTGTCAGACCCTGCAGTAAACTCCTGGATTAGTCCTCTTCATTATAAGCAAACAGGAATAGTCCAGTGCTGTATAAACTATCATGTAATTATGCACGCCCTCTCAGCAGCGCTCTCCTCCTTCCTCCCTTTGCTAACAATGCAGTGTCAGGTTTCACTTACAGGAGGTCTGTTCTGTTGAGGAC
The DNA here is from genome assembly GCA_033576535.1 of Allobates femoralis. Classification (NCBI taxonomy): domain Eukaryota; kingdom Metazoa; phylum Chordata; class Amphibia; order Anura; family Aromobatidae; genus Allobates; species Allobates femoralis. The sequence continues at coordinate 341,076,637 of JARQOC010000005.1, read as the reverse complement.
ACCATGGAGGAAGAGAACTAATACAGATCTGCCTTATCTAGACTGGATTTGTTACTATAAGCAGATATCCTGCTGTGATAGTTTCTGTGTTGTATATGACCTCTTGTGATGCTGCACACAGAGAGCAGAGAGGAGAATACAGCCCCCCCAGTGATCTTCTGTGCAGTGATGTGGTGTATGTGACATGCATAATCAAGCTATGGGGAGGGGACAGCAGAGAACTAAGTGGCTCAGTCACTGTGACAGATGGAATGAATCTCTTTATTTTAAATTTACAGAAGATAGAAGGGAAATATTAATAACAGAAATATATCAATAGAGAAAGTTTAGAGGGAGGAATTAGAAAATAATGTGTATGACAACCAATCACAGACGGCAGGATGGGTGGAGGAGCAAAAGTCAATCACATCATACGCTGTCAGAGAGAATGGGTGCGTGTGATTGGCTGTTGGAGTCAGAGTGTAGTGAATAAATATGAGGTTAATGCGTGGACTTGAAGTGGTGTTATAAGCCCTCGGTAAGTACAATGCTGCTCCTTCAGTTCCCATTTTGCTTCCTTTTGCAGTCCCCCAGCCCTTACTGCCACCATTATATAACTGTAAAGTTCAGGTCCACAGACTTATATGGAGTTTGGGCTCAAGTTCTGGTCAAGTCCAGTCCCGAATCTCGAATAAAAAAAAAAAAAAGTCTGGCGGGATCCACCGAACATGAACAACTGTGGTTACACCCATCTCTATTGATAACTGCTGTATGGACATTGTGAACCTAGCATTTTTCCAGTCGATGCAACAAAAAAAAAATGACACATTGTAATGAACTAACTAGTGATTAACAAAACAAGGTTAACAAATAAATGATAGCATAGACTGTGCAAGTAAATGACTTTTTTAAATTAATGCAAGTGAAGAAAATGGAGCATTGTAATATTTAAATTTTCATACTGTGTCATTTTGTCTACTGCTCTGATTATATACTCTCAAAAACTGTCTACAATTTTAACAGTAATGAATGAAAATCTATGAAATGGTAGGAAGCAGAGGCTGAAGTGAAATAAAATCAGAAGGGCATATGGAGCAAAATCCAAAGCTCCTACACTGTATGCAGAATTATTAGGCAAGTTGTATTTTGTAGGATTATTTTAATTATTGATTAACAACTATGTTCTCAATCAACCCAAAAGACTCATAAATATCAATGCTTAATATTTTTGGAAGTTGGAGAGGGTTTTTTTTAGATTTGGCTATCTTAGGAGGATATCTGTTTGTGCAGGTAACTATTACTGTGCAGAATTATTAGGCAACTTAATAAAAACCAAAATAATTTCCCATCTCACTTGTTTATTTTCACCAGGTAAACTAATATACCGTATATACTCGCGTATAAGCCGAGTTTTTCAGCCCAAAGATTGGGCTGAAAAGTCCCCCCTCGGCTTATACGCGAGTCACTGTATACACTGTATACAGTGTATACAGTATACAGGCCCGCCCCCATCAGTATACAGGCCGCCCCGCCTTGTGCACAAACCTGTAAAGGAAGAGATTAGTATACTTATCACTGTCCCACTGCCGCTGTCCCGCCGCCGTCATCGCGCTCCTTCGTCTTCATCCGGCTTCCTCCGGTCGGCGCAGGCAATGACGTCATTGCTGGTAAATGCTTAAAACTTATGAAAAAACATTTCTGACTGCAAAAACAAAACACCAAAAAATTGGTGACCAATATAGCCACCTTTCTTTATGATGACACTCGACAGAATCCATAGATTCTGTCATTTGCTTGATCTGTTTACGATCAACATTGCGTGCAGCAACCACCACAGCCTCCCAGACACTGTTCCGAGAGGTGTACTGTTTTCCCTCCCTGTAGATCTCACATTTTAGGAGGGACCACAGGTTCTCTATGGGGTTCAGATCAGGTGAACAAAGGGGCCATGTTATTATTTTTTCTTCTTTTAGACCTTTACTGGCCAGCCACGCTGTGGAGTACTTGGATGCATGTGATGGAGCATTGTCCTGCATGAAAATCATGTTTTTCTTGAACAATACCAACTTCTTCCTGTACCACTGCTTGAAGACGTTGTCTTCCAGAAACTGGCAGTAGGTCCGGGAGTTGACCTTCACTCCATCCTCAACCCGAAAAGGTCCCACAAGTTCATCTTTGATGATACCAGCCCATACCAGTGCCCCACCTCCACTTTTCTGGCATCTGAGTTGGAGTGGAGCTCTCTGCCCTTTACTGATACTCTTATTTCATTAGTCCATAAAACCTTTGAAAAAGCAGTCTAAAGATATTTCTTGGCCCAGTCTTGACATTTTATCTTATGTTTCTTGTTCAAAGGTGGTCGTTTTTCAGCCTTCCTTACCTTAGCTATGTTCTTGAGTATAGCACACCTTGTGCTTTTTGATACTCCAGTAAGGTTGCAGCTCTAAAATATGGCAAAACTGGTGGCAAATTGGCATCTTGGCAGCTTCACGCTTGATTTTCATCAATTCATGGGCAGTTATTTTGCGCCTTTTTTGCCCAACACGCTTCTTGCGACCCTGTTGGCCATTTGCAATGAAACACTTGATTGTTTGGTGATCACGCCTCAAAAGTTTGGCAATTTCAAGACTGCTGCATCCCTCTGCAAGACATCTCACAATTTTGGACTTTTCAGAGCCCGTCAAATCTATCTTCTGACCCATTTTGCCTAAGGAAAGGCATTTGCCTAATAATTAAGCACACCTTATATAGAGTGTTGATGTCATTACACCACAACCCTCATTACAGAGATGCACATAACCTGATTTACTTAATTGGTATTTGGCTTTCAAGCCTATACAGCTTGGAGTAGGACAACATGTATAAAAAGTATCATGTGATCAAGATACTCATTTGGCTAATAATTCTGCATACAGTGTAGTATATAGGTCATGAGACTGCAGGTTCTCAAGTTTGTCCATGTCTCCAAGTTGGCTGGTCCCAGGGGGGTACAGAAGACAGAGTTCCTGAGTCATTTCTTTTGGTGGCCTACCTATCTGAAGGATGTGAAGCACTATGTTCCGTCTTGTGAGGTATGTGCATGCTATAAGATTTCGCATGTGCCCCCTACGGGATTGCTGCAATCACTAACCATTCCTTCCTGCCCTTAGGGATCTATTTCCATGCCTACCTCTGGAGGGAAGAATTCTATCTTGGTTGTAGGGGATCACCTAACTAAAGCTGCCCACTTTGTTCCACGTACTGGTCTTCCTCAGCTAAAGAGACAGTGGATCTGGTGATTTGTGGCACCCCACATGGTCAGGCGTCACACCGGGGTATTGCATTCATAAAAGTGGTGTAATCTTCCCCAACTGCAAGTGGATGCTGGGCTGGTGGGTGGGACCCATTCCTGCCGTCCCACACTAGAGTAGTGGTGGGAGGTTACTCCTGGGTGGGAGACTAGAGGGAGTCAAAGAGGAGTTAGGAGTTGGAGAGGAGTCGAGGAGGAGTGTGGAGCGAGGCGGAAGGTCTAACAGGACAGCTCAAGGCTGATCCTGAGGAAAGATGAAAGGGGATCCTAAGGGATCCTGAGAGAGGATACCTGACGCATGAGTCTGGGCTGAGAGAGAAAGGGAGAACCCCTGCGTGGAGCGACCATACTCCAGGGAATTACACAGTCCACTACGGGAACGCCGGACCCGAGGATACGGCCAGAGTTTACCTCTGAAGTCGTCAACCGACTGCTGCGGTCTGTTCACTGGCTGCCAGACGGAGCAGTCTGCCTGCTTCTTCACGTCAAGGGAAGGGAGCCCCAAGACTACCTTCAAGGAGTAACTGGGTATAGACTCATCTTAGGCGGGGAAGAATTGCCACAGGTTCGTCAACTAAGGCATACCACAGGGACCACCATACCAACTGGCATCCACTTGCAGCCACCTGTAGAGCTACCTGTTTCTTTAACAACTTTTGCTGAACTGTGGGCTTGTATGGTGATGACTGTGTACAGTAAAGTACCCGGGAGAGTTACTTTGCCTCCATGTCTTTGTGCCATTTATCATTGACCTCGTTGCTTTCAGCAACGCTCCCCGGAGGACCAGCTCGACCTGTAGGGAGCTTTGCCATTCCTGCCGCAATACCATCGCCCTCCAGAGGACTGTGGTGGTGCTGGTGACCCATCACCAGGTACTACAGGTGGCGTCACGAGACAACAAACTCTTATGCCCTGTACATAACCCCTCTTTGAAGTGTCACCCAGGCCACGGGCTCAGGGACCGCCACCCGTGACATCCCCACGAACCCCTCCGAGCCTGATACCCGAGTATCCCAGGGCCTGGGGCTCGACAGATTCAGAATGTGTTCTGCCTGCATGGAGTTCCGGATGAAATCATCTCAGATTGGGGAGTACAGTTCACATCCAGGTTCTGGAAGGGATTTTGCTCTGCACTTGATAATGTCTGTATATCTTCAACTTATCATCCTCAGACTAATGGGCAGACAATAATTAGAAAATGACCAGCATCACCGGTATAGGTGCTAGCAAGAAAAAACATGACATTTAAAGTTAAAATCTGCTGCAACAATACACTCTATAAGTATGTGATATAGCATAATGGCTAACAGTGAATGGCAGGGCTCGATGCACAGCTAATTAAGATATGAGGAAAAGGAAATGGAAGAAATTGCTTGAGAATATAAAGAGACTTGAGAAAACCTAGCTTTAGCAGTGGCCACTGCGAAAGTGCCCGATAATGGGCAGGCAGAGCGGACCAATCAAACTTCTTCAGCAATATCTTTGGTGCCATGTCTTCCATTTCCATGTTAAGCCGATGAATAAATGTGGTATAATAATAGTAAGCGCTAAGAGCTAAAACAGGATACACAATGCTCTTAAATATATTACCTTTGAGTTTTATTCATTCAACAAATAAAAGCCCTCCTGCCACAACGCGTTTCGACGCTGACTGCGTCTTCCTCAAGTTGATCCACTTGAGGAAGACGCAGTCAGCGTCGAAACGCGTTGTGGCAGGAGGGCTTTTATTTGTTGAATGAATAAAACTCAAAGGTAATATATTTAAGAGCATTGTGTATCCTGTTTTAGCTCTCAGCGCTTACTATTATTATACCACATTTATTCATCGGCTTATCTACAATCTCCCTTCGGGGAGCGTGGTGTTGTGAGCTGCTCCGGAGCAGGACCTGGCTACATTTATCCATCCTTAAAATCGGTACATGATCCTTCACGCGAGCCAGCTAAGGAGAAGGCAGGAATCTTATATTAAAAACGTTGAAGGGGAACACCAAAGATCAGAAGATCAGTGAATACAAACCTTCACTCACCACATATCCACAATCTAGTTGTGCGGATAAGGCACAACTAGTAAAGGTGAGTGAAAATCCTGAATATCGCTTAATCTAGATTCCCCAATGCAGCGTGGCGCAACCTTTGTTTTTTCTTTTGCATTCCATTTCCATGTTGACTGTTTGGAGTTGCTACCTCTAGTAGAGTTCTCCTACAATAACGCTCATAGTGCAAGAGTGCATCTACCAAGATAACACTCTTCTTTGCCAATCTGGGATATCATTCTAGCATCTTGCCTAGATCCCCGATCAATGCTCTGGTGCCAGCAGTAGGGGAGAGGTTGACAATGATAAAAAAAAATCTGGAAATTCTAAAGAAGTTGCTTTCTAAAGCACAGGAAAGATACAAGAGATTGGCCAGTAGATTCCGTAGACCAGCACCTTTGTTTACAGAAGGAGACTCAGTGTGGTTATCCACTAAGAATTTGTAATTGAATGTTCCATCACAATAATTGGGACAAAAATGTATCAGCCCTTTCAAGATCATTTGTATTGTGAGCTCGGTTGCCTGTTGTCTGAGGTTTCTAAGGACCATGAAGGTACATCCTGTGTTCCATGTCTCGTAACTAAAACATGTGTCTCCTAATACCTTTCACGGATGTATCGCATCCCCTCCTTAACCCGTGTTGGTGGATGGACAAGAACAATTTATAAGATTCTGGACTCCAGGATCCGTAGGAATCAGCTTCAGTATCTCATTAAGTGGCAGGGATTTCTGCTTGAGGAATACTCTTGGGAACCTGTGGGTAACAGCTGAGCACCTCAAAAGATTACAATTTCACCAGAAATATTCAGGGAAACCTGGTCTGGGATTATCCTGAGGCCACTTCTAAGGTGGGAGTAATGTAAAGATTCCAAGATTTCCATGTGTCTCGTTGTCCTTTTCCAAGATGGCATCTGATGCTTCGTCATGATATTTAACTTCTTGTCGATTCTGCCTACTTAAGACCCGGTCCTGGATTTATTCCCTACCTGAATATTTTGTGCTAACTGGCTTCTAAGTCACTCCAGACTTGGCTCCCTGACATCTTGCTGCTGCTTTTACGCTCTGCTTCTCTGACCTTTCTGCTACTCAGCTGCCTGCAATCATCGATATATTTTCCAGATCCTGGCTGTTTGCTTTCATTTTCCAAACCTTCCAAGGAGAAAAGCATAAGTGGTCTGCCTGAATTTACATGGTCTGTAATACACTTGACTTTCTGTTTACTTGCCAGTGTCCACAATCCAGTGCTAAGTCAGTGCGGGCTGCACTGCCGGACTTTGTGCATGACTTATTTCAGCCCTAAAGTAGACAGGTTAACTATTTGTTTGCTGCGCTGATACATGCTGAGACTGTCTCTAGACTATTTTGTATATTTTGCTAGTCGCACTCTGCATGTAATTTTAGGACTAATCTTCATCTATTCTACTTAATAGACTAGTTTGCTCTGCTTCTTCATTTGCTTGCCTCACGTGTGAATACAAATTTAAACTCAAAACCTTGTCTCTGTCTTGTCTGGTCCCATGCTATCAGCTTCATAAGGGTATCCACAAAGATGTTACACTTTCCTGCTATCAGTCTCGCACCTCTCCTTTACATCCTTAATTTTGCTGCCCGAATAATCCACCTACTCACTCAGTACTCCTCACTGCAAAACCTTTTATTGGCTCCCAGTTCCCCAACCTACAATGCCTACAAGTAGTATTCAACCCCCTGCAGATTTAGCTGGTTTGATAAGATGCAAATAAGTTAGAGCCTTCAAACTGCAAACGAGAGCTTATTAACAGAAGCATAAATCTTACAAACCAAAAAGTTATGTTGCTCAGTTGAATTTTTATAAATTTTAAACATAAAAGTGTGGGTCAATTATTATTCAACCCCTATGTTTAATATTTTGTGGAATAACCCTTGTTTGCAATTACAGCTAATAATCGTCTTTTATAAGACCTGATCAGGCCGGCACATGTCTCTGGAGTTGTCTTGGCCACTCCTCCATGCAGATCTTCTCCAAGTTATCTAGGTTCTTTGGGTGTCTCATGTGGACTTTAATCCTGAGCTCCTTCCACACGTTTTCAATTGGGTTAAGGTCAGGAGACTGACTAGGCCACTCCAACACCTTGATTTTTTCCCTCTTGAACCAGGCCTTGGTTTTCTTGGCTGTGTGCTTTGGGTCGTTGTCTTGTTGGAAGATGAAATTACGACCCATCTTAAGATCCTTGATGGAGGAGCGGAGATTCTTGGCCAAAATCTCCAGGTAGGCCGTGCTATCCATCTTCCCATGGATGCGGCCCAGATGGCCAGGCCCCTTGGCTGAGAAACAGTCCCCACAGCATGATGCTGCCACCACCATGCTTGACTGTAGGGATGGTATTCTTGGGGTCGTATGCAGTGCCATCCAGTCTCCAAACGTCACGTGTGTGGTTGGCACCAAAGATCTCGATCTTGGTCTCATCAGTCCATAGAACCTTGAACCAGTCTGTCTCAGAGTCCTCCAAGTGATCATGAGCAAACTGTAGATGAGCCTTGACATGACGCTTTGAAAGTAAAGGTACCTTACGGGCTCGTCTGGAACGGAGACCATTGCGGTGGAGTACATTACTTATGGTATTGACTGAAACCAATGTCCCCACTGCCATGAGATCTTACCGGAGCTTCTTCTTTGTTGTCCTTGGGTTAGCCTTGACTCTTCGGACAAGCCTGGCCTCGGCACGGGAGGAAACTTTCAAAGGCTGTCCAGGCCGTGGAAGGCTAACAGTAGTTCCATAAGCCTTCCACTTCCGGATGATGCTCCCAACAGTGGAGACAGATAGGCCCAACTCCTTGGAAAGGGTTTTGTACCCCTTGCCAGCCTTGTGACCCTCCACGATCTTGTCTCTGATGGCCTTGGAATGCTCCTTTGTCTTTCCCATGTTGACCATGTATGAGTGCTGTTCACAAGTTTGGGGAGGGTCTTAAATAGTCAGAAAAGGCTGGCAAAAGAGATAATTAATCCACACATGTGAAGCTCATTGTTATTTGTGCCTGAACTACTTCTTAATACTTTAGGGGGACCAAACAGAATTCTGGTGGCTTGAGGGGTTGAATAATAAATGACCCTCTGAAGTAACTTTTAACGCTTTAAAAAAAAATAAAAAATTTTGTGGCACTGCATTTCCCACTTCCAGGCTGATCTACAGTCCAAATGTCACAATGCCAAGTTAATTCCGCATGTGTCAACCAGCTAAATCTGCAGGGGGTTGAAGACTACTTGTAGGCACTGTATCTAGTTCAAACTGCCATTTCCCAATATCTTCCCATACGTAATCTCAGGTCCTTTCCAAGACCTCCTTTTCTCCTCCACATTTGTACATTCCTCACTTGCCTCCAAGACTTCTCCTGAGTATCCCCCAATCTCTGGAATTCTGTGTCCTAACATGTCCGATTATTCACCACATTTGGAACTGTCAGGTGGAACCTGAAACCCCACGTCTTCAAGAAAGCTTATTGCCTGCAATTACCCTGCTGCCACCTCACCACTAGAGATGAGCCACCACCCTAATGTTCGAATTTGATTTGATTTGTCGAATTTGAGATTTGTTCGTCGAATGTTCGACGAACAACACGAACCCCATTGAAATCAATGGCAGGCTACAGAAAACATATAGAAAACACCTTCAAAGGGCTCCACAAAAGCTGCCAAACTACTCAGAATGGACAACAAACACCACAAAAAGTGACAACAGTTCAAACATAGTTCAAATAGTCACAGGCTAAGTGGCTTAAGTTTTCTACATTAAGTAAAAAGAGGTGGAAGAGTAAAGGGAGAATGAGACACAGGTATGGGCATGTCACACCCTTCTTAAATCATGTAAAACATAGCAAGGGGACTCCAACAAGAATCCTTACTCCTTTCAAAGGGTCCCACCTACAGCAAAATGGCATCAATTCTCCCAAAACCTAAATTGCTGAATGGCCCAGCTTGCATGCATGCCACAGGGTCTGGAACAGGACCTGTCCTAGCATTTCAAGGTTAAACCATGCTCAGCAACTAAACGTTTTGTGTAGTATTACAGTAAAAACTACAGAGGTAAGTCAATGACCTGAATAGGCCTAGTGGGCCGGATACCCTCGAAGCTCGTGCAAGAGCTCCCGTCAATGTTATGCCCTGCCACACACAGGTGGGACCACCATTAGTTTTGTGGAGTACTACATGAATTCACATGTGGAGGGAAAGAGATACTGTAGAATTCTGCTGGAGCGCCAAGGAACACCACAGGAGGGGTAGAGTTTAACAAACCTTTATTTGAACCTCATGCACACTCCACAACGCGTTTCGACTGGAGACTTTCTTCATCAGGTGGTTACATGAGGTATAGGGGGAATTATATTTATACCAGGACTGGAGATTTGGCCCCCTACATCTGGAGAGATATAGCAGATTCAGCATAATGGCACAGTATTAGTTTATTCTAATCTTATTTTATCTATGGATTTTATATTGTTTATATATATTGTACTAACATGGCAAGATGTGCCCCATTTTAGAAGGAATCTATGTGTGTTGGTAACCATTTTTATTATGTAATTTTTTTTTAGGAATTATTAGTGTAATGTATATAGCACAAAATATTGTTAAAAGCATATTTTCCCTCCGCAAACATGAGGTTATCAGTATAGGAAGAGACATAGTGAGAGTGTAAATTGTGGTGAGGAGAGGGTTAATGGATGTATACCTCCCACCAGGAGCTAATGGGTTAATGGGTGTGTGACTCTTACCAATCAGACCATGCTGAATGTTATAAATATCATTCCCCCTATACCTCATGTAACCACCTGATGAAGACGGTCTCCCATACAGTCGAAGCGCGTTGTGGAGTGTGCATGAGGTTCAAATAAAGGTTTGTTAAACTCTACCCCTCCTGTGGTATTCCTTGGCGCTCCAGCAGAATTCTACAGTATCTCTTTCCCTCCACATAATTCTCCCTCCCCCTGAGGGAGCAGAAGTAGGAGCTAACTGGACACCACAAATAAGGAAACCGCAAAGCCAAATCATCTTTAATCCAAACCGCAACAGCCTGGATCTAATCCATCCTAAAGGACCTGCACTTACCAACTACAGGACCTGCGGTGACGTCACGGTCGGGTGACCGTCGGTCACGTGGGCCGATAGGAGGACGCAGGACTGGAGCTGGGAGCACCGCAAGGAGCCGCTGGCTACAACTGAGGATTTCATCCTCCCAAGTGTCTTACCAGGGTTGTGCAGGGCAGGCAAAACCCTGTCAGGTTAGTGTACTCACTACTAAAGCATAAAGCAGTGCCTAGGTCCCACACAGCGCCCCTGTTTTTTTTTTTTTTTCTTTACTTACATGAATTCACAGAGAGGTAAGTCAGAGACTGTGTTTGTGCCTAGTAGGCCGGATAAAGTCAAGCTTGTGCAAGCGTTCCCATAAAGTCATGCCCCGCCACACACAGGTGGGACCACAAGTAGTTTTGTGGAATACTATAGAAAAAACAGAGATACGTCAGAGACCTGTTTAGACCTAGGAGGCCACATGAAGTCAAAGCTCATGCAAGTGTTCCCATAAAGTCATGCCCCACCACACAAAGGTGGAACACCATTAGTTTGTGGAGTACTACATGAATTCACAGAGAGGTAGGTCAGAGACCTGTGTTTGTGCCTAGTAGGTGGGATAAAGTCAAAGCTTGTGCAAGCTTTCCATAAAAGTCATGCCCCGCCACACACAGGTGGGACCACAATTAGTTTTGTGGAATACTATAGAAAAAACAGAGAGATATGTCAGAGACCTGTTTAGCCTAGAAGGCCACATGAAGTCAAGCTCATGCAAGCTTTCCCATAAAGTCCGCACATCCGCCACACACAGGTGGACTACCATTAGTTTTGTGGAATACTATAGAAAAAACAGAGAGATATGTCAGAGACCTGTTAAGGCCTAGAAGGCCACATGAAGTCATAGCTTGTGCAAGCGTTCCCATAAAAGTCATGCCCGCCACACACAGGGGGGACCACCATTAGTTTTGTGGAGTACTACATGAATTCACAGTGAGGTAGGTCAGAGACCTGTGTTTGTGCCTAATAGGCGGGAAAAAGTCAAAGCTTGTGCAAGCGTTCCCATAAAGTCATGCCTCGCCACACACAGGTGGGACCACCATTAGTTTTGTGGAGTACTACATGAATTCACAGAGAGTAGGTCAGAGACCTGTGTTTGTGCCTAATAGGCGGGAAAAAGTCAAAGCTTGTGCAAGCGTTCCCATAAAGTCATGCCCCGCCACACACCGGTGGGACCACCATTAGTTTTGTGGAATACTATAGAAAAAACAAGAGATACGTCAGAGACCTGTTTAGGCCTAGAAGGCCACATGAAGTCAAAGCTCGTGCAAGCATTCCCATAAAAGTCACCCCGTCACACACAGGTGGGACCACAATTAGTTTTGTGAAATAGTATAGAAAAAACAGAGAGCTACATCAGAGACCTGTTTAGACCTAGGAGGCCACATGAAGTCAAAGCTCATGCAAGTGTTCCCATAAAGTCATGCCCCACCACACAAAGGTGGAACCACCATTAGTTTTGTGGAGTACTACATGAATTCACAGAGAGGTAGGTCAGAGACCTGTGTTTGTGCCTAGTAGGCGGGATAAAGTCAAAGCTTGTGCAAGCGTTCCCATAAAAGTCATGCCCCGCCACACACAGGTGGGACCAACAATTAGTTTTGTGGAATACTATAGAAAAAACAGAGATACATCAGAGACCTGTATAGGCCTAGAAGGCCACATGAAGTCAAAGCTCATGCAAGCTTTCCCATAAAGTCATGCCCCGCCACACACAGGTGGGACTACCATTAGTTTTGTGGAATACTATAGAAAAAACAGAGAGATATGTCAGAGACCTGTTAAGGCCTAGAAGGCCACATGAAGTCATAGCTTGTGCAAGCGTTCCCATAAAAGTCATGCCCCGCCACACACAGGGGGGACCGCCATTAGTTTTGTGGAGTACTACATGAATTCACAGAGAGGTAGGTCAGAGACCTGTGTTTGTGCCTAATAGGCGGGAAAAAGTCAAAGCTTGTGCAAGCGTTCCCATAAAGTCATGCCCCGCCACACACCGGTGGGACCACCATTAGTTTTGTGGAATACTATAGAAAAAACAGAGATACGTCAGAGACCTGTTTAGGCCTAGAAGGCCACATGAAGTCAAAGCTCGTGCAAGCATTCCCATAAAAGTCACCCCCGTCACACACAGGTGGGACCACAATTAGTTTTGTGAAATAGTATAGAAAAAACAGAGAGATACGTCAGAGACCAGTTTAGGCCTAGAAGGCCACATGAAGTCAGTGCTTGTTCAAGCGTTCCCATAAAAGTCATGCCCCGCCACACACAGGTGGGACCACAATCAGTTTCGTGGAATGCTATAGAAAAAACAGAGTGATGCCTCAGAGACCTGTTTGTGCCTAGTTAGGCCGGATAAAGTCAAAGGGAACCTGTCACTGAATATTAGAGATGATCCACCACCCTAGTGTTCGAATTCGATTCGATTTGTCGAATTGGGGGTGTGTTTGTCGAATGTTCGTCAAACACCATCGAATATCATTGAAAACAATGGCAGGAAAAAACAAACACATACAAACACATAGAAAACACATAGAAAACAACTTCTAAGGTGTCCAAAAGGTGACAAACTTCTCAGAAGGTACAAAAAACACAAAGACAAGTACATATAAAACCACGAAAAGAAAAGAGATGGACGAGTAAAACGAGCAGGAGACACAGATATAGGCATGTCATGCCCTTCGAAAATCCATTTTTTCTCCAGTATTTGTAAGGCATCATGCAGACAATGAGTATTGCTTGATTTTTACTTCAGTATCTGTAAGGATACGTTCAGACGATGAGTATTTTGTGATGTTTTTCCTCACTATCTGTAAGGCCTCGTGCAGACGATTAGTATTGTGTCACATTTAGGGGACTACAAGAAGAGAGTCTCAATTTTTCCAAGAATTTGGGCACAGACAAGTAATTACCGTATATACTCGTGTATAAGCCGACCCGTGTATAAGCCGACCCCCCTACTTTTGCCCCCCAAAACTGGGAAAACTTATTGACTCTCGTATAACCCGAGGGTGGACCCCAGCACAGGTTTACAACCCCCAGCAGTGAGATATACAGCCCCCAGCAGTGTGGTATACAGGCCCTCCCAGTGGTATATAGGCCCCAGTAGTATGGTATGCAGCCACCAGGACAGGTATACAGCCCCCAGCAGTAAGGTATACAGCCCCCAGCAGTGAAGTATACAGGCCCCCCAACGGAGGTATACAGGCCCCAGCAGTATGGTATACAGCAGGCCCCCAGTGGTATACAGCAGGCCCCAGTGGTATACAGCAGGCCCCCAGAGGTATACAGCAGGCCCCCAGTGGTATACAGCAGGCCCCCAGAGGTATACAGCAGGCCCCCAGTGGTATACAGCAGGCCCCCAGATGTATACAGCAGGCCCCCAGTGGTATACAGCAGGCCCCCAGAGGTATACAGCAGGCCCCCAGAGGTATACAGCAGGCCCCCAGAGGTATACAGCAGGTCCCCAGAGGTATACAGCAGGCCCTCAGATGTATACAGCAGGCCCTCAGAGGTATACAGCAGGCCCCCAGTGGCACTCGCCCCCCACACTGTGCAGAGCTCCCCCACTGCATTATCTTACCATCCAGCGTCTTCATCACCGCGGGTCCTCCAGTCCATCCTCGCACGCTGCGTTCCCGGTCTCATGTGACCCGGCGGTCGCAGTAGGATGACGTCATCGTGCCGGGTCACGTGAGACCCGAACACAGCGAGCAAGGACTGGAGGACCGGCGGTAATGAGGACGCTGGATGGTAAGATAATGCAGTGGGGGAGCTCTGCACAGTATGGGGGGGCGAGTGCCACTGGGGGCCTGCTGTATACCTCTGGGGGCTGTATGCACGGCTCCCCCTGCCGCTGTGATGGGCGGGGGGAGCCGTGCATATCTAATGAGCGGCCCCACGTGACGGGCCGCTCAGTCAGCAGCCTCCCCCCGCCTCCTCTAGCCTCCCCAGCACCCGGACACAGCCCCCACCATAGGATTACCGTATTGACCCATGTATAAGCCGAGGAAGGGACTTTTCAGCCCAGTTTTTGGGCTGAAAAACTCGGTTTATACACGAGTATATACGGTAAGTATTAAGTGTTAAGTGGCATCAATTGCAGGCGAAGATGTAATGTTGCCTTCATCCAAAGGTGGTGCTCTCGATGTCTGAGGGATCTCAACACCTGCAGCATTGTCCACTTGAAAACCATGTGACGACCTGCCAATCACACTGCCTGTTGTGGGTAAATAGGTGGAAGGTGTACATCCAAAAGCATGTGTGACAGCTGTCCCCACAGTCACAACAATGAAGAGCACACAGATGCACTTGATGGGGCAGACGGTGGTAGGCCAGCCCCGCTAGCCCGCATTCTAGCACGATGAGCTTCCCACTGCGACTTGTGCTTCATGTCCATGTGGCACTTCAAGTACTCAAGCTAGTGAGTTTTTGGCCTCTACTCAGAGATTGGTGACAAATCTTGCAGATGACATGAGTTGGGAGATTGCTAGCGATAGCAAAAAAGACCCAGGCTAGGCAAGGCTTAGAGCCCATGCGAGCTGCAGAGCCAGCACGGCTTCCACTCAGAGGCAGAGTTGTGGCTGCAGATGCAGTTGTTGGCATGCTTCCAGTGCTCCTTCTATGTCCAGGAAGGTGCAATCTAACCTCCTGCTGCATCCAGGCAAGGGGTCCCCCAGCCCTTGAGCTGCCCTGTACCCCGAGTAAATACACTTAGAAAACTTACATCCTGCAGCCATAAAGTAGGTGGCTAGAAGCAGGAGCCAAGGGGCAGATTCACACCCCATGCATGTTTAATCTGCGCGCCGCTGCCAATCATTGTCTCCGTCTTCTGCAGCATAATACAGAGTTTTGTTTTTTTTCCCCCAGAAATGGCCATTTAGCCACGTCCCCTGTGGTGTCACCGCTTATACCCGCCCTGCTCTATGGTTAACATAGAGCAGGGTGGGGAAAGGTGGTGATGTCAGAGCAGGAGGCTGACCGCCCCGCCTCCTGCAGTGAAATCACTGCTTATACCCGCCCTGCTCTATGTTAACAATAGAGCAGGGCGGGTATAAGCGGTGACGTCACTGCAGGGAGTGGGGCTAAACAGCCATTTCTGGGAAAAAAAACAAAACTCTGTATTATGCTGCAAAAGAGGGAGACAATGATTGGCGGTTGTACACTGGCGGTGTAGTAGATTGTATTACAAGTGGCGTACAGTAATAGTTTTTGTCACGCTGCGACTTGACCAGAAGTCAGATGTGGCCAAGGTGCAGTTGAAAATGAGTAGAAACTACACTGGCGGTGTAGTAGATTGTATTACAAGTGGCGTACAGTAAGGGTACCTTTACACGCGGAAACTCTTCTAGGAATTTCACTGGCAACTTACTGGTTGCAGTGAAATCATGGACACATTGTTCTATCTTGTTGCTGTGTATAAATGTAACAATGTCTCCATGATTTCACTGCAACCAGTAAGTTGCCAGTGAAATTCCTAGAAAAGTTGCCACGTGTAAAGGTATCTTAATAGTTTTTGGCATGCTTCGTCTTGACCAGAAGTCCGATGTGGCCAAGGTGCAGTTAAAAATTAGTAGGAAGTGCTATGGCGGTGTTGTAGATTGTATTACAAGTGGCCTACACTAAAGGCCACGTTATACACACAGATATATTGGTAACAGATCTCTGTTGCAGTGAAATCATGGACACATTGCTCCTTTTTGTGGCTGTGTACAATGGAACAATGTGTTCATGATTTCACTGCAACCAGAGATCTGTGACCAATATATCTGTGTGTTTAACGTGTCCTTAATAGTTTTTTGGCACGCTGCGACTTGACCAGAAGTCAGATGTGGCCAAGGTGCAGTTGAAAATTAGTAGGAAGTACACTGGCAGTGTAGTAGATTGGATTACAAGTGGCCTACACTAAGGGCCGCTTTACACACACCAACTTCTGAACAGATCTCTGGTTGCAATGAAATCATGGACACATTGCTCCATTGTACACAGCCACAAAATGGAACAATGTGTCCATGATTTCATTGCAACCAGAGATCTGTTAAGAAGTTGGACACAGAAGTTGGTGTGTGTAAAGCGGCCCTAATAGTTTTTGTCATGCTGCAACTTGACCAGAAGTCAGATGTGGACAAGTTGCAGTTAAAAATTAGCAAGGAAGTACACTGGCGGTGGGCTACACTACTGTGTAAATCACACTGCTACTAGTCCGAACAAATTGCTGAGAATAGCAGCAGCAAAAAAATGCCTACATAAGACAGGTGGTGTAGCTTTCTTACCAGCAGTGCTACACTACCTGCCCTAAAGGACTCCTAGAGCTAGATGTGGCCAGATGCTGTGAAAAAGACTTGTATAGCACTCTGGCACACACCTGCCTGGCAAAAACTAATAGGGACTGCTCTAACTTAGCCCAAAGGGCTATTATTAAAACTAGTCCCTGAACTTCCGGTTCCGGCGCTGACGGCATGACAGGGTGAGCACGGAGCTCCGGGACACCGCGCCGCTTATCCGCATCCATCACCGCGATCCCCTTCTGACTGATGACCGACGAGGTGGCGGGAACACGCAGAGTAGCGGGGACACTGGATCGTTACATCCTGAGAAGTGTCGGCTGCGAGGAACCAGGGGCACGGAGATCAGCCAGCCAGAGCAGGCCACAAAAAAAAATGGCGGCGGAAGCAAAACGAAGCAGTTCCACACCAAGCAGCAGGAACGGGAGCAGCTCAAGGGGTAAGGAACTCAGATTGGAGAAAGCCCCGGGCATTTCGGCACAGCGAGGGACTCAGAGAGAGACAGAGGCGGAGATGGAGGAGAGGGAAGGGCGGAGGGCGCCATTAACCCCCCACAAGTGCCCAGATGACATGGAACACACTACCCCCATGCTACAAGGGAATCAGGCTGGGATAGATGTACAAATGCTTGCAAAAGAAGTGGCCCCTTACATCACTGCTGACATAAAATCAGCTTTAAGAGACATTATTTCTGAAGCAATATCAGATGCTCTCACAGAAATGAAGCATGTCACTGAGCAGCAAGGGAAAGATTATTAGAAGATGAGCGCAGAATAGCTGAAGCAGAAGATAGGATCACTACCCTTGAGAGACATGTGGCCTCGCTGCAAAAATATTCTGCTTATACGGAGGACAAAATAGACGATTTAGAAAATCGCTCAAGGCGCAATAACCTGCGGATGGTGGGGCTTCCAGAATCTTTCACTAACAATCAACTAGATGATATCTGGGAGATTGAATTACCAAAAGCCCTGGGATTCAAGGCTAAGTGCAAAGTGGAAAGGGTGCATAGAGTGGGCCCTCCGAAAAATCCTCCAGCTGGTCCCCGTCAAGTTATAGCAAAATTTTTGGATTTTAAAGAAAAAGAACGGCTATTCAGAGAATATAAAGCGAGTCGCATACCCCTATTGATCAGAGGACATAAAGTACGCCTGTATGGGGACTTCTCGGCGGAAGTAACACGCAAACGAAAATCTTTCAATGAAGCGTGCACCCTTCTCTATAAACGTAACATAAGATTCCAGATGACATTCCCGGCTACATTGAGGTTCCGAGCCCCAAACGGAGATATGATGGCATTTACTAATAATACATCAGCAATGTCTTTCCTAAAGAATGAACTTTTTAAAAACCGCAATAGCAACACCCTAACAGAGGACAGTCAAACCCAGGCACACAGGCGGGGAGAGGAGAGGAGAGGAGAGGGAGCCGAGGTGTGGAAGGAGATGGAAGAGATGGAACTGAAGACACCAGTCATGGATGGGCACAAAGACGAGACGATGCATCGACGCCGAGAGATGGAGCCAAAGAACAGAGACCTTATAGCCCAAGAGATGGAAGGAAGTGATATGACTTGTGTTATGTGCACCCAACAGGGAAGGACTTATAGAACAGCAAAGCGAAAGTACTGCTTAAACATGATTTGATTTAAAATTCTGCCCCTCCCCCCCCCCCCCCTGGCTTCCTTTTTTCTCTTCTTTTCTTTTTCTTTTTTCCCCCTTTTTTTTTTTTTTTTTTTTCCTCTCCTGTTCCCTTCTTCTCCTTTTTCGTTTAATTTTATCGACCTAATCTTACCCTCATTGAGGAGGAGGGGTAGGGTTTATGGAGGGGAGGGGTGACTGGGTGGAGGATGAGGGAAAAACCAAAACTAATACTAAAACTAATGTTAATCAGCCTGACACATGAGACAAGTAGAACAAGGGGGGGTCCTAATCAGGCTTTAACTGTCAGGTTGCAGAGCAAGTCGCTATATATAATATGCATAACATGTCTTAGAAAAACGTAGGGGAGATATGTTTAGGATGAAGTGATGTTTACTTTTGTCTCTAGGTTACAGCTTCATAAGGCGCGGTGCCAGTGAGCCAGAGTCATGAGCAGAAAAAAGGAAGTCACCAACTTTTCCTCGAAATTTAAGGTTTTACTCGTATCCACGTTTGAATGCGAGATGTTTTTACGTTTTTGTTTTTATGCTAAATACTTGTAATATTCAGGCCATATATCCTAAATGTATCCAAAACAACAAAAAAACAGAAAAGACATGTACTCAATCCAAAAATACCGAAGCCCTCCGTGGTGGCTTTTCCCTCCAGATAGGGGGAGGTCTCTATGAATGGTCTCTAACAACCTTCATAATAGAGGGTCATGTTTCGTTTGGTAACATGGAATGTTAAGGGCCTTAGATCGCCCAACAAAAGGTTTTATGGTCCTCAGGCACCTGAAAAAATTGAAAGTGGACATAGCCTTGTTGCAAGAGACTCATTTACAAGCACATGAATTCCACTACATGCAGAAATTATGGGTGGGGCAGATTTGGGGTTTCAGGAGCACATAATAAAAAGGCAGGTGTACTGATTCTGGTAAACAAGCACATGGCACATAATTTTGTATCGGCCTCACAAGACCAGGAAGGAAGGAAGATACACATCCAGTTAAAAATACAGGATCAACACTACAGCATTTATAATATCTATGCACCCAACACGTCACGTAGTCAATTCTTTAGAGACTTACACACAGATATAGCCCAAGATTCTTGTCAAAATGTATTGGTGGGGGGTGACTTCAATGAGGTGTTACACCCAGGGATAGACAGACAACGCACTACACAGAGGGATACTTCCTTAAGACAATCAGAGAGAGAAGGGGAAGACCTAGCGGATATGATACAGAGGGTGGGTTTAAGGGATACGTGGAGGACCCTTTCCCCACATGGCTGTGAGTTCACACACTTCTCGCACGCTCACACTTCATGGTCGAGGATAGATCTGATTCTCGCCAATGAGAATGTGATGCGCAGGACGGAAGCAGTCATAATAGAACAGATGGTAATTTCAGATCATAGTCCGGTGAGCATTGTCATTAGAGATACACACCCGAGAGGTTCAGACTTTTTGTGGAGGTTCCCCTCATATCTCTCCAAAGATGGAGATTTTAAACTTAAACTGAAAGAGTGGTGGTCCCAATTCTCTATGGACAATGCTGACCATAAAGAGAACAACAAACTCTTCTGGGAAACAGGAAAAGCGGTGATAAGGGGATATATTATGGCTTACACGACAACGTATAAGAAAAAAGTTAATGAGAAATTCAATCAAATGAGTACACGATTATCTGAGGCCTATCAGAAATTTAAAGGGTCAAGGGATAAAAGAGACAAGGAAAATTGGCAGAATGCTAAGAAGGAATTCGACGATTGGGCAGATAGAAGGGAACAAATGGTGAAAGGGCAATTAGATTCCGAACTCAACAGATTTGGGGATAAGGCGGGTCGCCTTCTGGCAAAGCTGGCAAAAATCTGTGAAAGAAAGAATGCGCATATAGGGTCTTATCTCAATTAAAAACTCTCACATTGTCGATGTGGAATTGCTCACCTTAGTCAGTTGTGAAACCCACAACTGGTAGAATAGCGTACAAGCAGCTGCTGCAGGGACCGCACTCTCAACGTGGACCGTGGTCGTGATGCAGAATCTTGGACAAAGTGCTTCGGTGTCCGCGCTGCTGCTCCAAAACCAAAGAAACACAGACACAGGAATGTCTGGTACAGCTACAGCCTTTATTTTCCTCCTACGCGTTTCGGAGCCTCCTCCCGAGCTCCTTGAGTTCCCTGAGGAAGGAGCTCGGGAGGAGGCTCCGAAACGCGTAGGAGGAAAATAAAGGCTGTAGCTGTACCAGACATTCCTGTGTCTGTGTTTCTTTGGTTTTGGAGCAGCAGCGCGGACACCGAAGCACTTTGTCCAAGATTCTGCAAAGCTGGCAAAAGGCAGATATAAACCTAATCTTATATTATCCCTAAAAAAGAAAGGGGGGGATATTACAACTAACCCAAAAGAAATCAACGATACTTTGGGGGAGTACTACAGACATTTATACCAGATAGAAGACACGGAGAGAAGGGGGAGGCAGCAGTGGCTAGAGAAAGTACAAATTCCACAAATATTAGATGCAGACCTAGAAATCTATTATATAATTGCGAATGCTGCGAGTGCCCCTTTGTCGTCATGTGGATACGAACGAAGCATTGGCCGCGCAGCGGCCATTGCGAGTCGGCGAGTCGCTATGCACGCGCAGCGTGCATAGCGAGTCGAAGCATTGGCCGCGAAGCGGCCATTGCGAGTCGCTCTAAGGCGACTCGCTATGCCCGCGCAGCGGGCATGGCGAGTCGCCTTAGCAGCGCGAAGCATTGGCCGCGAAGCGGCCATTGCGAGTCAGAGACTCGCTCTGCTAGAATCCCGATGCATTGTGCATCGGGCACCCATCTAGTACTAAATAATCCAATCACGGTTCAGGAGGTTCACTTGGCGATATCTAAACTAGGAACAAACAAAGCACCAGGCCCTGATGGGTTTACGGGGGAATTCTATAAAGTACTTAAAGAAGAAATAGCCCCTCATTTAACGTCGTTGTATAACAAGCTCTTGGAAGGTGAAGCACTGTCCAACGAAATGAATATGGCCCATATAAAATTGCTTCAAAAAGGGGAAAAGGACGGGGATGACCCGGCCAATTATCGTCCCATTTCTCTCATAAATCTAGACATTAAATTATTGTCAAAAATAATGGCCGATAGGTTAGCGGTAATATTGCCAGGGTTGATAGGGAAAGACCAAACAGGCTTCATTAGAGGACGATCTGGAGTCACAAATGTTCGAAAAGCACTCTTAGTAATTGATGTTGCTGGAAAGGACGGCATTCAGAGGGGGGAGGGGGCCCAGCCATGGTCACACTTGACGCAGAAAAGGCTTTTGATAATGTCAGGTGGCCATGGCTGGGACTAGTCTTGAACCACAATGGGTATAAAAGGTAAATTCAGACAATTTATACAATGCCTCTATGCTAACCCTAGGGCAAAGATCTCGACCCCAGGATTCCTATCAGATGCCTTCCCGCTGCAGAAAGGAACAAGACAGGGGTGCCCCTTGTCACCATTGCTATTTAATATAGCTTTGGAACCGTTGGCCAGATACATCAATCAGTGTACCTCATTTGAGGGTGTAAAAAATTGGAAAGGCCATGGTGCAATCTGCATTATTTGCGGATGATATCATTCTTTTTATGGCGAAGCCTGACCGGGACCTCCCGGGGTTGATTAACAAAATAGATGAATTTGGCAAGTTCTCGGGCTTTCGCCTGAATAAAAAGAAATGTGAAATCCTAAAACTAAGAAAAGGGGAGACGTTAGGAGCAGAAATGCAAAAATTGGGAATTTCTATAGCTCATTCCGAAATAAAATACCTAGGACTTAGGCTAGGGAGAACTCAAGGTCAAGTCTACACACTTAACTACAAACCTCTGGTGGAAAAAATAGAGAAAGAACTGGAGAGATGGGTGGGATTGCCATTATCGCTCCTGGGAAGGTGCCACCTGTTAAAAATGATCAGCTTTGCCAGACTCCTGTACCCATTGCAAACTCTTCCATTCCTGTTAAAACATTCGGATGTTACTAGACTCAATAAGGCCTTTAGCAGATTTATTTGGAGGAATAAGAGACCTAGGATGAGGTTACCAGCACTGATGCTAGCGAAGGCAGGGGGTGGGGCTAATGTACCAGACATTCGGGGGTATAACCTAGCATGTCTGATGAGACACGCAGTGGAGTGGGTCAGAAACACCAACAAATATTCTGATGGGTGCTTGGAATCGAATATTGCTATCCGTGGGATAGATGTTCTCTACTACATACGACCCTAGCGGGCATCCCATCTCATGTGAAGTCTTCAGTAATTTTCAGGGATACAATCATGGCTTGGAAGGCAATTAGGTAAAAATGCAACCTCTCGTGGAAAACATCTAAACACTTAAACCCTTGGGCATACCCAGACTTTGTAGAGGGAAGACACAACAAGCTGTTTGAAGTGTGGAAACAAAAGGGAATATTGAAGTTAGGCGACTTATTACATAAAGAAGAAGCTAGATGGATGACTGGTCTGGAAATCATGGACACCTTTGGGTTGGACAAGTCTCATGGGCTTAAATATCTACAAATCAAATATCATATATTAGAGAACCTCAGAAATGTTTCGGGAGAGACGTGTACAAATATATGTGATCGCATAATAGATCTAGACAATGACTGCTTAAATATCTCCAATATATATAGAGAGCTTAGGGAGGTCATGATACCAGGAGGAACAGGCGCACTATTCTCCAAATGGAGAAAATATCTACCAAATGCACCTATAGAGGAAGAGATTCTGGCAGGGTGGGAAAAAGTGAGGCGAAACGTAATAAATGAACAATGGAGAGACACACATTTTAGAATTATACACGGGCTAATATGTGGATTCAATGTTCCAGCCACTCCTGCCAACCCTAATAGACTCATAAAAATGTCCAAAATGCATGCAGACCATGACAGATATGATCCATGGAATCTGGAGTTGCGGAAAAGTGCAATGCTATTGGGAAATGATTAGTACTATACTTACACGCATCTGTAGTATTGCATATGTGATGAATATCAAGTTTGTGATTTTCCAGGACTTACCAGAACCAAGTGGGCCGAAAAAAGGTAAACATTTACCACATGTGATAATACTACTGGCTAAAAGACTAATACTGAATCATTGGTTACGCCCGGATCTCCCTAAGGAAGAAGAAGTGTTTTATGGGTTGCGACACGCACTAGAAATAGAAAAAAGAGAGGTTTTGAGAGACAAGGAAAAACTGATGCCTGCCTTCATGTTGAAATGGGAGTGTTTTGTGGTAACCATGATGACAGAAGATGAAATCAAGGATTTCATGTTGCCATTCAAACACACATCTTGGTATCTACTGAAAGACATAGAGGGATCCCTAGGAAAATTGAGAGCTAAATAAAATAGGAGGTAATGTCTAGTCCAAAAATTGTGAGTGCAATGTAAGAAATAAACGACGGCAAGACATAAATATAAATAATATAAATAATGTAATGCATTGATGGGAGTCAAGAGATAATGTGCTTACAACATTACTTTATACTCAGGGTATATGGTTTGCTTTATATGTCTTTGTGTAATATTCTTTACACTGATGGATATTTGTTCATTATGTTCTATGTATTGTAAAAAAGGAAAATTTCAAATAAAAAGGATGTTTATAAAAAAAAAAAACTAGTCCCTGCTTCTATGGAGTAGATTGAAAAAGGGCTGTTACAGACCTAGTCCCTAGTTCCTACTACCTACTCCTATGATGCAGGTCTTACAAGAGCAGATTCTGCTAAAATTCGCACCCTCCCCCCGCCCCTACTCCTTAAACCTATCTATCTAACTATGTATTAGCTCTGTAGCTGAATGGGATAGTAGAATTGTGAGTTTCGACTGTATGGCGCCCACAGCAGCAGCGGTGCCGTCTGACACACAGCTATAGCAATGAGCAAATGGTGGCGATGTAGAAAATGGCCGGGTCTTATAGGGCAAGTGTCGAGCCCACTGGGACGGGGATACTCGGTACCGGACCGCCTTGCTGCGGGGGATGTCACGGAGGTCCTGATCCGGACCGTGTCCCGAGCCCTGGCAATAATAAGGGTGATATTTACAAGGATTAGAGTTTGTCGTGACGCCACCCACGGTTGTGTGGTCAGTATTGGGACCACCGCTGCTGCAGAACCTCCGCGGTGATGTTAGGCAGCTTAGATGGTACTGCTCTCCGTAGGTAGAGGCTAGTTCCCAGGGGCAGTGCTTGGTATAGTCTATGGTGGATGTGATAAGGAGGTGAATAGTGGAGACGCGTTTAAGGAACACACACTCAAGTTTCTGTAGTTTCTAAAGCTTTACTGCGATGTTGTTGCAGGTTATAGTCCACGGAGTCTGTACTGGGGCCGGGTTGCTCCCACCCTGTCCGGGTCCTCAGCTTCCTCGTGCTGCGCTGTGTGTGTGTCCCTGCTGCTGCTTCTAGCTGAGCTGCTGGCACTGTCTCACTCTCTCTCTCTGCTGGTACCACTTGGCTAGGCAACTTGAGTCTTCTATGTGATGCTGACCCTGCCGTGTTGCTTTGCTCTGGTACTGTGGTGGTCTAGAGACTCCACTACTCCTGGATTCACTGTGCTGGGTGTGCTAGTCAAAGTGTTGGATCCGGTGTCCGTTCTGTGCGCTCCTCTGGGGCGAGTGGTGATGGCACTCAAGCTCCCAGATGTGTTCCTCTGTCGTTTAGTTCTTCTCTCCTCAGACCCTAGCTAGGCCTGGAATCGAGCAGCAGATTGTGGAGAAGCCTGTCGCCGGTTCTTTACACCATAATCTCCCTCTCTCAGTTCTCCCAGGAACTGGACTAATTACTTCCTCTTGACCAGGAGTATATAAGGGAGCTGGTTGAGCTTCCCCTCCTGGCCCAGATGGTGCTAGTGTATGTCAGTGTGTTGTGGGGAGGGAACCCGTGTGATGTTACTGTGGCACATTAACCCCTGGGGTATCACACAAGGACATGTGAAATACACAGCCAATGATGGCGGACCTTGGTTGTGCTAAACATGCCATTTACTGTGTTTCACTGTGATTTGCTCAAAGCCTTCACTGCCCCACTCTACATGCGGTCTGGAGAAAAAAAAAAAAAAGAGCTCCTACACTTCAGCAGCACTGATCTGAACCCTGCCCCCCCCTCCCCGCACACTAAACACTGAAAATGGATATTAAGATTGAAGATCAGTAGTATGGCCCCTTTACACGCAGCTACAGGTGACAGGTTTTCCACAGGTAACTTACTGGTTGCAGTGAAATCATGGAGACATGGTTCTATCTTGTTGCTGTGTACAAATGGAACTATGTCTCCATGATTTCACTGCAACCAGTAAGTTACCTGTGGAAAACCTGTCACCTGTAGCTGCGTGTAAAGGGGCCATTAGTGTGAAACGCATTCTAGCAGATGAGCTTCACTAGTGACTTGTGCTTCATTCACATGTGCACTTCAAGTAACTAGCTAGTGATTTTGGCTTACTCAGAGATTGGTCAATTTTAATGACTGAGTTGGGAGATTGCAGCGATAGCAAAAAACCAGGTGGCAAGGTTAGAGATGCGACTCAACAGCACGTTCCAACTCAGAGCAATTGGGCTCGATGCAGTTTTCATGCTTCATCCCTTTATTCAGAAGTGCAAAATCTAACCTCTGCTGTATTCCAATCCCTGTTAACTTGCCCTTACCCGGCTAAACATTCGTAACTTACCAGTCCTGCACTTTAGTAGGTGGTAGAACTTTTGGTCAATGGGCAGATTTCGACCATGATTGTTTTATCTGCGCGCACCTGCCAATCATTAGTGCTCCTACTTCTGAATGATAATTACAATATTTGTCTTTTTTCCCCAGAAATTGGCATTTAGCAACGCCCTGTGGTCACTTCCCGCCTGCCATTTAACACTAAGAAATGGGAATGGGATGTCAGGCAAGGCTGGCAGCCCGCTGCTATCTCGCTATACCGCTCCGCGTCATGTCCCAATAACAGGCTATCGGTCGCACTGCGGGTCGCCAACAGCATTTCTGCAAAAAAAAAAACCTTATATGCTGCAAAGAGAGACAAGATTGGGACACTGGCGTGTGTGACATCATTCAAATGCGATCAGTATAGGTCACGCTGGACTTGACGGTCAGCAATGTGTCCTAATGCAGTGAACAATGGAGTAGCAAAGCTACACTGCGGTTAAGTAGATTGCAGCATTACACTGCACTACAGTAGGGTACCTTTCACCGGAACTCTTCTAGAATTCACTGGCAACTTACTGTGTATGCCATGAACATGACACATGTTCTATCGTTGCTGTTAGTACAATGTCTCACCATGATCTCACTCAACCAGTAATTTCATAATCCCAGCAAATGTTGCACTGTAAAGCTACATAATTTTTGCATCTTCGTCTTGCCAAGTTCCATGGCAATCACTTAAAAATTAGTAGAGTCTATGCGCGTGATCAATTGTATCACACGTCACATCAAAGCCACGTATTCACACAAATATTGGTACAATCTCTGTGCAGTGAAATCTGACACTGCCTTTTTTAGCTGACACTGGAACAATGTTCAGATTTCACTGCACCAGAGATCATGTAAGCCATAGCATCTGTGTGTTTAACGTGCCTCAATAGTTTTCAGGCATGCCACTTGACCAGCAGTCAATGTGGCCAAGGTGCACGTGAAATATCTGGAAGTACACTGGCATAGTAGATTGGATCAGGGCCTACACCAGGTTTACCACACCAACTTCCCAACTCTGAACCAGATCCTGGTGAATGAATCATGCCATTGCCATTGTACCACAGCCATCAAAATGGAACAAGTGGTGTTTCCCATTGCAACCAAACTAAGAAGTTGAAGAATTGGTGAGGTAGCGCCCAAATAGTTTTTGTCTGTGAACTACAAAGCAGATTAAGTTCAGTTTAAAAACTTAGCAATTCCTTGGGACTCCTTGTGTAATCCCTTACTACCCCGAACAATTGCTTGAGGACAGCAGCAGCAAATAAATCCCTACATCAAACATGGTGTAGCTTTCTTACCAGCAGTGCCATTGCCTAGGATCTAGAGCAGATCTGGCAGTGCGTAAAAAACTGTATAGCATTACAAACCTGCTGGCAAACAATGGACTGTTAGTGTAGCCAAACTATTATAAAACTTCCCTGACTTCTATGTGTAATTGAAGGGCTGTTGCTACCCTTTGTTCCCCCTTTTTGTATTTTAACATTATCAGAATTGACCTTCCAGGAGATTTATTTATAGTATCTTTTCCTTCAGGAAGATCTAATATTTCATGGCATTCCATAGTCAAAAAGGTCTAAAGTAAAGCATATTAAACAACGTTTCCCTTTAATATCATAAAATAGTCTTCTAGTATAATTTACCTAGCAGGGCGCCAATGTTTTCTCTCTCCCCATCCCCTTGGAATAAGGCATCGAAGGTCTTATATGTTGCATTATAAGGAAGTGGGTCTTTTGTAGTATTGCCCTAGGCAGGGCTGCTAAACATTGGGAGGCACCACAATGCCCCTGGATAGAGACGTGCATGAGAGCCTCTTTACATAATGTGCCCATTGTAAGGAAGTAGATAATCTTGGACGAAGTGCTTCAATGTCGTCTCAGCGGTGCTGCTGCTTTATTTTCCGACGCGTTTCAGAGCCACATAACGAGCTCCTTCCTCACGGTCTGTGGCTCTGAAACGCGTCGGAAAATAAAGGCTTGAGCTGATCCAGACATCCCTGTGTCTTGGTTTCTTTGATCCTGGAGCAGCAGCGCGGACATTGAAGCACTTCGTCCAAGATTATCTGCATCACAACCACGGTTACCGGTGGGAGTGCGGTCCCTGCGGCAGCTTCTTTTGAACGCTTTTCTACCAGTTGTGGGTTTCACAACTGAAAAAGGTGAGCAATTCCACATCACATAAAGGAAGTGTATAATTGAGATAAGACCCTATATGCGCATTCTTCTTTTTATACATTGCGTGCATGAGGGCCTCTTTAAATAATGTGCCCACTGTAAGGAAGTGGTTCCTTTGTAGTATTGCCCTAGGCAGGGAAGCCAAAAATTGGGAGGCACCACAATGCTTTTGGATACAGGCGTGCATGAGGGCCTCTTTAACTAATGTGCCCATTTTAAGGAAGTGGGTCTTTTGTAGTACTGCCCTAGGCAGGGCTGCTAAACATTGGGAGGTACCACAATGCCCCTGGATAGAAGCGTGCATGAGGGCCTCTGTTAATAATGTGCCCATTGTAAGAAAGTAGGTCTTTTGTAGTATTGCCCTAGGCAGGGCTGCTAAACATTGGGAGGCACCACAATGCCCCTAGCAAGAAAACGTACATGAAGGCCTCTTTAAAAAATGTGCCCATTTTAAGCAAGTGGGTCATTTGTAGTATTGTCCTAGGCAGGGCTGCCAAAAGTTGGGAGGCACTCTGTTGCCCCTGGATGGAGGCGTGCATGAGGGCCTCTTTAAATAATGTGCTCATTGTAAGGAAGTGGGTCTTTTGTAGTATTGCCCTAGGCAGGGCTGCTAAACATTGGGAGGCACCACAATGCCCCTGGATAGAGGCGTGTGTCGAGCCCACTGGGACGGGGGTACTCGGTACCGGATCGGGTTTGCTACTGGGGGATGTCACGGAGGTCCTGGTCCGGACCGTGTCCCGGGTCCTGGCAAGTAAAAGGGGAATATTTACAGGGTATTATATTTTGTCGTGACGCCACCCACGGCTTGTGGTCAATAATGGGACCACCGCTGCTGCAGAACCTCCGGGGATGATATTATAGCAGCTATAGATGGAATAGTTCTCCACGGGTAGAACTTGGTTCCCCGGGGCAGTGATGTTAAAGTCTATGGTGTAGGTTTGTGATAGGTGCAGTGCACTTACTGTCCTGCTGCTGCAGTCTTCCTCATTCAGTGTCCAGAGCTGACAGGCTGTGGCTCTCCAGGCTGGATCTCTCTGCAGTCCTGTTGGAGGGAATCATGTGCAGGCAATAGAGAATCATGCAAGGGAATCAGAGGCAGGGTTCACCTTGTTTATTTCACAGTTTGTTCAGCATAACAGCTCAGTTACAGTTCAAGTTACAGGTCTTTACACAGGTTACAACTTTCCCCTCCGTGTTCCTTTACTCCTGCAGCCAGGTTGATCCTCTCTGTGACCCCTCACTCTTTCTCTGTCCTTTCCAGGCTTTACTCTCTCTTTCTCTCTCACTGTGTGCGTCTCCGGACAGTATGGCAGTGGCTCGAACCCTTGTAGGCCCTCGTGGTCGCCACTGAGCTGCCTGTCCTTTGGGGTAGGAACTGTAACGTGGAGTTAGAGCTCCCCGTCGGTTAATCTGGGGAAACCGGGTAAATAGTCGGTCCCCTTCAGAGCCGACACTCTGCTGTTAGCCTAGCCTCCAATAGTCCTTTAGTACCAAGGCTCTATCAGGCTCCCTTCTACGTGTGATTCAGGTTCCATAAGAAAGCTACTCCGCCTGCAGTTGGTCATCTTAGCTGTGTTTCTAAGACCCAATATCACTGGTCCTCTCTTCCCTCACACTCCAGGGGTGCTGGCTCCGGATGGGCTTTCTCTCTGTGGCTGCACTGGCTCTTCAGATTCTGCACTCCTTACACCCCACTCCAGGACGCGTGCTTCTGGTCTGTGCTGCTCAGCCTACCTCGGCCTACTGACTTCTTCCTCCTCCCTTTCTCTATTTCTACCATCTATCACCTGACCTGCTTGCTGTCCCACCCACTGTTCTCTAAACCCCTTGCCCGCCTAGAGTCCCGGGCTCCGGGTTGGGTGCTGCCCTCTAGTGGTATGTGGGGTGTCTGTGAGGGTGTTGTGGTGCAACTGTCTTCCTATCTTACCTGGCTGCAGTTCCCTATGTGGCCTCCTGGTCGCAGGGGCGCCACACGTGCATGAGGGCCTCTGTTAATTATGTGCTCATTGTAAGAAAGTGGGTCTTTTGTAGTATTGCCCTAGACAGGGCTGCTAAACATTGGGAGGCACCACAATGCCCCTGGGAAGAGACGTACATGAGGACCTCTTTAAATAATGTGTCCATTTTAAAGAAGTGGGTCTTTTGTAGTATTGCCCTAGGCAGGGCTGCTAAATATTGGGAGGCACCCCAATGCCCCTGGATAGAGGCGTGCATGAGGGCCTCTTTAAATAATGTGCCCATTGTAAGAAAGTGGATCTTTTGTAGTAATGCCCTAGGCAGGGCTGCTAAACATTGGGAGGAACCCCAATGCCCCTGGATAGAGGCGTGCATGAAGGCCTCTTTAAATAATGTGCCCATTTTAATGAAGTGGGTCTTTTGTAGTATTGCTTTAGGCAGGGAAACCAAAATTGTGTGGCACTCTGATGCCCCTGGATGGAGGCATGCATGAAGGCCTCTTTTAATAATGTGCCCATTTTAAGGAAGTGGGTCATTTGTAGGATTGGCCTAGGCAGGGCTGCCAAAAGTTGGGAGGCAATCTGAGGCCCCTAGATGGAGGCGTACATGAGGGCCTCTTTTAATATTGTGCCCATTATAAGGAAGTGGGTCTTTTGTAGGATTGCCCTAGGCAGGGAAGCCAAAAATTGTGTTGCACTCTGATGCCCCTGGGAAGAGACGTGCATGAGGGCCTCTTTAAATAATGTGCCCATTTTAAGGAAGTGGGTCTTTTGTAGGATTGCCCTAGGAAGGGCTGCCAAAAATTTGGAGGCATTGTGATGCCCCTGGGAAGAAACATGGAGGAGAGCCTCTAAAAATTGTTCCCAATACAAAGGAGCAGGTCTTCTGTACTTGTAATGCCCATTCTGTAAGCATGGACTAAAACATTTACCCCTAGGGGGTATACATGAAACTAATGCCTAACTTTTGAATGGTTAGGGTCATCATCATCATAAATATGATGTAAAAAAAATTATGTTTTTGCGGCATCATGAACCACGGTCACACTGATCATATGATGTTGGCGGATGAGGAGAAGGAGGAGCGTACAGCAAGGAGCCAAAAACATGAAGTGTGTACCGATGTGTGGGTGTGCGGAGGTGCATGGCAATCTACCGGAAATAAAATTTAAATTTCGCTATCATTTGGTGGTGGTGTGGTGAAGTCAGGCCCAATCCAACCCTTGTTCATCTTTATCAAAGTCAGCCTGTCAGCATTTACAGTTGACAGGCGGGTGCGTTTATCTGTAATGATTCCACCTGCGGCACTAAAAAACACACTCTGACAAAACGCTAGCGGCAGGGCAGGTCAGGACTTCCAAGGCGTAGAGAGCCAATTCCTGCCACGTGTCCAGCTTGGATACCCAATAATTATAAGGCACAAAGGAGTTTAGGAGCACTGTAGTACAATCGGCAAGGTGCTCCCTCAGCATCTTGGCAAACTTTGCAGTCCTTGTGACACTACCCCGCACCTCAGGGCCTGTGGTACGGGAGGTGCTAGGTGCTAAGAAAAGTGTCCCAGATCTTTGAGAGTGTTCCCCTACCTCTGCTGGATTGGACTTGTTCCTCTCTCGAGCCGGACGCCTTGGTTGTCCACTGAATCGTGACCTCTGCTGCTAGTGTTTTCAGAAGGGAATTTTTTGACTAATTCAGCGACTATGGCCTTCTGGTACTGCAGCATTTTTGTAGATCTCTCCACCTCGGGAATAAGAGAAATAAAGTTCTCTTTGTAGCGTGGGTCTAAAAGTGTCACCAACCAGTAATGAGTGCCGCCATGATCTTGATAACGCAAGGGTCACGAGACAGGCAGCATAACATAGTCAGCCATGTGCGCCAGACTGTTAACAGGCAAGACTCAGGGTCCTCACCAACAGCATGACTGGCCATGCTGGTCTCATCATCCTCCTCCTCTCCCCCTATCCTCTGGTCCATCCACGCTGAACCGACAGTCTGACGGGTTGTGCATGTATTACCGTCAATTCCGCATGAAAGTAGCTCTATTTCTTCATCCTCCTCATCATAGTCCTCCAATGCACGTTGGGATGAGATGAGGCTGGGCTGTGTGCAATCACCCAGTAGGGTTTCTTGCTGGAAGTCATCATGCTCCGCCTGCAATGCATCGTCTTTGATTTTCAGCAGAGAGCATTTTAGAAGACGGAGAAGCGGGATGGTGATGCTAATGATGGCGTCATCGCCGCTCACCATCTTTGTGGAGTCCTCAAAGTTTTGGAGGACGGTACATATGTCAGACATCCATGTCCACTCCTGAAGTCTTATGTGTGGAGTTTGAACCGTATGCCGACGGCCTAGTTGATGCTGGTACTCAACAACTGCCCTGTTCTGCTCACAAATCCTGACCAACATGTGCAGTGTGGAATTCCAACGCGTGGGGACATCATACACCAGTCTGTGAGCCAGAAGCTGCAAACACCGCTGAAAGCCGGCAAGGCCGGCAGAAGCAGTGGGTTACTTTCTAAAATGGGCACACAGGTGGCGTACTTTGACAAGCAGATCAGACAGCTCCAGGTAGGATTTAATAAACCGCTGAACCACGAGGTTGAGCACATGGGCCACGCATGGAACATGTGTCCGCTCACCTCGCCTCAGAGCCGCCACCAGGTTCCGGCCACTGTCACACACGACCATGCCTGGCTGTAGGTTCAGCGGTGTGAGCCAGTGATCTGCCTGCTGTTTCAGAGCTGTCCACAACTCTTCAGCATTGTGGGGTTTGTCACCTACGCATATTAGCTTCAGCACAGCCTGTTGCTGCTTAGCCGAGGCAGTGCTGCAGTGCTTCCAGCTTGGGACTGGTATGGAGGGTGAAGTGGAGGAAGAGGAGGAGGAGGAGGCTGAGGAGCATGGCATGCCAGAGCTGTACAGTGTGGGTGAAACCCTGACTGAGTTAGGGCCTGTAATCCTTGGTCGGAAGGACGTGTTCCGTCCCAAGCTCAGACTGGGCCCCGGCTTCCATAATATTAACCCAGTGTGCCGTCAGCGAGATGTACCGGCCCTGCCCACAAGCACTTGTCCACGTGTCCGTGGTTCGGTGGACTTTGCCTGAAACTGCGTTGTTAAGGGCACGTATGATGTTTTGTGACACATGCTTATGTAATGCGGGGACGGCATGCCAGGAGATATAGTGGTGGCTGGGGACCGAGTAACGTGGGACAGCCGCCATCAGGTTGCGGAATGCTTCCATCTCCACCAGCCTAAAAGGCAACATTTCCAGCGCAATCAGTCGCGAAATGTGTGGATTTAGAACTGTGGCATGTGGGGCGTTGTCAGCGTATTTGCTGCCTGCGTTCCAAATATTGGTGTATGGATAATTGAACACTGCGCTGGGACAAGTACGTGGCTGATGATGGTGCTATTTCTGCTTGTGCAAGTACAGGTGAAGGACAGGAGGCATCTTCGCCTGCAGTATGGAAAGGGGATTGGCTTGCATGCATAACAGTGGAAGATGCAGCGGTGTCACCCGCAGACAATGCTCCTGGACTCTGCTGTACATCCCACAAAGTCAGGTGCTTTGCTGCCATGTGCCTGATCATGCTGGTGGTGGTCAGGCTGCTAGCTTTGCTACCCCTGCTGATGCTGGCATGGCAGGTGTTGCAAATGGCCTTTTTGGAATTATCTGCAGACACCTTAAAAAACAGCCAAACTCGGGAAGACCTAACAGTTGTACTGGCATCTTCACTCGTGTTGTTGTTTCGGGGAATGGTTGCCTGCCTTCTGCCTCCGGACACCACTCTGCTTCTTCCGGCCTGTTGTGATGCTACGCCTAACTCCCCCTTTGCACTGCATCTCCTCCTGCCAGGTTTGGTGAGTTACTGTATCATCCACCACGTCGTCTTCCACTTCCGCACCATGGTACTCCTCATGACTTTCTGGCAATTGTGTCTCATCATTGTCCACCTCTTGTTGAGACACGTTCCCACCATTGCCTTCGTGAGACCATGGCTGCTCAAATATTTGGGCATCCGTACATACGATCTCCTCATGACCAACTTCATCTTGAGCTGGGGAGAGGCCAGAATCTACAAATGAATAAGTGAACAGCTCTTCAGAGTGTCCAAGTGTGAGATCAGTTATGTCCGGGGCCGGGCACTCAGCATGGTGGAAGGAAGGAGAATCAAGGTGTGGAATGTGCGGTCCAGTCTCACGGCTACTGACACTTGACTGTGTGGAAGACAGGGTATTTGTGGTGGTGCCAAAATGACTGGAAGCATTATCCTCTATCCAACTAACAACCTGTTGACACTGGTCTTGGTTTATTAGTGGTGTACTGCTGCGGTCCCCTAGAAATTGGGACAGGAAGGTCGAGCGAAATTATGTGGGCGTTTGTCGTGGCACAATTCGAGCTTGCACACGGCCTCGGCCTCTGCCTGCACCACCATCACGTCCAGTTCCTTGTCCCTTGCCACCGGCCTTGCGCATTTTCAATGTTGTGCTAACTGTATACAGCTAAATGAAGGCGTCCAAGAAATGGTTTTTAGCAGCACACTGAGATTAGAGATTAATGCCCTGCAGGTGGACTGGTCAGACACAAACGCTGATGAGAATAGCGAGTCTTTTGGCGCATCCTAATTCACGCTGCAACCTACTGTAGCTGCCCTAAGATGCTAAATGAGTGCAGACAAGAGTTGGTTTTTAGCACGACACTGAGATTAGAGATTAAGGCCCTGCAGGTGGACTAGTCAGACACAAACGCTGACAAGAATAGCGAATCTTTTGGCGTATCCTAATTTGCGCTAAAACCTACTCCTGCCACACACAAATGTTAGATGAATGCAGACAAGAGTTGGTTTTTAGCACGACACTGAGATTAGAGATTAAGGCCCTGCAGGTGGACTAGTCAGACACAAATGCTGACGAGAATAGCGAGTCTTTTGGCATAACCTAATTTGCGCTAAAACCTACTCCTGACACACACAAATGTTAGATGAATGCAGACAAGAGTTGGTTTCTAGCACGACACTGGGATTAGAGATTAAGGCCTTGCAGGTGGACTTGTCAGACACGAACGCTGACTAGAATAGCGAGTTTTTTGGCATATCCTAATTTAAGCTGCAACCTACTGCAGCTGCACTAAGATGCTAAATGAGTGCAGACAAGATTTTTTTTTTAGCACGACACTGAGATTAGAGATTAAGGTCCTGCAGGTGGACTAGTCAGACACAAACGCTGACGAGAATAGCGAGTCTTTTGGCGTATCCTAATTTGCGCTAAAACCTACTCCTGCCTATAGAGAGAGCTAAATTAATCCCTAAAAGCACTGTTTTGGGATGGATGGATGAGATTTCCAGCCTGTACACCAGACCCAGATGTGATGCAGGCTGGTTTACTGGCACAACGAAGTTTGCTATATACCCTGCCTCCCTGTATGCAGCTCTATTAGTCCTCAGAAGGATTGTTGTGGTAATTAGACTGGCAGCCCTGCGCCTACACTAGCTTAAAGGCCACAAATCTGTCCCTCAATCAGCAGCAGCTCTCCCTACACTGACTGTCTGTGGAGCAGAGTGACGAGCACAGCACGGTCTGGTCTTATAAAGACCTGATGACGATGTGCGGCCAGCCAATCACTGTAATGCCACAGCCAACATGGCTGTGGCATTACAGTGTCTGTCAGCCAATCCCTGCAAGCGGGCTGGCTCTGTAAAGAGCACCAACATGCAGGGAGGTGGACCCCGAGCATAGTAAGAGTATTGCGAGATTACTCGGTACTCGCCGAGTACCCCGAGTACCGAGATATTCATGCAAGTACCGAGTAGTGACAAGCATACTCGCTCATTCCTAGTGTTGACCATGGTATACCATTACTTGAGGTTCCCAGCAGGTACCTACTACATGCAACACCTTCCACCCTGGCACAGTAGGGGTAGCTAGACTCGCTGACTTTAAGTGAGTTCCCCTATAAATACTGCTGCTGGGAGAGGAGTTTGTTTGAATGTGCAGACGCTAGGAGAGCTGTGAAGATGTCCTGGTGCTCGGTGCCACGTTTAGGCCCGAACCAGTGACCGGGAGTGGCCCTTCTACGGTCGGCCAAGCCCAGGAGTGGGGACAGAAGGCATGGAGCTTAGCCAAGGGAGCAGAGGAACTAGTGGAAGTTTGCCCAAGTCCTACCGGACTTCGGGGATCCGCACCTGTAGGACTACTCTAGGACTGCAGAGAACCCCGGCACACGTGGAGACTTTAGTCACCCGGTTCCCCTGCGTACCCAGCAAGAGGGAGCCAGACACAGTAGTGTGGAATCACACAGCAGTGATCAGAGAGGATAACCCATGGACCGCGCAGGAGAGAAAGAGGACCAGAGAAAGTGAGGAGGCCAGTCATGTTACATACAGACAGGGCTTCAGCGACAGCAGGGAATCTGAGGAGGCCTTATACCCACTTGCTGTGGAGACTCACTGTGAACCTGGTCACCCGACAGTGCTCTGGACATCTTTACCTGTGAATACCATCAGTAAAAGGTAAAAGAGACTTTCTTCAGAGTGTGTGCGTTATTCCTCTCCGTCCCCAGCCTCCCTATAGACTGCCTTACTGCTTCTTACCCTGGCCTCAATTCACACTCCAAGCTGCCGCTTTTTGTAATGCTGCCCCGGAGGCCCAGCTCCACCTGTAGGGAGCTTTGCCATCCTTGCCGCAATACCATCTCCCTCTGGAGGACTGTGGTGGCACTGGTGATCCCTCACCAGGTACTACAGGTGGTGTCACGTGACAATAACTTTTTTCCCTTGTACATAATCCCATTATTGAAGTGTCACCCAGGCCACGGGCTCAGGCACTGTCACCCGTGACATCCCCCCGAACCCCTCTGAGCCTGATACCCGAGCACCCCAGGGCCTGGGGCTCAACACATGCACTCAGCCTGCATCCCACTCAGGCTGCAGCCAGGTCACCCTGCAGCCAACCGAATGAGGAACTGCACCTGTTCCTCATGCCACCATCCTCCTCATGCTGCTGCCACCACATGAGAGCAAGCACAGGGGAGGGGGCAGAGAGGGAGTACAGAGGAGGGACCAGAGAGCGAGTGCAGGGACAGAGAGCGAGTGCAGTGAGGGGGGCAGAGAGTGATCGCAGGGGAGGGGCAGAAAGCAAGCGCAGGGGAGGGGACAGAGAGCGAGGGGGAAAAACCAGTGGACAGGGGAGAGACTACACAAGGGGGAGTGACAGCTGCGGCCCTGAGTGCTATAGAGGTGATGTCACCGCCTACCCGATGAGATAGCATCGGGTTCCCATATAGTGAATAATAACACTCGATAACAATTTTGAACATGATTTTTATTGAGTTCGATTGTTTTACGGACTTAGACTAAAATAGGCATGCTGATTTCAAAACTGAGAATTATTTTCTTCTGTTATGTCAGAATGTTTCTTTACATCCTATCTTAATGTGATTAACTCTACACTGTATCATAGCACTAGCACTAGTAGCACTAATGTCATTGTGTTGTTGGAATATTACAAACACAATTGGATAATCTGTGTTGACTTTAAAATGTTATGCTTACTTCTTGATATCCTTGTGTTTTGTACATGTGGGACAGCAGAGCTCATGAGAAGCATTGGATGGAGAGTAGAGATGAGTGAACCTTTGGAAGTTTGAATTCGGTTCATGCAATGTTCGTAGAACAAGTTTGGATTCAGTGTTGCTACCCTTACAAACCGCATTGAAATCAAGAGGAGGCAAAATCGATGGCCTAGAAAAAACCTTTAAAGGGGCCCAAAAGCTGCCAAAACAGCTCAAATTAGGGTCAGGCACCAGGAAAAGTATTATCTATTCCCCAGAGTTAAAATTTTCATCATTGCGCATTATGGCTGCATAGGACATGGCCTAGCAAGTACAACATCGCCTCCTCTGCCAAGTCTGCCACTGGGATGGAAAAATCCTTGGAGATTCATGATTTCTTCATGAAAGATAGAGGGTTTACACTTTCAGAAGACAGCTGGATGCGCTTATCTGTAAGGACACCACCGGCATTGTTGAAGACATGTTCTGAGAGAATGCTGGCTGCTGGAACCTCCAAGTCATGACTGGTGAGATCAGGCCACTCCTCCTTTTTGAAGCCCAAAATGCCAAATGGTCCAACCCCCTGATGGCATTGATATTGATCTCTAGATACTCCTGCACCATTCTCTCTAGTCATTCAATATGTGTCAGATTTGTACTCATTTCTACCATTGACAGGCTTGTTTAAAAAATTGGTCAAAGGATTCCAAGAAATTACTTCTGATAGTTATACTGCTGTTGCTAATGTTTCTATGATGACGACTTGATGTAGCCCGGGTTGTAAGTAATTTTCATTTTCTCCGTATACTGCAGCACACCAAAGTGCCCGTAAAGAATGTGTCATTAGATAAGCCTTCTACTGTATATGAACCTCCAGGTTTCTCATCAAAGAGCTATAACTGCTACACTGTACACTTTTATCAACTAGAACTGCCACACCATCTACCTTTTACCCCTTCATGACCTTTGACATACTGGGATAGAGAAAGGACTCTTCGAAGAAAAAAAAATCTTCTGGCAGCTGTTTATACAGTCCCAACTCATCGTATATTGCTGAATGATCAATAGCTTACTAAAGGAAAAGAAGCTCTGACTGAGGTAGCAGTAAAGTGGGCTACAGGACTGCTAAGAGCAAGGGGACTTGGGTCTTGCCAGTGCTCCTGCTACCATGTCTTCTGCCTCATTAGATGAAGAGCTTCATTTTAAAAAGTGTTTAGATGACATATAGCAAGCAAAGTGTTCTACTCTCATAACAAACAGATTGACCATATTTCAGCAAAATATTTCACTTTCTCTCAAAGAAATAGAAGAGTTCAACCGTTCATCAATACTGACTGTTCATGAGTCTTTATTTATGCCCTGAAATTATTAGAGATGTTACCCTTGTGATTACCACTCTGCCACCAACCCAAGAAGAGTAGTTGTTTTCTTAAATTAGATCAGATTTGAAGTCATCTATGATGGAGGATCTGATGGAGTCAATACTATTTCTCAGAACAAATTCATAGACAGCACAAATTTTAATCACTACGTTTTTGTTTTTCCTAATTACTGCAGAGAGTGTTGCATATTTACAATTCAGTTAGTTTTTTTGTGTTCTAAAGTTATATTCCAATAAATATGTTATCAATAGGAAGTGATCCAATTCTATAGTGGCCGCGCTCCCCGTGGTAATGATTTTAAGAACTTCTTGTCCACAAAAAATTTTATTCCTCAAAACATGCGAGAATATATAAAAAAAGGAAACAATGCGTTTCGGCAGAGACAACCGCCTTCCTCAGGTATCAGGTGAGTGCATAAAACTTCATTAAAAGGGCACCAGAGAGTTACATTGGTAACGCGCTGAGATTGGCGCCGCATGTTTGTTTTTTATATATACCCTACAGGGAATCACCTTACTTCAATAAATATGTTATGTGCTATCCAAATAGTTTAGTTATTGTATGATAAAGGTGATAAGCTTGATGTTATCATTTTACTGCAGTAAGTTTATGAGCCATCTATGACAGAGTTGGGAATCCAAAGCCCTGGCTCTCAATACAGTATAATGGCCCCCACAACCATACTTAGATACAGTATAATCTCCCACACAGTATAATGACACCCAAAACCCCATATAGAGTATGGTCATCGCAGTTCCTCATATACTATGATGTCCTCCCAGAGCTACTCCAGTGCTTTGTGGTCTTTGTGGAAGAAGCATCACCTCTTAATTTGAGTGTTGTCTGGCTTTTTCCCACTAGAGAATTCCTTGAGTTTTTCTGCTCCTTTATTCCTTTCCATCCTAGCATAAACTCGAGCATAATTTGTAGGAGAATATTTATAATATTTATAATCCGAAGATTTTCTATCAAGTTATCACCACACCAGTGTGTCTCCTCTACCTCCTGTTGGTGTAGGGTACGTGGCAAGGGTTTGCATACTTTAGTGTACCAAGTGTGCAATGATAATCACAACAGCACGTGAGTTGTAACTGCTCAGAGCCACTTTCCCTGTATCCAGAAAATGGCACATATCAACTTTATGAAATATAATCACACAGCAATATCCTCCTTCCCTCAAGGCTAAGTTATAAAATAGTAGTGTGTCCAGGCGTCAGAGTAGATTTCTGAAAAGTTGGTAGTTCGTTAGTTTGCTCACAACGTGTGGGCAGGTTGGCAGGTGATGAAGGCAGGCAATATCGCCGAAATGCGTTGTGTGATTAAATTACCTTAAGAAGTACCACCTTCTCAGGCATCTTCTCTGGTGCCCGGACACACTACTATTTTATTACTTAGAGGGATTAGTGTGCAGTGCTACAGG
This sequence comes from Allobates femoralis, assembly GCA_033576535.1. Taxonomy (NCBI): domain Eukaryota; kingdom Metazoa; phylum Chordata; class Amphibia; order Anura; family Aromobatidae; genus Allobates; species Allobates femoralis. The sequence goes on along the minus strand of JARQOC010000005.1, from coordinate 341,036,104 downwards.
AGAGAAGACTGCCAGGAGAATCAACATCAAGGACCTTGGCACACAAGGCCTGCAATGACATCACCATCACGTGATCTACCGCTCACCTGAAAATATTGGGCCCGCTTGCTGTGCGGAAAGACACCACACGCAACAGATCCTGTTTGTACAAGCGGAACAACTAGGGCAGGTTATTGAAATACTCTAACCCCCCCCGGCTAGACCACCGGGTAATACTCTTAGGAGCAATCCCTCCTGTCTCTTTTTACTCTCTCCTTCCCTCAAGGAGCAGTTTGATACATTGGAAATCACGGACCGTACTTACCATTCACCCTTACTGCTGAGCTGCTGGTGAGATTACAGGAGGGACAGAGCTCCTGCAATGAGATGAGAAAGTGCTGTACTTCTCTCCTCCGGGCTGGCTGCATCTTATCCCCGCCCACCCACTTACACTACTGATCAAAGCCATGTCCCTTCTCACCTCACCTTGTTGATGCTGTGCATTCACTCTGCACATGAATGGATGACTCCTATGTTGCAGTATGTGGGTAAGAGGAGCTACACAGGTGATTATACAGCCCCACCATGTAGCGTTCTTATGTGTCAAGTAATCGATGCATGTGTGCACCCTACGACCGGACTGGTCACACCGGCAGTTGCCAAATGGCCTGTCCGACCCTGCATGTAATTGTTTATCTTACCCAAATACTGAATTCACAGCTCAGTACCACAGTGTGATGGTTTCAACATGCTGCGATTTCTACTGATTGTGTGCTGCACAGAAGCCTGAGAGGAGGTATCCCTTGTAGTCTCTTACCATTAACTCAGTTACAGCTGAAAATTAGATACTGGGCCTACTGAAGAAAAAAGGCTTTAAAAAAAAAAAAAAAAAGTGGCATGCAAATCATAAAATGTCTAGCTATGGTTTTATTCCTCACCAGGAAACGTAAAACAGGTGTAATTTAACATCTCTTGACACATTTAGTTGTTTGACAAACTTCCAGTATTTTTTCCTCCTTTTCTAAGCAATAAAAAGTAGATTTTTGGAAAATTATCATTATTATTGTAGCATCCAAGACTTCCAGTAATAAAAATCATATTATGAGAAAGAGTTTTTTCTGATTAGTAAACATTTGGTATCAAACCTAATTTTTGTAAATGGGTATTTGTCATGGTAAAAAATTATTAACCTGCAGATAGGGGGTTGATCTACAGGTTATTACCATTCTGAACCTGCTTGGCTACGTGACCAAGAGCACTGTTGCTGGGAGGAATTAAACTTTATTCCTCCTGGCAGTGTTTGGCTTTGTCTTGAAGGCCGCATCAACAAGGTTTCAGTCTGTCACTATACACTCAGTAGAAGAAAAGCTGGAATGGAAAAGGCGCAATCTAGGGTGTTACCAGTATAACAATTGGAAGTGTTCAATAGGTACACACTCACCTGGCAGGGTTGTGTAAGCCACAACCACTACAAAAGCGTATTAGAAGGTTTGCTGCAGTCTTCCCAATAAAATTGTGTCAATAAAACAGAAATAAAAAGAAAGGGAATATTGACCGCGTTATCATATATGACAATCAAAAAATGTGTGGATTGATTGTGATTTTTATTTTCTACGCGTAGAAAGTCCAGAAACACGTAGAAAATAAAAATCACAATCAATCCACACATTTTTTGATTGTCATATATAGTAGCACGGTCAATATTTCCTTTCTTTATAGTTCTGTTTTATTGACACTATACACTCAGTAGTGACTGAAACCCTGCCGGTGCGACCCCTATGATTAAAATCTGAACACTGCTAACAGGAATAAAGTTAATTTTCTTTTAACAAGAGGACTCTCCGTGCAGGTATTGGACAGGATCAGACCAATATTAACCAATTTTGTTTTTGGACAACAGGTTCCTTTTAAAAGGAATCTGTTACCAGGTTTTTGCCATCCCATCCGAAAGCAGCATAATGTAGAGGTAGAGAACCTGATTCCAAAGATGTATCACTTAATTGAGCTGCTTGCTGTAATTTTTATTAAATTACTATTTTCTCTGCTGCAGATTTAGCAGTTATTTGAATGTGGAGTTCTGTAACCCCGCCTACACCACTGATTGGCAGTTCTCTGTGTACACTGTAATCAGTGGTGGGGGCACAATTCTACAAAGCTCATGAATATGCTGGACCACCTTGCAGAAGGCCACGTGTTCCTCTAATGATAATCTCCGCTGATTAACTGGTTATTTTATCGCTGTGCATAATTGAAATGTATTTTCTAGTATATAAAATTATTAAAAATTGATGTTATAAAATGAAAATCTCTGTGCTCTGCTTCACGTCACTTGGTCACATGTCTTACGTATTTTATTATCCAATCCTTTTGTTTGCAAATATGTGACTTCAGATTTTGTGTTATTATGAGCCTGATAAAGAGACCTAATTAGTCTTGAAAGCTTGCTATTTATTACCATCTTTTAAGTTAGCCGTTAAAAAGTATCAACCACTGAGGACTCTCAGATTTTAATATTGTTATAAAATGATTTTAGCAAAACTACCCTGAACAGCCCACTGAAGGCCCAGTAAGTCTGGGTTCACATATGTGTTTGTGTCTGTATGGGAGGGCATGCAGACGCAAACGCAGTGCAAATGCAGCCATGCTGATGTGAACACAGCGGAGAATCTCCGCATGCATTCACATCAGTGTGTAGCCTGGCCAGCCAATCAGCTGTCTCGGCAGCAGCTGGGAGGCGGAGATCAGGGGTGGAGATCTACTCCTCCCGGCCACCGTTGATCTTTTCTCCTGGCCGCCGCTGATCTCCTGACGGTGTCGGCGGATCTGACAGCTGTTTAAATCTCTCGCACTGACACCGAAGAACACCGAAGAGGAGATGTCCGCGCGGCGCTGATGTCCCGGGAGATCAGCGGCAGCCACCGGTAGAGATTTCAAAGAGATCCGCAGCATTCTCCTCGCTGTCATGCAGAGGACACTGCGGATCCATTGATTCCCATGCATTGTTTGTGCACTTGGGGGAGCTTACAGATAAAACAAGCTCCTGCGAATGCACAAAAAATGCAACATGTTGTGTTCGGAGGGTGCATAAATTATGTGCATCTGAACACAACCGCAACCGAACGCAGTCAAACGCAGGTACTATGCGTTACCATGTTAAACATAGGAACACAGTGCGCATGCGTTTGGCTGCGTCTGGTACGCTGCATTTCCATACGCAAGTGTGAAACCACCTTTACACACACAGATAATTGTGCAGAGATTGTTCACAGATCTCTGGTTGCAGTGAAATCATGGACTCATTGTTACATTTGTACACAGCCACAAAATGGAACAATGTGTCCATGATTTCACTGCAACCAGGGATCTGCGAACAATATCTGCACAATTATCTGTGCATGTAACTGGGCCTTAATTGACGCTTGTCTGAAATCAGGATCTCTGGCCCTACATTACGCTACTCTCAAATTAAGTGGTAAACACCTGGTGACAGATTCCCTTTAATATTTACATCTAAGTAAATCTGCTTTGAAAACTGTTTTTCCATTTCTACAGACTTTGTAGTAGGATAAGCTTCAGTGCTTTTCAGTCTTTTTATACAGAGGTGATACAGTTTAGCAGTTCATTGCCTCTGGGATGTATCACTCATAAGTAGGTTCTTACTGGGAATGACAGCATTGAGGAATGAAAATCAAGATCCATCCAGGTCAGGAGATTTATATAGCCAAACAAGTCCTCCATCAAGGTATTTAAGGAAACCTGTCACCTACCTAAAGCCTCCCTCCAATTTAGGTCAGAAAGGGATAGTTAGAGCAGTAATAGGAAGATGCAGGGATAGGCTGGGAGGCTTTAGGTAGTTGACAGGTTCTCTTTAATATGGCAAACACTTCCTACTTTTTATTTAGTATAAAAGAGAGAATTCTATATACCGTAACAAATGTTTGAGTGTTCAACAGAAATAACATATTTCAATTTGCTTTATCACAAACAATAAAGATCAAGAGTATAGTTCAGTACTAATGTATATTTTTAAACCACATTTCATATAATAAACATTGTGCCTTCCCATGGTGGAATGATATCAATATTCACATTCATCAATACATCTAGAGAACACATTGTTTCAGCTGCATAATTCTTTGTTTTCTCAATTTATATGTGCTATATTTTTAAAATATTATTGACAGTCATAATTTTACTTTTTTTTTTATTTGTTAGATATATTAAATGAATTGTTTCAAAGAGAAAATAGAGTCCTACATTATTGGACACAGAGGAAAAGACGACTTGACCACTGTCAACAATATGTGGTATTTGAACGAAGTGCAAAACAGGTTTGTTTAGTTCAATATTGTAAATTATAATTTGTTTATGAAAAATTACAATTTTGGTTATTACAGGCAATCAATCACCAATGAGTATGTGTATGTATGTGTATATATTTTTTTTCATTAGGCAGCTGAATTTTTTTTATAAATGTAGAAAAAGAATAATTCATCCCTGCAGGCGGGAAAATAAAATACAGTAGTTATAGCATTTTCTTTCCATGGAATGATTAAAACTATTTTTAAACTGCTGTTAATTCTGCTTCCCAAAAATCTCATTAAGATTTCGTTCACATTTTTCCTTTGTATGTGTTTTTTTTAAATTTTTCCTGTGCATTTCTAAAGGCCGCTTCATACGCTGGGATATCGCTAATGATATTCTAGCATGTAACGACACCATAAAAAGAATGAAACCAGTAAGACTGAGCCCATAGGGAGTGACACCACCAGGACATAGATCATGGTTTAAAGTGACTGTTGAACTCATTATAGTGTAGGATTTCATCTGAATCACATAATTAAGAGATTTATATCAAACCCTGATGTCTGTGCTCAACCAAGAGGGTTTCCACAATACAGCTAGCAAGGTTCTAGTAAGGCTCTGAAAGAGTGACAGGCCGCGCCCAAATTAAATTAAAATAGAGAGCGACTGGCACACCTATATGTGAAGGTGCTAGCGGAAAAAAAACTATTATAATATATGCTTATCCACTGCACACTAAACATTAAAACTAGATACAACATAATGGCTAAAGAATGAATGACTGGTATAAATAAAGCTAATGCAAATTTGGATGAGGAAAATTGACATTGCAGAAACTGCTTCAAGATACAAAGGAAAATGAAGAAAAATGAGAATCTTAGCTGATGCATTGGTCATTGCATGTGAGCCCGATAACCTAATCAAGGTGCTCTCATATCTATCGGGTCCCTGACCTTGTGCCCAAATTGAAGAGAACCTGTCACCCCCCGGTGGTTTACAAAGTGAAAGCACCACTGAATGCAGCATGTATGCAGCATTCAGGAAAGGCGTGTAGCATGTCTCTACCCCCCCTGTAGCCCGAAAAAAATCACTTTGTAAAGTTCAGAGTTAGGCAGTCCGAGGGACTTATTTGATTCCTTGGCTAGCACAGTCCTCCCCGCCTCCTGGCTGTGTGTCTGCCACCTCCTCTTCTGTGATACAAGCACCAGCGCCTGCCCTTAATACAACATAACATTTAACAGGACAGGACAGGCTCTTACACCAGATCAGAATCTTAGTAAAGTATAAGATCTGAAATGTCTGTATGAGAGGCTAAGTGGGGTCTAAGGGGTAAGCTTCTCTCCTTGTGGAGAGTGTCATTTTCCATAAGGAAAAAAGGTTACTCCTTAGACGCCACTTGTTTGTAGAAAACACCTGTACAGTCTAAATAGTCTCTACACTTCAAGATAAATTACTAAGGGGGTTTAATTTCAAAATGGGGTCAGTTAAGGAGGAAGGTAGAAAGACATTAAGTGCCTTGTCCTTAAAACGCATAGTTTGTGTAGTCCCCCTTACTATGGTGTTTAGAGCTGCTTTCTCTTTGGTGCGGCTGTAATATTAGGCGATGTTGATCTTGTTGCTTCTAACAACAGTTTTTGCAGGTTTGTGTGGGCCTGGAACGCAGTCAAGTCTTTGTGATAACACATTTTGTAAAGCATATACATCACTATAACTTCTGTATGTACATCATATAGGAGACGCTGGAGGGCTGGAGCATATACATCATATAACAGTGGGTACAGAAAATATTCAGTCCCCTTTAAATTTTTCACTCTTTGTTTCATTGCCGCCATTTGGTAAATTCAAAAAAGTTTTTTTTTCTCTTTAATGTACTCTCTGCACCCCATCTTGACTGAAAAAAACCCCAGATATGTAGACATGTATGGAAATTTATTTAAAAAGAATAACTGAAATATCACATGGTCATAAGTATACATACCCTTTGCTCAGTATTGAGTCGAAGCACCCTTTTGAGGTAGTACAGCCATGAGTCTTCTTGGGAATGATGCAACAAGTTTTTCACACGTGGATTTGGGGATCCTCTGCCATTCTTACTTGCAGATCCTCTACAGTTCCTTTAGGTTGGATGGTGAATGTTGGTGGACAGCCATTTTCAGGTCTCTCCAGAGATACTCAGCAGGTCAGGGCTCTGGCTGGGCCAGTCAAGAATAGTCACGGAATGGTTCTGAAGTCACTCCTTTGTTATTTTAGCTGTGTGCTTATGGTCATTGTGTTGTTGGAAGGTGAACTTTCGGCCAAGTCTGAGGTCCACAGCACTCTGAGAGAGATTTTTATTCAGGATATCTCTGTACTTGGCCAAATTCATGTTTTCTTCAATTGCAACCAAATAATGAAATTATGAAATATGAAAATGCAATTTTGAGAAGTAATTTCAAATCACAGAATCATCAAAGGGTCTGTGAATCCAAGTTCATTAGAACTTTCGACTGCATTCCAAAAGGGTTAAACCTATCTGACGGATTTATGGTTCATTATAACATCTGAAGAATGTATTTTCAAAGACCCTGAAGTCTGAAGACGCCAGGTTTACATATAACTTTGGGTCATAAAAACCTTGACATCACTAAGCCTGGCTGATTAAGGATCCTCTCCAGGCCATGTTTTGTTTATTTATTAAATGTCCATTCATTATACCTTGTGTCTGCTCTAGTTGTCTATGTATATATTTGAGTTTCATTTAATATTATGTCATACCGTGCCTGATGAAGAGACCTGAGACCTCTCGAAAGCTTGCCTTGTAACATCACTTATTTTATTTTTGTTAGCCATTACAAGGTATCACAACTACAAGATTATTATCTTGTTTCTCCCACTGAGAGCAATCAACATTTTCTCAACTGGCTCACACAGTACCAAAACATTTATTTTTTTCTAGAGCAGATTTAGTCATGGTGCTGCAGAGAGCAGGGGATGTGACAGGGATGTGGCCGCTGGGGGCTCTATGATTATCCTACATTCCATCCCCCTTATATTTTTAGATAGTGTAAATAACACGGAGCCTGGCCACCTGCCCCAAATTCTCACTTTATACCAGCCCACACTATTGCTATACTCTCCAGAACTGACAGTGACAGTTGTACAAACATACACACTGTCCTCTTAGCTAATGAGAGTCATTCGATACAAACAGCAGGCAGGGGTGCACAAAGCCTCCCTGCTGCCTAAGCCGCGGATGAGGAGCGGGGGAGGGTGCTGCGGCTGAGGAGCGGGGGGGGGGGTGGGATAGTTGGCGGCAGCCCGCAGGTAGGTGAGGTGCAGTACCTGCTGACATCCAGGCTGAGTGTAGCAGCAGGCACCGCCCCCTTCAGCTCTGCCGCTTCCCCTGCCTCCTTGCCACCTGATCCCTAGGGCTCTCATTTTCCAATGGACAGTGCGCATATAGTGAGAGCTTGGGCTGGCAGCCACGCCCTCTGTTCATTACACTGGCTAGAAGTGAGCCAGTGAGAGCAGGGGGGCTTGGCAGGGGCATGGCCAACGGGGGCTCTATGCTCATCCTACATTCCAGTCCCCTCATACTTCTTGCTAGCATTATGAACAGGGGGTATGCCCACCAGCCCCATGGTATCACTATATGCCAGCCCACACTCTATATGCCTGTTTCATGTATCACTTGAGTCTCCTGAGCTTACAGTGTCTATGCTTGTGCAGCTTTCACTGTTAGCTCAGGAGTGTACAGCAATACATACAGCAGGCACAGGGCTGCCACTAGGGATTTTAGGACCCCATGCTGGAAAACATTTTGGGGCCCCTTGAGACTCCACCCAGTCTCGGACTCCTCCCAGCTCCACCCCCACCCCTCAAACCTACCAAAGTCCCATTGCTCACTATTAGAAAAACTCCACTAAACCCCACATCTTCACCAATCACACATTAATGAACACCAGATTACTTACATAGCTATCAGCTTTTGTTTTGGACAAAAGATTGTTTAGGCCTGCCACCATAACAAGGTAGACTCTTTTGGCCAAGCCCTACTCTACCCTGACTTATTAAAAATGACTTAAAATATCCAATACTCTTTATAGGTATATTTTTATTTATTTTTTCTTGAGGGAATGTGTTACATACATTTTTTAAAATGACAAGTAATACCACATATAAGGGACAAATACCAGCACACCATGACTAGACAATGTATTACCACCACATAGTGACCGAATAATACCACATACAAGGGAGAAATACCATCACACCATGACTAGATTACATAATACCACTACAAAAAGAACAATTGCTGCAATACTGATCATTAACTAAAAAACTACAGTTCTAATATTACCCATAAGTGCCATTATAGACAGGAGCTCTGTACATAGTATACTTTGTATAGTGTCAGTGTACAAGTAATACAGACAATACAGGTGACATTATACACAGGAGCTCTGTACATAGTATATAGTGTAATTGTACTGGTAACACACTGACTCACCAGTGACATTCCCAGTTGAAAGCATTCATTTTCACTTTTCCTCTTCATCCAGTGCAGACTGCTATCATTTTTTCCAACTAGAACTCACCTCTGTAAGCAGTAACACACTAGTTATCTAGATTCTAGAGCACTAATTCCAGAGCTCATTCTCCAATTTTTCCCCAAGCTCTGCATTACGCCAGATGAATAAAAACACGAAATGCACAGTAATAGGCCCTCCCCCCATTTAAAACAGTATGCTCAAATATAAAATACATCACAGCAGTGATAATATCTCATAAATAGCCCCTACAGTAATGTCCCACATTCTGGTACCTTCCTATAATAATGTCCCACATCCAGGCCCCTTCCTGTAATAATGTCCCACATTCTGGCTCCCTTCTGCACCACGGGAAGTTTCTGTGCCCCCATGTGATGACTCCATCCGGAGTCCAAGCTTCTCTTTCTTCCCCCATATATTTCCATCCGGTCCCCATTTGTCTCCTTCCCCTACATATTTCTATCATGTCCCCATGTGTCACCTTCTTCTCATATATATTTCCATCTTGTCCCATGTGTCTTAATCCTGTCTGCATGTGTCACCTTCTTTCCCCATATATTTTCATCCTGCCCTGATGTGTCACCTTCTTCCCATATGTGTCTTCATCTTCTCCCCATGCGTCTCCATCCTGTCCCCACATATTTTTATCCTGCCCCATGTGTTCCTTCCTCTATTTGTTTCCATCCTGCCCCATGTGCTTCATCCCTCCCCATTGTGTCTCCATCTTGTCCTCATGTGTCTATCTTGTCTTCATGCGTCACCCTCTTCCCCCATATATTTCCATCTTGTCCCATGTATCTCCATCCTGTCCCCATGAGTCACGTTCTTCCACCATATATTTTCATCCTGTTTCCATGTGTCACCTTCTTCCCCCATATATTTTTATCATGTGCTCATGTGTCTCCTTCTTCCTCCATATATCAATCCCATCCCCATGTGCCACCTTCTTTCCCCATATATTTGTATCCTGATTATACACTGGCGACCCACACGCCTATGTCAGCTGCCAGCCTCTGATTGGCTGGGGTGTTAACTATCCCAGGGCCAGCAGGAAATTGCATTTCAGTTGATCGTGCAAATGCACGTTCAGCTGAATACAGAACCTGTTGAATCCTGTTCCTGGGTCCACATAAGCTGAGGCAAAAAAGGAAGTGGCCATGTGTCATCTTCTTCCTCCATATTTCCATCCTGTCCCCATGTGTCTCCTTCTTCCTTTATGTTTCCATTCTGTCCCCATGGGTCTCCTATCTCCATGTTTCCATCCTGTCCTAATTTGTCATCAACTTCCCCCATTTATTTTTATCCTCCATGTTTCCATCCTGCTTGTTGCTGCAGTCTCTTGTCAAGAGAGTGGGCATTCATCATAGGCTACGTAGGATGTGGTAGCGCATGAGAGTGACATCATTCGCTGGTGAGCTAAGCGTCTATGTCAGCTGCCAGCCTCAGATCTCCAAAGAGCTGGCAGGAAACTGAATACACAACATTTTGAATTCTGTCCCTGGGGCCACCCTCCATGCTTCTGGTCACTGGGCCCCATACACCAGTAAGGGCAGTCATGCCCTGATGGTGGCACTGAGCAGGCATATAGAGTGGTTGCTGGCATAAAGTGAGAGCACGGGGCTGTCTGTCATGCCCCCTGTTCATTACACTAGCAAGAAGTATGAAAGCCTGAAATGTAGCATGATCATGGAGCCCTCGACAACCCTGCCCACCACACCCCTTTTTCTCTGCTACAGCATGACTGAATTCTCTCTGTGACCTTTTGTCCCTTTGGTAGAGGGCTGTGTGCTGAGGAGCACATAAGATTTTATTGATCTATAAGTGATCTTAACATCCTAGAACTGTAGTTGATAGCTCAGCTTCATCATGTAGGAGGGTAAGGACAGTACAAATTTATTTTCTGTTCCCGAAGTTCCCCTTTAATACTGAGGAATATCCCCTTAAACATGATCCAATTTTTGGAAACTGCTGTATCTTCCTGAGTATGCCGATACCCTATTTTTAGTAGTTTCGAACATGGCAGGGCTTCCCAGGGAAGGCGTAGCATTTAGGTTTTGGAGCGCTAGTTTGGCTAGAGTATATTGTGGAAGCAATGTTGCACTTTCCAGGCCATATGGGTGTCAAAACAGCAGCATCCCCCATAATTGACCCCATTTTAGAAGTTACACCCCTCATGGAATTTATCTAGAGATGTGGGGAACAGCTATTACCCACAGGTGCATCACAGAATTTTATAACACTGGTGCTTGAAAATTGAAACTTTTTTCCACAAAAATGCAATGTTAGCCTCAAATTATTAATTTCTCCTTCAGATCATTGGGGAACACAGGACCATGGTGTATGTTTTCCTGCAGCTAGGAGGTGAATATTTGAATCCTTAGGAGCAGCCCCCTCACCCTCATTCGCTACGGCCTGGCTTCCAAAGGCAGTGGTATCTTGGATACATTCCCTACATGCAACATTACAAGACCCCGACCCCTCACAAGACGCAACTAAATCTACTCAACCTACTCACAATGGCCGTGCAGTACTTCTTGTTTGCAGCCATAGCCACAGCCAACTGCTCCATGTTGGCAGCAGCAAACACCATCTCCATGCGCCTAACCCTCTGGCTCAGAGGATGGCACACGAACTTCGCATCTAAGAGATCCCTCATAAACCTCCCCTACCAAGGAGGTCATTTATTCGGTGAAAAGCTTGATCAACTCATCTCCGAAACCACGGGAGGGAAAAGCAAATTTTTTCCAACGAAAGTTCAAGCGGCCTTTTCGCCGCCAACAGCCACAATCACGATCTCACGTTCCCCACGGGACATCAAGATGGCCCACCTCAACCGCTAACACAAGCACAGGGCGGGCTTTCCACAGGGTCAACAAAAGCCCGCCCTCATTCAAAACCAATGCCACCTGGAAAAGCCATCCTAAACAAAGTCACCCTAAGGGCGCGAGACCTCTAAAATTCAAACGCATGACTCCTCACCCCCCTTCCCGCCCGACACCAGCATAATAGGTGGATGTCTCCACCACTTCTGCTACTTATGGCTCACTGTCGTGCATGACAATTGGGTCAGAGAACTGATTCGTCAGGCTACAAAAAAGAATTCTCATCCCAGCCCCAAATAGTTTTTTCCTCCCGCGTCCCCCCAAAACAAATGCTCATCCATTTTTCGAAGCCATCAATTCACTATTCAAATCCGGCATCATAAAACCGGTACCAAAGACCAAACAGTTCAAAGGTTTCTACTCAAACCTGTTCTTTGTTCCGAAAAAAGATGAAACAGTACGCCCTATTCTAGACCTCAAACTTCTCAACAAGTTCGTAAATGTCTGACAATTCAGGATGTAATCCCTACGTTTGGTAATCATGTCAGAGAGTTCTTAGCAACCATCAATATACAAGATGCATATCTCCACATCCCCATACTCCCTCCCCCCAAATATATCTGCGGTTCGCCGTTCAAAAATGCCACTTCCAACTCATCGCTCTGCCCTTTGGTTTGGCAACCGCACCCAAGGTTTTCACAAAGGTAATGGCGGCCGTCATGACCATCCTCCACTCGCGGGCAGTGGTCGTCCTCTTTACCTAGATGACCTGCTAATCAAGGGACCATCCTTCCAAACATGCCTTCGACAGCATCCAAATAATAACTGACAAGGTCTCCTGCCTGGGGTGGCACATAAACCTAGAAAAATCATCCCCGACACCTGTGCAACAATAAACTTTCTAGGGATGACCCTAGACATCGCACGAGGGCTAGTCATACCCCCTCAAGACATTGCCACAGCAATCCGCAAAGGAGTTCACACTCTTTGCAGTCGTCCACCCGAATGCCATCGCTTTGGCATGGGGGTCGTAGGAAAGATGGTAGCGGCAATGGAAACGGTTCCCTTTGCTCAACTACACTTCCAACCCTTACAGCTATCCCTACTCTCAGCTTGGGACAAAAGCCCCTTCAGCCTCGACTGCATACACCGCCTATCCACGCAGGTCAAATAGGCACTCAGATGGTGGACACGACCATCATCACTCACGCAGGGAAAATACTTTCTCCCACTCCAGTGGTAACCACCGACGCCAGTTTACTCGACTGGAGGGCCGTCTATTGTCAACACACGGCCCAAGGCTGCTGGATGTCCCAAGAGTCACACCTCCCAATCAACTTTCTGGAGCTGTGGGTGATCCGCTTAGCACTCCAACACTTTCACCACCTCCTAGCCGGCCGTCCCATCCGCACTCAGTCAATAATGCTACGGCAGTGACGTACATCAATCATCAGGGCAGCAAATGAAGCGCATCCGCAATGCACGAAGTGGATCATATCCTACACTGGACCAAGAAAGCCCAGTCAGTCATATCAGCAGTCCACATCCTGGGAGTCGACAACTGGGCAGCAGACTTCCTGAGCCGCCCGGGACTTGCCTCAGGAGAATGGTCCCTTCATCCGCAAGTCTTTCTACAAATCTGTCAGCGATGGGGAACCCCCAATGTAAACCTCATGGCATCAAGAATGAACTCAAAAATACCGGCCTTTGTAGCCAGGTCCTGGGACCCTCCTGCACTAGGAGTAGACTCACTGGTCTTCCCCTGGCGCCAATTCCAACTGCCATACTTCTTTCCCCCACTGCCACTGATCCCGCGAGTGATCAGAAAGATCAAAGTGGAAAAAGTCCAAATAGTACTCATCGCCCTGGACTGGCCACGACAAGCATGGACGCAGAGTTCGCACAGCTCCTCACTGACGCGCCCTGGCCACTCTGTCCATCACCGTACTTCTTGCCCAAGGTAGTGTCCCACTTTCACCTCAATGAGGACATCATCCTACCATCCTTCTGCCCCTTTCTTGTACACCGCTTTGAAAGGCAGCTTCATACCCTGGACCTAGTAAGGGCCCTCAGATGCTACATCTCCCAAACAGCCCCATTCCGTGAAACAGAAATGCTATTCATTATTCTCAAAGGGCGCAAGAAAGGCATGGCTGCTTCTAAGTCCACTTTTGCACTGTGGATCCGTTCGGCAATCCAAGAGTCATACCGCATCAAAGCATGCCAATCTCACCAGGGATCAAGGCTCACGCAACTCGATCAGTGGGCGCCTCATGTGCCATTCGCCACCAGGCCTCGACAATGCAGGTTTGCAAGACCGCAACCTGGTCCAGTCTGCACACCTTCACCAAACAACATCCCCACTCACGGTGACCCCAGACGCTACCCCCCCCCCCCGCCGAATCGGCTCTTCCCCTGTATCACCACCCGATCCCGACATAGGCATAACATTACAAATAGTTTTCTCACCAGGCTGCCGAGGGGCAGCCGCAACGCAGTCCTCCTCCGTCCGATCCTCCACAGATGAGTCCTCCGACACTTCTCCATCTTCTGCGCTGATCTCGCCATCCATGCCTCCCAGGGGTGCTCCGTCCGGAGTGTGCCTGCCCTGCCGCAACCCCCCTGGCCTCCGCGGCTGCAGGAGCACCCCCAGTCGGGCACTGCTTCTTCCTGTGAGACCGCTCCAGCGATCTCCGAACCGTCTCGCCAGCCACATCCCCCCGAGGTCTCTTCTGACCACAAGGGCCCCCGTCCCTAAGCCCATCCTGCCGACTGCAGGCGGGCCGCTCCTGATTTCACGACGCAGGGCCCCTCTGGGCCCTGCATCCGTGGATGCCTGCTGGGTGTGCCCCCTATGGGATCTACGGGCCACCGTTGCCGATCCCGGCTGGATCCTTCCAGCCCTGCGCACCGGGGACTCCCCACTGTCGCGCCCTCCACCAGCCACGGCCTGTGACCGTCCCATGGGATCCGTCCCCGGTGCATGCGCCGGTCTCCTCCTGGTTGCCCGTGGCTCCTCTCTATCAGGAAGCGCTCCGCCCCCCCGCCACCGCAGGGGGCCCCTTCTGATAGCGCCGGCCGCTCGGCGCACTCTCTTAACTGGCCCCCCCCGGGAACCGCCGTTACTATCCCACTCCTTGTTTCTGACCGCCGACCGGAAGTCGCCCGTGGGCCAGCTCCGTCTACTTCCGGTCCGGCGTTACCTCGCCGAGAATTTCTCCTAACGGCCGAAGAGGGCCCCTGGCTAGATGGGCATTCTCCTCGCCGCTGAGGGTCCCCACCGGAGCTCCTAGAGCGGGCCCTCCTCACACCTCCCGCCCCCGGGGAATAACGCTCCGGTGGCCTGGAGCAGCGGCCACGCAGGGATGGTGTGGAGGGGGCCGGTGCTGATGGGGGAAAGCAGGCAGCCCGTACGTAGGCCTGCACCGCCTGCGTCCCATGCACCGCTGCCGCTGCCTGGATTAAAGCCCCTAGGGAAGCCAAGTCCGCCATGATGTTGGTAAGTAGGCTGTGCTCACAGCAAACTGTGCACACTGTCCCCGGAAATGGACTGAGGGACTTCCTTCTTTGTCCCCAGTATCCTTCCCCTAAACTCCCCCTCTTCCTCTCTTAACCAAACCCCCTCCCCAGTTAACTGCATCCCTTGCATCCTACAAATAAACCAATAGCTACCTACTCCCATTAACTCCCTCCCTCCCCGAATGTCATGTGGCCCCTCCACCCTATGGGTTCCATGGCCTGCTTAAGTGATGACTTCCATATTGGGGATAATCAATTTAAACAACAGTTAAAAGCTGAAAATCAAAGTCCAATACCGCCTTTCTGACAACAGGACAGGAGAAGGAGAAGGGGTACTGTACAGTGTATGTATACAGAATAATACAGATACTGAGGATTACACCCAGTATACAGGACAGGAGAAGTGATACTGCACAGTGTATATATACAGAATAAGTCTAGTTGGAGTAAGAGGAGCACCACTGGGTCATAGTGTAATTATCAACATTCGGGTGCTCATTATGCCATGAGGGGGCAATATGAAAAATAAGAAAAAGCCATGGCATATGTACAAGCAAACCTGGGTAATTATCAAATTACAAAAATGTTTTATTAGACACAAATACAGACAAAAGTTTTAAAATCATTTAAAATCCACAATCCACAATTTAACAACAATGGGAGGTCCAACACATAAGTAGGTCATACAAAGTTGTGTCTGAAAAGGGGAACAACATAGGAGGTCAAAAAACATCAATGTTCAATCATTACTATGGGAGTAAGAGTCACATATCATTTACACTGTAGACCAAACTTATAGACATACCATATGGTTATGAATCATACCATACCATACCATATGGTTATGAATCAAGGAATGATTAGTTATAAATATACCGCACTATGTATAGGGGCTTACACATGGGGAACCCAATAGTGATTACATAAACAACCATTACAAGTAGATTACCAAGGGTGAGGAATAATAGCCAATACACTTGCAATTTCCTGTATATAATCGTCACATCACCACCCTGTTATATACAGTTGAGGTAGCTAGATCCCAGACTTAAGGCCCTTTCACATCAACGTTTTTTTCAAATCGCGGCAGATGCGGTGAAAAAAACGCATCTGCCGCGATTACCGCATACCGGCTGCACTTGCGGCACGGTTGCGGTAAACGCCATACAATGTATAGGCGGACTTGCGGCAGGTGCGGCAAGTGCGGTTTTGGCACTTGCGGTAGGTGCGGCCGCGGAAAAAAATGCTGTCAGCCGCGTTTTTTTTCGCGACCGCACCTGCCGCAAGTGCCAAAACCGCACTTGCCGCACCTGCCACAAGTCCGCCTATACATTGTATGGCATTTACCGCAACCGCGCCGCAAGTGCAGCCGGTATGCGGTAATCGCGGCAGATGCGGTTTTTTCACCACATCTGCCGCGATTTGAAAAAAACGCTGATGTGAAAGGGCCCTTAGTGTTTTGGAAATCCTACCTGGACAACCAATTTTATAGTGCAGCATAATGTGGTCTTAAAGAGGACCTGTCACCAAACCAGGCATGGTGATCTAATTACAGCACTGGAAGCAGCATGTCTGCAGCATCCAGGCAAGGTGTCCCCCAGCCCTTGAGCCCCCCTGTACCCCGAGTAAATACACTTAGAAAACTTACATCCTGCAGCCAGAAAGCAGGTGGCTAGAGGCTGGAGCCGAAGGGCACATTAACACCCCCTGCATGTTTAATCTGCCCACCGCTGCCAATCATGGTCTCCCTCATCTGTAGTATAACACAGAGTTTACTTTAGAAATGGCAGTTTAGCCCCGCCCCCAGCAGTGACGTCACCGCTTATACCCGCCCTGCTCTATGGTTAACATAGAACAGGGCGGGGAAAGGTGGTGATGTCAGAGCAGGAGGCTGGCTGCCCCACCTCCTACAGTGACATCACCAATTATACCCGCCCTGCTCTATGTTAACTCTGTGTTATAATACTGAAGAGGGAGACAATGATTGGCAGCGGTGGGCAGATTACACATGCAGGGGGTGCGAATCTGCCCTTTGGCTGCAGCCTCTAGCCACCTGCTTTATGCTTGCACAATGTAAGTTTTTTAAGTGTATTTACTCGGGGTACAGGGCTGCTCAAGTGCTGCTCAGTGGGGAGTATGGTCCTTCTACCACTGATCTGGCGACAATTTAGCCGCCTGGGTGACTATGGAGCTACACTCCAATGACCTCTTTGTTTGATATCTGCATTACCCATAGTATATCTGAGTGATATTTATGGTTTCCCACACTGGGTGGAATTGTGTTACTAATACTGTGGCACTTTATAACACAAATATTTGTCAGCATTGAAACTGATTGCCATTTATGACCACATATCCATTAACAACTAAGCCTGTGTGGTTTCAGTGTTATTCTCTATACATATTCTTATAGATACATATAGTTGCTTAAACATGGGGCTACTTATATTGGCGTTTAGCCATATTATATCTTAATACTGTATCTCTTTATACTGCAGTCCTATTTGACATGCAGGGATAAGATATACAATAGACTTAAGACCACATTAATTGCACTATAAAATTGGTTGCCCAGGGGGGATTTCCAAAACACTAAGTCTGGGATCTAGCTACCCCAACTGTATATAACAGGGTGGTGATATGACGATTATATACAGGAAATTGCAAGTGTATTGGCTATTATTCCTCACCCTTGGTAATCTACTTGTAATGGTTGTTTATGTAATCACTATTGGGTTCCCCATGTGTCAGCCCCTATAGGTAGTGCGGTATATTTATAACTAATCATTCCTTGATTCATAACCATATCGTATGGTATGGTATGATTCATAACCATATGGTATGTCTATAGGTTTGGTTTACAGTGTAAATGATATGTGAGTCTTACTCCCATAGTAATTATTGAACATTGATGGTTTTTTGACCTCCTATGTTGTTCCCCTTCCCTACTTATGTGTTGGACCTCCCATTGTCGTTAAATTGTGGATTTTAAATTTTTTGTCTGTATTTGTGTCTAATAAAACATTTTTGTAATTTGATAATTACCCAGGTGTGCTTGTATATATGCCATGGCTTTTTTACAGAATAATACGATACTGAGGATCACACCCAGTACACAGGACAGGAGAATTATACCCAAGAGGCTGTGCTATATAGATAGGAGGCTGTGGGTATATACGGTAGATAGCCAAGACTCAGCCAGATCCTGGAGATGGAAAAATATGAAAGGTGGCGGCAGAAAGTCCAATGCTGGGCGCAGAGAAGAAAAGAATCTATGGAGGCACTGGGAAATACAGAGCACGAACTCTGCCCACAGGAAAACTTTCTGATGCTGCACATTACAGACTGCGGGCTGTGTGCACATAGCAGCCTGCGGGCTGTGTGCACATTGCAGCCTGCGGGCTGTGTGCACATTGCAGCCTGCGGGCACATTGCAGCCTGCAGGCTGTGTGCACATTGCAGGATGCGGGCAGTGTGCACATTGCTGGCTGTGGGCTGTGTGCACATGGCAGACTGGCCGCTGTGTGCACAAGGCAGACTGCGAGCTGTATGCACATTGCAGGCTGGTCACTGTGTGCACATTGCAGGCTGGCAACTGTGTGCACATTGCAGGCTGGCAACTGTGTGCACATTGCAGGCTGGCAACTGTGTGCACATTGCAGGCTGGCTGCTCTATGCACATTGCAGGCTGCAGGCTGTCTGCACATTGCAGGCTGTGTGCACATTGCAGGCCTCAGGCTGCTGTTATGCACATTGCAGGCTGCGGGCTATCTGCACATTGCAGGCTGCGGGCTGTCTGCACATGGCAGGCTGGCCACTGTATGCACATGGCAAACTGGCCACTGTATGGACATGCAGACTGTGGGCTGTATACACATTGCAGGCTGCGGGCTGTATACACATTGCAGGCTGCGGGCTGTGTGCACATTGCAGGCTGTGGGTTGTGTGCACATTGCAGGCTGGCTGCTGTGTGCACATTGCAGGCTGTGGGCTGTATGCACATTGCAGCCTGGCCGCTGTATGCACATTGCAGCCTGGCCGCTGTATGCACATTGCAGCCTGGCCGCTGTATGCACATTGCAGCCTGGCCGCTGTATGCACATTGCAGACTGCAGCTGTATGCACATTGGAGCTGGCCGCGTATGCACATTGCAGCTGGCCGCTGTGTGCACATTGCGTGCTGGCCGCTGTGTCCACATTGCAGGCTGGCCGCTGTGTGCACATTGCAGGCTGGCCGCTGTGTGCACATTGCAGGCTGGCCGCTGTGTGCACATTGCTGGCTGGCCGCTGTGTGCACATTGCAGGCTGGCCGCTGTGTGCACATTGCAGGGCTGGCCGCTGTGTGCACATTGCAGGCTGGCCGCTGTGTCCACATTGCAGGCTGGCCGCTGTGTGCACATTGCAGGCTGGCCGTTCTGTGCACATTGCAGGCTGCGGGCTGTCTGCACATTGCAGGCTGGCCGCTGTGTGCACATTGCAGGCTGGCCGCTGTGTGCACATTGCAGGCTGGCCGCTGTGTGCACATTGCAGGCTGGCCGCTGTGTGCACATTGCAGGCTGGCTGCTCTGTGCACATTGCAGGCTGTGGGCTGTGTGCACATTGCAGGCTGCGGGCTGTGTGCACATTGCAGGCTGGTGCTCTATGCACATTGCAGGCTGCGGGCTGTCTGCACATTGCAGGCTGGCTGCTGTATGCACATGGCAAACTGCGGGCTGTATGCACATTGCAGGCTGCGGGCTGTATGCACATTGCAGGCTGCGGGCTGTATGCACATTGCAGGCTGCGGGCTGTGTGCATATTGCAGGCTGCAGGCTGTGTGCATATTGCAGGCTGCAAGCTGTGTGCACATTGCAGGCTGCGGGTTGTATGCACATTGCAGGCTGCGGGTTGTATGCACATTGCAGGCTGCGGGCTGTGTGCACATTGCAGGCTGCGAGTTGTGTGCACATTGCAGGCTGGCCGCTGTATGCACATTGCAGGCTGGCCGCTGTATGCACATTGCAGGCTAACCGCTGTATGCACATTGCAAGCTGGCCACTGTATGCAAATTGCAGGCTGGCCGCTGTATGCTCATTGCAGCTGGCCGCTGTATGCACATTGCAGGCTGGCCGCTGTATGCACATTGCAGGCTGGCCGCTGTATGCACATTGCAGGCTGGCCGCTGTATGCACATTGCCAGCTGCCGCTGTATGCACATTGCCAGCTGAGTGCTGTATGCACATTGTAGGCTGCGGGCTGTATGCACATTGTAGGCTGTGGGCTGTATGCACATTGCAGGCTGGCTGCTGTATGCACATCTGAGAGTGCTTGTGTATATCTTGTATACATAGCACTATACTTTATATACTGGTCCACACTACATGCAGTATATATGCACACTAGTACAGCATGTAGTGTGGACCTGTATATAAAGTATATGTTCTGTAGAGACAGTCAGACACACAGACACTTACAAACACACAGACAGACACAGACATAATACTCACATACAAGACCTGTGATGATGTCACATAATTAGCTCAAGGAGGGAACAAAGATATGATGATGGTGGGTGGGCCCAGGATGTGACTGATCTGTCGATCCTGATTAATCTGAGTAGGGCCCCACCCCCTTCACAATTGTGGCCCCGCATCCTGAATTCCGCGGCCGCTCGGCGGCAGACGACTTTCAGCAGCAGGCCTGCGGCCGGAGGAGTGTGCAACCCCTGCAGCCCATCAATGGGCGGCCCATCTGGAAAAGTCCCGCCTATGAGTCCGGGCCTGAATATTGCACATTCTCCTTACCATTATTTATATGTTTGTGACTTCGCACATCTATACCATTTTATTGTGAGCATATTAGAAAAAGAAGTCACACTCTGTGTTTAACATTCTTAATCACAGCCTAATACTGTACTGCAACACCCAGGAAAGCAGTGACATTAATTCATCAACACTGTACCCTAGATTTATGTGTATGTGGTTTCTGTGTTGATCATAGCTGCACATTGGTCTCTGTGTTATTTCCGCCTGTATTTATCATCCTGTTTGCATCATGTTGTTATAATACAAGATTTTTGTATTTTAATTTAACATTGAGTGGGTCTCCTTCTATGTAAGGAGTTTTGGCTGTGTAAAATTCCCCACTACTTATATATCTATAAGATGCCAGTGTTGTTGGGCTACTTAAACAATCATGTAGCCCCTCATCAGGCCCCATAAATTATATTCATGCTCCCAATAAATTTTAATCACATTTATACACATTAACATACTGTAGGCACAAGTCTTGTTTCTGAGGCGGAGGTCTCGCTCTGGGTGAAATAGAGAGGGGTATTTGGTGTATTTAGTGCAGAAAAACCCGCGGCAAGAATTGACATGCTGCAGATTTTCCCCGCACTAAAATACGCAGCATATCTGCTGCAGAAAAAAGAACCGTTCGGACAGGAATTAGCAAAACCCACTGACTTTGCTGGGAAAACATGCTGCTGCATATTTGGTGCAAATATGCTGCTTATGTGCATCCTGCGAATGTGCCCTCAAAGAGCCCCTGGCATGCCACAAGAGAAACCCCACACAAGTGATCCCATTTTGGAATCAAGACCCTTCAAGGAATTCAAGCTTGGTTGTAGTGAAACTCTAGATCTCACAGGCAAATATTTTTTAAAAAACATTTTTTGCACAGCTATATTTGAGAGCTATAACTTTTCTGCTAACCGAGTCTTGTGAGGGCTTGTTTATTGCAGCACGAGTTGCCATTTTTATTCATATAATTTTTGGGCACATAACATTTTTTAATCTCTTTTCTATTCAGATTTTTGGTAGTCGTAATTAACAAAAAACAGCAATTCTTGAATTTTTTCATGGTATTGACTGCTTGGTAAAAGTAATAAGATGGCTTTAATCTTTGGGTCATTAATTGAGATGCGCGCACTTTAAAACGTGTTTGCATATTTCAAATTCAGCATGAATATTGCACATTCTGTTCGCAATCAGAAACCCAAGCAATTTACCCCAAAAAAATTGCAGAATACGGCTTCAAAAACAAAGTTTGAAATTTAAAATGGTCCTAAAACTGTCCCTGATTGTTTGGGGCCAAATTACTCGCCAGAAGACCCGTTGGCTGTTCCCAGATTCTTTCAATTTGTAGAATTTTATTGAGCTTTAAAAAAAAAAAAAAAAAAAAAAATTATTATGTTTTTTTTTTATTTTTTGGAATTTTTAATTTTATAATTATTATATATATATACAAACCGTCATTATTGCAGAGGGTCATCAGCATGTGAGGTCATCATTTCTACACTCATGTAATAGCAATTCATGATTTATATGCATGGTCTTATAGGTCAGTTCAAACTTATGAAGCACCATGTTGTGGATATTGCATCTTGAAAATGTGCAATCACTTTATTCTCATTCCATACATTTACAAAACAGAGTTTTGTCATGTGCACAAGTGTGTTATATGTAATGTTCAACTTGTTCTTGCATTCTGCCCACTAGCCTTATTTAGCAATCCAGATGAATTGGTGGAGGTGAGCTAAATAAACTTATTTGTTTTCATTATTTCTCCTCCAAATATGTCAGGTTTCAATTATAACTTCCCTCAACGACAAGCTCAGGTGTTACCTGTGGCATGGGGAATGGGATTTGTAAGGCTGCTTTCACATCAGCAGTAATCGCTGATCGCAGCAGTTGCGGTGAAAAAAACGCAACTGCCACGATTACCGCATAACGGCTGCACTTGCGGTTCACCTGCGGCAAGCCCCGTGAAATGTCTATGGGGCTTACGGCAGGTGCGGCAAGTGCTGTACAGTTGCGGTTTCGGCACTTGCCGCAGATGCGGCCGCGAAGAAAACGCGGTCAGCTGCGGTTTTTTCGCAGCCGCATTTGCCGCAAGTGACGAAACCGCACTTGCCGCACACTTACCGCAAGCCCCATAGACATTGCATGAGGCTTGCCACAGGTGAACCACAAGTGCGGCCGTTATGCGGTAATCACGGCAGTTGCGTTTTTTTTTCACCGCAACTGCCACGATCAGCAATTACTGCTGATGTGAAAGGGGCCTTAGTCAGGTACTTTTTGTAGCCCATACCATAAAGGGGTCAATGAGGAGCTAGGCAACAATAATGAGCAAACAATAATTTCCTGTGATTGTTTGTGTTCTGGCACTGGAAGAGTTGGGCCCCTAGGCCAAGGAAAGAGGCATCCCTGCAGAGGCCAGCGCCATCTTGGAATTGACAGTGCAACACAGCAGCACTCTGCTACAGTTAGTTTGCCACGGTGTTCATGCAGTACACAGTTTGGCTTTTTGGATCCACCGCAATATATTCCTGCCCTAGAGGATGTAGTATCTTATAAAATAAAAGAATGGAAGAAAGATCCAAGGTTTCCTTTGGAAACTATTATCCTACGCATTTAATAGCCATACAGCTACTTCCTTAGGGCAGAAACATCCTTTAGGTCCATACTTTTCCTAACATACTGCTTTCACACCTGGTGGATCAGTGTAGTAGCCATTGATGTTTTGAGTGGTGGATGTGACCGACTCACAACCTAATCAGGGGACCCTCACCAATCACACTATTTTGCTTAGTTTATCATTGGATTAGGCCCTATATTGTGCTTCTTTGCTATAATTGCCCTGGAGAATGTCATCTTCCTCACCACCCCAGGAGCAAAGGGTGTGTCAACACCAGAACCAGGGAAGCCCACAGAGGACATGGACACATAAGTTACCTGGAACTCCACCACACCACCCACATTGGGCAGTGAGGTCTGGATCCAGTGCTGGGATCAGATACTAGAGGAGAACATGAAGAGCTCACAGTCAGGAGGTGAGCATTCCGCAGGAGCACCAGGTGTCACAATTTGGAGGATCTTGCAGCATGCCTGGCTGTACTACACCTGCAGCCAGTGCCACAGCTGCTGGATCTCCAAATCCAGGACCAGGAGATTGATGAGGAGGCAGGGGAGAATGAGGAAGAGGAGGATGCAGTGTGGGCAGAACCCCCTGTTTCCCAGCCATGTGTAGCAGCCTTGCCAGAGTCCTTTGACTGGGAGAATGCCTAGTGGAGACCTCTATCTACTCCAAGCAAATACCCAATACGGCATGACCCACCCTGCCCTGTCTCCTTTCTTGAAAAGATTCAGCTCATGGATGCCATCGCCCGTGGGTGGTTGCATCGGTCTAAGGCCATTCACTTTGATGACTAATGTCCCCTAGGCAAGGTAGTGGAATTTTTCCAAGATAGGGGGTTTGGCTTCCTAGCCGAACAAGGTGCTGTGGGTATTGGTGCTACATCAACCAGTCCACCCTCTTGTGTGATCATCTTCCCAAAAGACTCCGTACAATCTTTGTTGGGGATGATGAAGGTTATGGGCAGCAAAGAGCAGGTCGCGATTGGCGTAAGTCGGGTTGCCACCAATGACGACTTTGAAAGGTGGCAGCAGAAGGCCGAACAGGAGAGAATGTGACATTGGGTGGAGGCCAGGGCTCTCTTGGTTAGCCAGCTAGCTGAACCCAATCCCACAGGGCCATTGATCTTAAAGGGCCTGTCAATGTTGTCCAAGTTAGTCCTGTCTCTTCTAAAGGGGGTGGTCATTCCCTAATTCTTCCATCATCTTCTCCAGAGGTTGCCATGATGGGGGGCGCTGGTGGAAAGGTGATAGCGGAGAATGCTCTTGGAGGCGAAGCACTTGTGCCAATCCTCTAGACTGTCTGGCACCATAACACCATGAGCAACATCAACCTCTATCCCGGGCAGCAATGACAAAGCTGCTGTAGAGTTACTACTCATCAAAGTGGTCTTCCCTAACAAAAGGCGTGTTGTTGGGTTGCTAACCCGTCCCTTAGTTGACATTTTGTCCAAAGAAGGATTTTTTTAATTTAGTTGTTTTTCAGTTCTGTGAGGAGCTAAGCCTGTATTTTTGTTCATTTTATTTCTCCCCTTCCAAAGTTTAGTTGTGCTTCCAACTGCTGGTGCATGCAGTGTTTAGGCTACAACTCAAAGCCCTTATTTTACTCTGCCGTTAACGGACTTTGCACAATTTTAATGGAGTTTGCTGATCCTGTTGGGACATCTTTCTAATAGGCTACTTTCACATATTGAGTATTTGGTCAGTATTCTGCATCAGTATTTATAAGCAAAATCAAAAAGTTGAACAATCAGAGGAAAAGTATAACAGAAAGACGTCACCACTTCTGCATTTTTCTTACACTCCTGGTTTTGACTTACAAAAACTGATGTGAAAACTGACCAAAACTGAACATTTGAAGGTAGCCTTATACCAACAAAACAATTTTTAGATCGTGCTCTTGCAAGAACTAATAAATTACTATAGCTGACAGACCAAAATGTCATTATTTGAAAATTTGCATATTTCCTAGAGGAGGGATGTGGCTTTAAATCTCCTTACCTACTTAACTGTCTAGTTATGGTTGCAGGAAAACTCCTCTCCATAAGGTAGATAGCAAGTTCCAGACCTCGTCTAAGCCCACTCACACAGCCAGATCAGAATATCCCACACACTACACAGATGAGGGGCAGTTACCCCAAAACGCAGCGTCTGTATTTAGGGGTTCTGATCTGGCAAAAACTCCCTAGTCATATTGAAAAGCTTGTTAGAAAGCGACTATGACTTTGAGGAGCTACTTAAAGGTGGCGCTGGGGTTCATCCACTTCCTTACAGAAGTGAAAATTTGCATTATTTGACCTCCTGATTTCATATAACTCATAGGCAGTCTGCGATTCTGTCAAATGGTTGCCGATATGGCCATCTAAATGCTGCAATCACAGTTGATTGTGGTATTCAGAGGATTAACCCCTTTAATCACCAAGCTAATTTTGATATTAATAACCAAGCTTCAACATATCCCAGTGATTCAGACACTGTTTTCATTCTAAACATTGCCCTTTATGTTAGTGGTAACTTTAGGTCAATATTTGCTGCTTTTATTTTTGAAAATATTGGAATTTTGACAAACACTTGAAAATTTCCCAATTTTCAAAGTTTACATGTTTATATCATTAACCCCGTCCCGACCTTTGACGTTGTACAACATTATGGCAGGATGGTGGTCATGTAGCCCCAGTGACCGAGGTCGGCGAAAAGTCACCGGGGGAGACCTCTGCTCAACCTCAGGGGGTGGCTTTGCCACCCAGCACCTTTGATCACTGTGATTCGATGTTGAACTCCCCAACAGCCAATCACAGCGATTGTCACTCTCAAGCATTGGAAGGGGCTGTCATAGCCCCTTCCATAGGATGGAGTGCTGAAGGGAACAGTTATCCCCCCCTCCGGTGCTAATGGGAGTGATCTGATAGAATTATTCATCCCCATCAGTGTAAGCATAGCTGCGGTGCTGCCACTACACAGCCTTTGCCCGGCCACTCAGTCCTCCATCCGCTCGCTTCCTGATCCCTCTACCCTCCCTTCCTGTGCCCGCTCCTCTCCTCTATCCACTACCCTCCTGTAAAGATCTTTGTGGTCAGCGCGGCATTTGATCCCAGCTCTTTTTACTCTTATCTGGATTCTTCAGTTCTCAGCTGGGAGCCTGCAGCGACCTCTTGTGTGCTTTTATTGTAGTTGTGACACTCACAACTACATCAGGTGAGTTTAACTATTGGGGTCTGAGGGACCTGTATAATAGTGGTACTACTCTATGTGCGCTTCCTTTCTCTTTTAATTTACACTGCCCTCCTGTGTCAGTTCACCTCTCCAACTCCATCTGTCCCCTGCAGTACTGTGCTTGCTTGCTGCCCGTGTGGAGCCCACTGGGACGTGGTACTCGGCACCGGATCGGGGTACTGCTGGGGGATGTCACGGCGGTCCTGGTCCAGACCGTGTCCCGGGTTCGCACAAGTAAATGGGGTTTATTTACAAGGGATTAGGTTTGTCGTGACGCCACCCATGGGATGTGGTCAGGGTGACCACCGCTGCTGCAGAACCTCCGGGGATGATGTTTGGCAGCTGTAGATGGAACAGCTTTCCGCAGGTAGAGCCTGGTTCCCCGGGGCAGTGGTAATTAAAGTCTGTGATGGTTCTTATAGATGTTACAGGAAAGTAGGGGTAGTAGTAGAGATGATGAGAGTGGAGGCAATAGCAGTTTATGAGGGAAAGTAGGGTTTCAGCACAAGGATCACACACACTCACGTTTGTTGTCGTTTTCCAAGTCTTTACTGTGCAGATGGTAAAGCAGAGTATTGTCTACGGAGTCTGTACCAGGGCCGGGTTACTCCCACCCTGACCGGGTCTTTGGCTTCCTACTTCTGCGCTTTGTGTGTGGCCCTGCTGCCGCTTTTAGCTGAACTGCTGGCCCTGTCTCCCCTCACGGGTACCAATCTGCTAGGCAACTTGAGTCCTCTGTGTCACTGACCCCTCCGTGTTGCTTTGCTATGGTACAGTGAAGATGGTGGACCTTCACTATTCTGGTATTCACTGTCCTGTCTGTCTCAGGCACAGCATCAGATCCGGTATCCGTCCTAAGCGCCTTTCCGGGGTGAGTTCAGGGTAACTCCTTGTCCCGGGTGTGTTCCTCTGTTTCTCTGACTCCTTCCCTCAGACCTCTCAGGACCTCCACTTCAACTCGACTCCCTCTTCAGCTCCAACCCAGACTAAACAGACTAACTGTCACTCCTGCTCTGAGGTAAACAACATTAGCTCCTCCCACTCTTGCAGGTGCCACCTAAGCTCCTCCCACTTTCTAGTGTAGTGTTGTGTGGGGTGCAAACCCGTGTTGCTGTTTCTGTGGCACATTAACCCTTGGGGTGCCACACCCGTTTACCTCCTTCCCTTCCCCTGTTCCTGTGTCGCTCCACTCCTCTGTCTTCTCCCCTCTTCCTATGCCGGCTGTCCGCTGCTCTTCTGATCACTATGGTAACCAGACATTGCAAACACTAATGGTGTACTGTATGGCAATGATCTGAAATACAGTGCTCAGTGTGACCCCAGAGACTACAGCAAGGGATCAAGTGTCCACTTGTTGTAGTCTATGAGGTTACAGTGATGGTGTACTGTATGGCAGACCATTGCCATATAGTGCACCATTAGTGTTGGCAACAGGGCTTCACAGAAGGGGGCAGGATTGTTGGAGATCCTATTACTACAATGCAGGTGTGCTGCCAAAACAAATAAACTCTGTAATACTAGACAGCCTATTGTGTTGTACAATATACTAGTGTTGAACTATAGTTTACACTATTGTTAAGCTATATCTTACACAATATGATGTATCCAACAGTGATTGAATCCGTTCTCAGAAATACATGCTGAAGGTTCCTGTATTGAAACATTCTAATTGCTGCTGTGTCCAATGTGCCTGCAACACCACACACTATGGTTAGAGTGAAGCAGTTTAACACAAGCTGTGCTGTTCATAATGATGTTACCTTGTTAATCCTGGTCGCCTGGACCATCAGCTGTTGAAAGCAGCTGAGTATATTAAACACTGCCGCTCACAGGAGGCGCGCTCGCATATCAGAGAGCTCCGGCCATGAGCAGGCTCTGGGTGGGTGATGTCACCGCTGGAGACCTGCCTCAGTGTAAATTATGGAGGCTTGCTGGGGCAAAAATCTACTGACACGTTTTCGAGGTAAATCACGTCCTTTCTTCCTCAGGGTATTACCCACACCAATCATGATCATTGATTAAAGGGAACCTGTCAGCTGTTTTAGCCCTTCTAACATATCCCTACCTGTCCCTGCAGCCACCTACTACTTTCCTAACATCCCTCTATGACCAATATTGCATTTATAACAGTGGAACAGAACAGTTTTTAAACTTACAAAATCTCTGACGATGGGGTGTTCCTGACGGGTAGGCAGTGTCTCCAGGGCCGTGCTCCCCCGCGTCACTGCTCTAATTACACCCTGATGGGCAGCATCATAGTGGAGCGCGACATCATTTGTTTTTAATTATTTATTTCATTTTACAGTACTGTGATGTCAGTCAATTGGTGCAGGGCCCAATAGCCAATCACAGACGCTGTCTCAAAGAATACATTCTAGATCTACCATGCTAGAATGTATGGGCTATTTCCAGATTACTACAACAGCAAATCACCCACTCTCTGTGACAGTGTTTGTGATTGGCTGTTGAACCCCTCTCTAGTGAATAACCAGTAAGTTAATGAGCGATAGAAGAATGTGGCTGGACACCAGAAAGTATAATGCTGCTGGGTAATCACTATCTTCATTCTTTTTACAGCTCTCCCATACCCAAACTATAACATGGACTTCCCAGGGAGGTTCATTTGTGGTCTGTGCCCAAACACTAGGTGTTCGTCACGACCCTGAACTGTATAGTTTGGGCTTGCCCATCCCTTTTTAAAAGGTGAAACTGGACCCCATAATTTATTGCACGATTTCTCCCAAATGCTGTGATGCCCTATATGTTGGCAAATAGACGCTCCACTATTTAACTTTTGGAGCACAGATTTTGCAGGTGACATATACAGAGCCCCTAAGGTAGTAGAACAGCAGAAAATTACCAAAAGTAATTTTGTAGAAATTGCACCTCTCAATGAATTCATTAACGAGTGCAGTTATTATTTTGTAACATCCACACCATGCTTTTTCCAGGATAAATGAAAACATTCCATCTTGGTGCCCGTACATTGAGGCCAGCTAGTACTTCTGGACACATGCACCCTGTAAATTGTTAATTTGCCTCTTTTCACTACAATAGTGCTAAAAAGATGGCTTCTTACTGCTGTTTAGGGTGGAGGCACACTGTCATGCATCAAAAACGGAGCGTTTTTGATGCATGACAGTGATGCGAGTGCTGTGCAAGTGTGTTGCAAGTGTGGTGCGAATGTGGTCCGAGTGTGCTGCGAGTATTGTGCCAGAGTGATGAATGTGGTGTGACTGTGGTGCGAGTGTGGTCAGTGTGCAATGCGTTTTTAACATGGTCTTTCTCAGGCTGTATGTGCTACAATAGCTAAATCAGGTTTAATAGGCTCCCGCTGTTACTTCCGGGGCCGCCTATTAAGCTCATTACATATTCACTGCACTGTCATACTAACAGCCAATCACAGGAGCTCACACTCTATGGGAGCCTCTGTGATTGGCTGTTGTAATCAGACTGAATTTTCCCAATCTGGACAGTGATTCTGCTTGGTTGCCATACACATTAGTGTATGGCAACCAACCTGGCGTTGTAGGGTGTCAAATAAATAATTATTTAAAAAAAAAAACGCGTGGGGCTTCGCAGCATTTTTAAGTCTAGCCCGATGAAAGCAGGCAAACTGCGAGCTGCCACCCTCAGCTGCTTAATTTCCCATTGGCTGGCAAAAAAATGTGTGGGCTCCGCCCTATTTTCCATGCCATCCAAGGTAAAACTAGGCAGCTGAGGGCTGGTATTCTCAGCGGGGTGAGGGACCATTGTTATAGGGCCCCCCCACACTAAAGAATAGCAGCCCGCAGCCGCCCCTGAAAATGGCGCATTAATAATAAGCGCCATTTCAAGGCGCCTTACCGGGCTCTTCCAGCGGCCCTGGTGGCGGTGGCACGCTGGGTAATAAAGGGGTTAATACCAACTTTGTTATACAAGCTGGTATTAAGCCCGAGATTCTTAATGTCAGGCCAAGTTTGACCCGGCCACTAAGAATCTCCAATAAAGGGTTAAAAAAACACAACACAGAGAAAAATTCTTTATTAAAAATAAAGACACAGACACCATTAGGGACTCCATCTTTATTACCACCACATATCCCTCCAAAGATCCAGGTCTTCTCTCTTCCTTCTTCTCTCTTCTGTCTTCCTTCTTCTTCTTTTCAACTCATTCAGCTCTGCTACATCACACCACAGGGGGCGGAAATGCGTTCCCCTGCTGTGTGATGAGTCAGTGAGGCTGTGAGCATTAAGTGGTGACATCACCGCCGGCCCCGTTGCTATAGTAACCAAACTATCGGTTACTATAGCAACGCTTAAAGGGATCCTGTCACCCCCAAACCACCTCCTAAGCTATTAAAAGCTGTCCCTAGAGCATATTAACACTTACCCTACACTCCTTTTAGCTCCTAAATGCATATATTGAAACTGAATATAAACGTTATAAAAGTACCTCATTACTGATGTTAATGAGTGACTATGGTATTCATAGTCACCCAGCCAGGCTGTCCCTCTTCATAATATCACGCCTGTATAGGCGTGATCTTCATCATACATTCAAATGCGCGCCTCCCTGCGCGCCTCCCCACTCTCCTGTTCTGGCCGGGCTTCAGTGTGTGGCTGTATGACGCTATTCGCGTCATTTCCGGCGCCGGGTGACGTATGTACACCCACGCCGCTGTTAGAGCTCCAAGCCCCATACTGCGCATGCGCAGTGCGCGTTTTGAAGCTAACAGAGCGGCACGGGTGTACATACCGTCACCCGGCGGCGGAAATGACGCGAATCGCGTCATACAGCCCCACACTGAAGCCCGGCCGGAATAGGAGAGTGGGGAGGCGCGCAGGGAGGCGCACATTTGAATGTATGATGAAGATCATGCCTATACAGGCGTGATATTATGAAGAGGGACAGCCTGGCTGGGTGACCATGAATACCATAGTCACTCATTAACATCAGTAATGAGGTACTTTTATAACGTTTATATTCAGTTTCAATATATGCATTTAGGAGCTAAAAGGAGTGTAGGGTAAGTGTTACTATGCTCTAGGGACAGCTTTTAATAGCTTAGGAGGTGGTTTGGGGGTGACAGGATCCCTTTAAGCTGTGCCGACAGCACAGCACCTCGACTCATTCATAAACTGCTGGATTTAACTCCCTGCTTACAGATCACTGCAGCGCCAGTAAGCAGAGAGTAACTGTGCTGTGACAGCGGCTGGTATATGTGCCGCTCATACTGCAGCCGCTGTCACAGCAAAGGAAGAGAGAAGACCTGGATCTTTGGAGGGATATGTGGTGGTAATAAAGATGGAGTCCCTAATGGTGTCTGTGTCTTTATTTTTAATAAAGAATTTTTCTCTGTGTTGTGTTTTTTTTAACCCTTTATTGGAGATTCTTAGTGGCCGGGTCAAACTTGGCCTGACATTAAGAATCTCGGGCTTAATACCAGCTTGTATAACAAAGCTGGTATTAACCCCTTTATTACCCAGCGTGCCACCGCCATCAGGGCCACTGGAAGAGCCCGGTAAGGCACCTGGAAATGGCGCTTATTATTAATGCGCCATTTTCAGGGGCGGCTGCGGGCTGCTATTCTTTAGCGTGGGGGGCCCTATAACAATGGGCCCTCACCCGGCTGAGAATACCAGCCCTCAGCTGCCTAGTTTTACCTTGGATGGCATGGAAAATAGTGCGGAGCCCACGCATTTTTTTTGCCAGCCAAGGGGAAATTAAGCAGCTGAGGGTGGCAGCTCGCAGTTTGCCTGCTTTCATCGGGCTAGAATTAAAAATGCTGCGAAGCCCTATGCATTTTTTTTTTAAATAATTATTTATTTGACACCCTACAACGCCAGGTTGGTTGCCATACACTAATGTGTAATGCAACCAAGCAGAATCACTGTCCAAATTGAAAAAATCCAGTCTGATTGCAACAGCCAATCACAGAGGCTCCCACAGAGTGTGAGCTTCTGTGATTAGCTGTTAGTTTGACAGTGCAGTGAATATGTAATGAGCTTAATAGGCGGCCCCGGAAGTAACAGCGGGAGCCTATTAAACATGATTTAGCTATTGTAGTCATGGTGCTACAAACTCGCACCGTCTGCTGTATGGGGGCGAGATTTTCTCGCCCCCATACACTTGCATTGCGCTCACACGCGTCAGAATCGCGTGCAGTCGCAGCATGCTGCGACTGCACTTGCTTCTGACTTGCAATGCGACTTAGGTGCGTGGGACTCGCACCAGTGTACCCTGCCTGATAGGGCAACACTGGTCCGAGTGCAATGCGTTTTTTTTTGCAAGCGTGAGACTCGCGCGAGTCTCACGCCAGTGTGCCTCCACACTTAGGCACAGTGGGAATAAGAAGGAGGATGGCATTTGGATTTGGGAGTGCGGATTTCACAGGAATTTATTTGATAGCCATATTGTCACTCCAGTGAGAAAGTGGATGAACTCTAGCACCACCTTTAGGTAGCTCCTCAAAGTTATAGTCAGCTTTCTGACAAGCCTTTTAATATGACTAAGGATTTGTGCCAGATCAGAACCCTAAACTAGAGACGCTGTGTTTTGGGGTAACTGCTCCTCATCAATATAGTGTGTGGGATATTATGATCTGGCTGTATGAGAGGCTATAGATGAGGTCTGGGGAACTTGCTATCTACCTTAGGCCTCTTTCACACATCCGTGTCACCACGGACGTGTGAAGCAGGGCTTTTTGGGGGCGGGGCGTACCTCTATGTGTGACACAATGGGTGCTGTCTGTGTGCTATCTGTGGATGCACATATAGCACACGGACAGGCTGTCACCGCACACTCCTCTCCTCCAGCGACGCTGCTTCTCTCACTTCCGGGCTGCTGTCAAGCTCAGTGAAGTGAATATTCATGAGCCTAATGAGTGGCACCAGAAGTGAGAGGAACTGTCAGCACTGGAGCAAGGTATGAAATTCTTTATTTTTAGGGTTGTCACTTTTGTCCGTGGTCCGTGCACACGAATGACATCCATGTGCATGGACGTTTCACGGCAAAAGCGGTCCGTGCCTCCACAAAAAAATGGACATGTCACCGTGTGGAGCACACGGACACGCATTTGCTCCACACGGATACATGGTCCGTACGGAAAAACCGGTGTGTGCATAGGACCATAGGGGAACATGTGACGGACCACCCACATGCCGGAGGTACGGATGTGTGAATGAGGCCTTATGGAGAGGAGTTTGCCTGCAACTATAGGGAGACAGTTAAGTAGATGAGATTTGAAGCCGCATCCCTCCTCTAGGAAATATGTAAATTGTCACTCCATAATAGACACAAAACGTACTGTGTATATTGACTGAGATCAAAAAGCGTAAGTCAATTTTCATAAATGACAATTTTATTGGATACAAAAAACATCAAAACAGTGCATATGAAAAAATGAAAACACAAGTAAAAGATTGTGCAACCACAATCGTGTACAATACCACAGCAATGCAATACTCACTACATGTCACAATGGACAGAAATAAACAAGCAGGAATTCATTAATTTGTTATACAATAACTCAGTCCCCGTCGGGGCTCTTAGTCAAACACAAATTATGTTCAGCTGTGTGGGGAAACCCACACTGATAGAAACAAAAAGTGATGAATACTAAAAGATTCAATGCACTATGTGTCAAACATGAATTCACCTTTATATCTCAGAATATCTCAGTCCCCATTGGGGCTATAAGGGTAAGTTCACACAGGAAGGTTTAGTGGCGTTCAAACCGTCAGAAAACCGCTGGAAATTATCAGTTCTGAGCTCTGAAGTCTCCAGCTGTGTTCCGGCGGTTTTCCGGCGTTTTTTTACAGCATGTGCACAGCGGTTTATAGTCTTTTTTCCCAGCGGTTTTTCCAGCGGTTTTCTATGAAGGATTTTGTTCATGGAACCGATCCAAAACCGCTGGGAAGAATTGACATGTTGTATGCTGCTAAACCGCTCAACCGCTGGCGGATCCGCTCACATAAACCGACTATGTGTGCACAGCGGTTTCTAAATTGCATAGGGTTACTTGTAAGTCCTAAAGCTGCTAAGGATTTACATAAATTTAAATAAAACCTATGCTAAACCGCCGGCGGTTTTCGCTGCTAAACCGAGGTTAAAACTGTATGTGTGAACTTACCCTAAAGCACTCACAGATTGGATTTGAGGAAATTCAGGTATAAACAGATGGCATAGCTCATGCAAATTAGAGCAAGTGAACAACAGGTCAGAATTTAAAATGAAGTGAGGCTAGGCAGGCAAGTGGACAGCTGAGGAACCCTAATGGTGGGTTTACACACACCAATCATTGTATCCAATATCTGAACAGATCTCTGGTTGCAGTGAAATCATGGACACATAGTTCCATTTTGTGGCTGTGTACAACATGGAGCAATCTGTCCATGATTTCACTGCAACCAGAGATTGGTTCAGATATTGGATACAATGATTGGTGTGTGTAAACCCACCATAAGGGTATGTGCACACAGGAAGGTTTAGTGGCGTTGGAACCGTCAGTAAACCGCTGGAAATTATCAGATCTGAGCTCTGAAGTCTCCAGCTGTGTTCCGGCGGTTTTCTTGCGGTTTTCCAGCGGTTTTCCGGCGGTTTTTGTCAGCGTGTGCACAGCGGTTTTCAGTCAGTTTTTCCAGCGGTTTTTCCGGCGGTTTTCTATGGAGGATTTTTTTCATGGAACCGATCAAAAACCGCTGAAAAGAATTGACATGCTGTATGCTGCTAAACCGCTCAACCGCGGGCGGATCCGACCACATAAACCGACTATGTGTGCACAGCGGTTTCTAAATTGCATAGGGTTACATGTAAGTCCTAAAGCTGCTAAGGATTTACATAAATTTAAATAAAACCTATGCTAAAACGCCGGCGGTTTTCGCTGCTAAACCTTCACTAAACCTTCCTGTGTGCACATACCCTAATGGTTCAATAAGCATCCAATAACCAGGATGTGCATATAAAGGATAGATGTTCTGTAAAGCTGTAGTCCAAGAACAAATGCCAAACCTTAGCCTGGAAAATAAGAAAGAAAAATTATATACGACCTGTGTAAACTGACATCAAATTCCAGTCAGGGAGAGTGTTATTTACCCGAGTGAGGCATTGCTGTGGAGCGGATTGCCCAGAACTCAGTCAATATACACAGTACTTTTTGTGTCTATTATGTATGTTTCTTACTGTGGTACTGATGATCCCACCATGGTGACACCCTACAACTTTTGGTTTAAATTGTCACTCCAGTAAGGAAGTGGATGAACCCTAGCGCCACCTTTCAAATCTCCTTATCTACTTAAGGCCCCTTTCACATCAGCGTTTTTTCCAAATCGCGGCAGATGCGGGGAAAAAACTGCATCTGCCGCGATTTGAAAAAAACGCTGATGTGAAAGAAGCCTAACTGTCTCCTTTTGGTTGCAGGCAAACTCCTCTCCATAAGGTAAATAGCGAGTTCCCCAGACCTGGTCTATAGCCTCTCATACACCCAGATCAGAATATCCCACACACTACACTGATGAGGGGCAGTTACTCCGAAACGCAGCTTCTGTAGTTTGGGGTTCTGATCTGGCACAGATCCTTAGTCATATTAAAAGGCTTGTCAGAAAGCCGACTATAACTTTGAGGAGCTACCTAAAGCTGGCACTACAGTTCATCCACTTCCTTACTGGAGTGACAATTTGCATATTTCCTAGAGAAGGGATGCGGCTTCAAATCTCCTCATCTAATTAAAGGGGCCATCACACACTATGATTTTTTGAGCGATCTCACCTACGATCTCTGGGGTGCGCACTCCTGGATAACAATATTAGTGAGGTGTCACATGTATACATATCATTCACGACGCAGCAATGATGTTGCATGCAGGTATCGTTCACACAACCAGCGAACGATGCTTGTTAATGTTGTGAATAGGCGAAATCGTTAAGGAGATCGTTATCATGGTGTCACACTCAACAATGCAAGCAGATTGCATGATCGACATCGTCTGATATGGGATCTGGATCTCAAATCTGCGATGAACTATCAGACCACTTATCGCTTGTAATATCAACGTGTCACAAGCAACGACGTCGTTTGAACGACGGAAAACCCGTGACGTTACGACATTGTTAATGATATCGTAGAGTGTGACAGCCTTTTTACTGTCTCCTTATGGTTGCAGGCAAACTCCTCTCCATAAGGTAAATAGCGAGTTCCCCAGACCTGGTCTATAGCCTCTCATACACCCAGATCAAAATATCCCACACACTACACTGATGAGGGGCAGTTACCCCGAAACGCAGCTTCTGTAGTTTGGGGTTCTGATCTGGCACAAATCTTTAGTCATATTAAAAGGCTTGTCAGAAAGCCAACTATGACTTTGAGGAGCTACTTAAAGGTGGCACTAGGGTTCATCCACTTCCTTACTAAAGTGACAATTTGCATATTTCCTAGAGGAGGGATGCGGTTTCAAATCTCCTTATCTACTTAACTGTCTTCTTATGGTTGCAGGCAAACTCCTCTCTGTAAGGGCCACGTCACACACACAGATATTTGTGCAGATATTGTTCGCAGATCTCTGGTTGCAGTGAAATCATGGACAGATTGTACCATTTGTATACAGCCACAAAATGGAACATTGTGTCCATGATTTCACTGCAACCAGAGATCTGTGAACAATATCTGCACAGATATCTGTGTGTGTGACGTGGCCCTTAGGTAG
The DNA here is from genome assembly GCA_033576535.1 of Allobates femoralis. Lineage (NCBI taxonomy): Eukaryota > Metazoa > Chordata > Amphibia > Anura > Aromobatidae > Allobates > Allobates femoralis. The sequence continues at coordinate 340,998,660 of JARQOC010000005.1, read as the reverse complement.
ATAGCGAGTTCCCCAGTCCTTTGATAGCCATGTCACTATTCCAGAGAGTTTATTCTACCCCTAAAGGGGGAACCCCCTATATTTCCAGTGATTGATAAAGGACCTGATTGGAGTCTTGTTTTATGCATGATAAGTTAAGGTTTTTATAATAATGGGGCAGATGGGCTGAATCAGAGTCTATTTCAGTGGTGTCCATTCTTTAAAGGCTTGGATAGAACCACACTTAACCTCCCTGGCGGTCTGTTTAGGTCTTGAATTTTTTGCTAAAAGCGGGCTACCCGCGTTCGCGGCAGATGCGGTTAAAAAACCGCATCTGCCGCACTTGCCGCATAGCTGCCGCACTTGCGCCGCACTTGCGGCGCGGTTGCGGTAATCTGCATAGTAAAGGGAACCAACCACCTCGGATGACCCTCATACACTGTTAATATGTGCCCCTGCAGCCTAGTAAACCATTAGCAGCACTGTTTTAGTGTGAAAAGTGGCTGCAGTAGAAGTGAGATAATGATTTTATACACTTACATGCCTGCGTACTTGAGGGCGTCTCCCTGTGTGTGCTGGCACTTGTGGGCTGTGCTCATCATGTCTGCTCTCCCCCTCCCTTATGCACGCCCCCTCTCAGCCTGCTATACTGTGTGAGGCTGATTGCGTCATAAAGGGGTGGGGCTACCGGGATGCCGCGATTTAGCCCCGCCCCTTTATGACGAGATCAACCTCACATCACTATAGCAGGCTGAGAGGGGGCGTGCATAAGGGAGGGGGAGAGCAGACATGATGAGCACAGCCCACAAGTGCCAGCACACACAGGGAGACGCCCTCAAGTACGCAGGCATGTAAGTGTATAAAATCATTATCTCACTTCTACTGCAGCCACTTTTCACACTAAAACAGTGCTGCTAATGGTTTACTAGGCTGCAGGGGCACATATTAACAGTGTATGAGGGTCATCCGAGGTGGTTGGTTCCTATGCAGATTACCGCAACCGCGCCGCAACCGCGCCGCAAGTGCGGCGCAAGTGCGGCAAGTGCGGCAGATGCGGTTTTCTCACCGCATCTGCCGCGAACGCGGGTAAGCCCGAGCCTGACTCGGGGTTAACGCTTCTGGTAGTGAATGTTAACCCCGAGTCAGGCTCGGGAATAACGCTAGGAAGGTTAAAGACACCTAAGCTAAAGGGATACGACTCGGTACAGAGACAAGACAGAGTTCATAATGATTCTATCTGCCTCATTATATTGTAGTGAGAGGTTCTGTTGGGGGTATTCCCTGATTCATTTTTTTGAGTCTACACGGAAACCCCAACCCAAGGGCTCGAGTTCAGGATAAATGTGAATCCAGCCTTCGTCCAATTTTTTAGTTAAAATTAACAAATAACTAGCAGTAAAAGAATAGTTCTTATTTTCATTTTTTGCATGGTTCACCATCAAGTATTAGGCCAAGTTCACATGTCCAGTAATCATCCATTAAAACGAATCCAGCAGCAAACACAACTTTTTTGTCAGTTAAAAAAAATACATTTCTGCAGGATCTGTGTTTTAACATGGGAGTCTATGGAAAATAGATTTGCTACCTGATTGCTATTTATCTTCCATTTGAAACTGATCCAGTAAGTAAAAAACGAATCCTTTACAAATGAAAGAAAAACAGAAGCTAAATAGCATTTGGATAACCGATCTGTTTTCCATAGACTCCCATGTTATTAAAACGGATCCTGCAGTAATCAGTTATATTAAAAAATGGTCAATAGATGGACTCCAAGATGGCCGCCGAGCAGTGAGGACACACTACACGAGCTCCCTCACAATCCATCTGCATCTGAGGCTGTTCGAGACCATCCAGCCCTCAAAACCAACCAAACAGCCCAAATACTCTACCGCTTACACTTGGCGGATCTTGTGGGACCCAAACACCCAAAGACACGGTGCATCCCAATTTCTGGCCCTATCCCCTACAGCTGCGCCGCGGACCTACCGACGAAGCGACCCCGTTCCAAACCCGCAGGGAACCTCCCTGGCCGCCCACCTAAAACAGAGAGGTGAGTGACAACCGGGACACTGACATAACAATCCAGTGCCCACTCAGAGTGCAAGACACCCGCCGGTGGGGAGAGACCTCGACCTAGATTACCCACACCATACCAACGCAGAAAGCCGCTCCACACCAGGATACCGAGGAGAAAAAGAACAGCCGCAATCCCGGCCAAGCTGCGGCCTCGGGCAACAAGGAGACCCGTGTCGGGCCCACTGGGACGGGGGTACTCGGTACCGGACCGGGTCTTTGCTGGGGAAGTCACGGGTGGTCCTGGTCCGGTCCGTGTCCCGGGCTCGCCAATAAAAGGGGATAGTTACAGGGGTTGTCAGTCGTGACGCCACCCACTTGATGCGGCCAGTGATGGGGCCGCCGCTGCTGCAGAACCTCCGGGGACGATGGGATAGCAGCTTAGGTGGTATAGTTCCAGTGAGTAGAACTGTGTTCCCCGGGGCAGTAAGGGTTAAGTCTATTGTGGAGTGTGTAGCACACTTACTTTGCAGAAGCTGCAGGGATCTCTCCTCAGTGCTGGTGCTGACAGGCTGTATCCTGTATGGAGAGAATCACTTTTATGCAGAAACACAAGGGAAGCAGTTCCAGGGTTTTTCCGTGTTTACTCTTAGTTGTTCAGACAGTTCACAAGTTATTTGCAGTTCACTGCAGTTCTTACAAGTTACAGTACACGGGCACTCTCTCCCTCTCCGGGTTCCCTTTGCTCCCTGCAGCCAGGCCTCTCTCTCTGTGACCCCCCACAGAGTCTTTAGTGTCCTTTCCGGGCTATTACATTCTCTCTTTACTTCGTGTTGTGTGACACTGGACAGTATGGCGGTGACTCTGGCCCTCGTGGGTCCTAAGGTTGTCACTGAGCTACCTGTCCTTTAGGGTAGGGATCTCAATCTGGAACTAAGACCCCCAGTCGTGTTGTTTGGGGATGCCGGGTAAACTACGGTCCCCTCTAGAGCCGACACTCTACTTCAGCCCAGCCTCCAGCAGTCCTCAAGTCTGAGGCTCTACCAGGCTCCTTTCCTTCTGTTTTTCTTCTGTATCATAGGAGGGCTACTCCGCCTGCAGTCGGTTGCTTTAGCTGTGTTTCTAGGGCCCTGGGTATCACCGTCCCTCTCGGCTCTCTCACACTCCTGGGGATCCGGCTCTGGATAGGCTTTCTGGCTCGCACTGGCTCAGTACAGATTCTGCGTTCCTTATGCCCTCACTCTTCCAGGACGTGTGGCTCTCTCCTGCTCAGCTTCAGCTCAACCTGCTGCTGTTCTCTGGCCTGAGCTCCTCAGCTTCTGGTCTTTGCATCTCAGCTCACTGTGGTCTACTGAACACCTTCCTCCTCCCCCTTTCCTATATACTGTCAAGTCACCTGACTACGGGTGTGCCCAACCCACTCCTCCAAATCCACCACCCCTCAATCTCATAGAGTCTCTAATCTCAGGGCTGGATGTTACCTTCTCTTACACGTGGTATGTGGCTGTGAGGGTGTTGTTGTGCAACAAGTGTCCTACCTGCCTGGCTGCAGTTCCCTTTTGTGGCCTCCTGGACGCAGGGGCGCCACACCCGCACCGCCTCTTAGCGGCAGTATGGCGGTGCAGCAAAAGACCTAGTCACCAGAACTGGGACTGACCCTGCGACAGACCATGCTCCCCCATCAGCCCCGACGTAGTGCCCGAGCGATCCGCTCGCAGGCTCAGCCCGGCTGCCAGCCCCTGCCTCTCCGCTGGTACTCACTAAATCGGGCCCGGAGCCGCACACAGTGAGAGTGCGGCCCACATTTTCGGTTTCATTTCCAGCCTCAGGTGATGGACAGCAATGCTAGGCCGACACACAAAGCAGCAGCGATGCTCTCCCCCTTTAATCTGACAGTAGTACAGCCATGCACACCGCGGTTAGTGAAGCTGCAGATACATCCCTGGGCTGGCACTTAGGAAAGTGCTCTGAAAAGCAGCAATCCCCAGCAAATTAAGCAGAGCCCCTGAGACCTGATAGAGGGCCACCATGAAAACAGAACATATGACAGGGTGCCCTTAGGTCCACTAAGGGAACCCACGCCACCCAGTCACTACACAGCCCTCTTAAATGGATCTTGTCACCTCCAAAACGTCTCCTAATATATCAAAACATGTCCCTGCACCATCCTATCACTAGCACATCTACACATCTCACACTCCTTTTGTCTCCTAAAAGCATCCTGTGAAAGTGGAGAAAAACACGTTTTAATACTCACTCATTAGTGATTATAATTAGCAGGGGCCATATTCTTTAGTCACCAGGGGTGTTATTTTGCAGCTCCAGGATCCAGCCCTCTCTCTGTCTGTGCTGCTGTAAAACTGAAACTGAAGGCAGGACTAATATTTGCATTCTGTGAGTGATAGAGAGGGGGGAGGGCAATGCCTGCACATCACAGCAGAACACACAGAGAGAGTGTGGATCCCTGGAGCTGCAAAACAGCCCGCCTGTGATGTGACCTTTTAATAAGATGAGATTATTGGCCTTCAAGCTAGGGACAAGTAGATTATGGTGATGCTGCAGGCGTTTGCTAAGGAGGCGTTTTGGAGGTGACAGGATCCCTTTAACCACCCTAGCCCATCTGTTGGCACCTTGGACCGAGAGACCTGATCCTCACCCACCCTGGCTCCAGCAACCCAAGATCCATCCACCCACCCCCATCGGCACCCGGAGAGCACAGCAGACTGTGTCCACAGCCAGCAGCAGCACCTACTGTGAATCCCCTCCTGTGCAAATGGCCAGAAGCCACCCATTGGGTAAATGGTCCACAGTAACCTCCACTGCGTACACAGCTACCAGCAATCTCTATAGTGTATACAGCGATCAGCACTCTCTATCGGGTATGCAGCCAGCAGCAGCCTCTACCGTATATACAGCACGCAGCACAACAGACCTGATCTGACAACAAACCGGCCCAGGGAGATACAGACGCCCAGAGCCCCATACTGCCATCTCCAATGCAACTCAAATCACGTACCCCCCTCCTCAACAAGAATGATTTAAACAGACACAAATTGGGCTGACATGGGATGCCCGCCAACTACCCCCTAGTTATGTCATCTTACAATGGAGCGTCACGGAAGCACATGCCAGTCAACATAGCTCCGCAGCTTCCCCATCTCAAACCACACGGACCCTTGGTGACTCCCCAGTATACTGCCGCCCGACAGTGGAATGCAAAGGAAACGTGGGCCTGTCAATGTAGACCCACTGCCTTCCTCCTCCCAAACGACATAGAAGCTTGGAAACCTATAGGACACTATTTTATACAGACCCCATACAACAAAAGCTACCCCACCTCAGAACGCAGATATATCAACCAGCTCTGATTGCTAGAGCCCCCCAAGGAATACCAAAGAAACCCCTAGAAGGTGGTCCCCTCCCTCCCCTTCGGGACACTCCGCGCCAGCGATGCTTAAGGGCACCATACCAAACCACAGACACAAGACAACACTAATGCCACCTCACAAACACCGCTATCCTGTCCTGGCATGGAGCCCCCAAAGGCCAGGCCCTCACAACCGCAGGCTACCATAGACCTCCAGACACTGGAAGACTTGATGCAAGCTCTCCCTACCAAGCAGGATCTTGTCAACCTTGACCAAAGAATCGAAAATCCCACCAGCAAGCCATTAACAGGATTAAAGGGGATGTAGCAGAGCTGGCAACTAGAACATCAGCGACCGAAAAGACCTCTCAGATTAATTCCTCGCCCTCACAGTGAGACAAAACACTATGCACGCTAGAATGCCAGAAATAACTCTTCTACTCAATGACCAAGAGAATAGGGGGACGAGAAACAACGTCCAAATAAAGGGGCTCCTGGAGGGTGAGGGTAGAGATAACCTGCATTCCAAAGTAGAATCACTTTTCAAAAATATGGCAGGACGAGTTCCTGAGGATCACTACCAGTTTGACAGAGTACATCGCGTCGCTAGGAGAGACCCAGTGGACCTGGCCAAGCCGAGAGATGTCCTATTCAGACTTCACTACTTCACTGAAAAAGAAGACATTCTACGCGACGCCTGAAAGTCTGACCAGATCGTCTTCAACGACTCTCCTGTTCGGATCTTCTTGGATGCCTCTGGCCACACCCTGCATATGAGGCGCCTTCTACATCCCCTTCTAATAAAGATCCTAGATGTCAGAGCATCATGTAAATGGGGACACCCCCTCCACCTCATCGTCCGGAAGGAAGACACCACATTCTATCTCCACACCCAGGACGATCTCCCCACTCTATTTGAGCTCCTAAACGCGGTGCCATTCCCGGTATCAGACTGGCTGGCAATGGAAGACTTCCATCCTCCCCAGCAGAAGCCAAGACGACGGGCCCGACACCCTCAACATCCCTCTTCAAAGAACGTGGGCTTGGCTCCTCCCTGACACGATTTGGCTTCTCTCTGACCCCTTTTCTCCAGACAGGTAGGCCCCGGGCCGCTGCACTCTAGATGATGTCCCCTGTTGGCCGTCTCCCCCGGGGTGCCCTCTAAGCTGTGATCCCAGCTACCCCCTCTTTTTTCCCCTCTGCCCACCCTCTTGCCCCCCTTCACTCCTCTACCCGTCAACCCCTTTCCCCCACACTCTCCCCCCTCCCCCACCCTCTACCCATCACTACCCCCTACTCTCTCCCTCTTGTCCCACCCTCACTCCTCTACCTGCCCCCTCACTCTACCCCCCACCCTGTACTCTACTCCTCTACCTGTACCCTCACTCCCCAATTACCCCCCCACCCCATTTTTTTTCTTGACTCCCCCCCCCCCCCTTCTTTTTCTCCCTCCCCCTGGGGCCTGCCTATCTGATACCTACAGTTGAGACAGAGACACCTATTTTGCTGCTTAACAAATCACCTATATATTGATGACATAGATAATGCTACTGTGTTTGTTACACCCATGTTAAGCTGCAGCGTGGGCCGTATCGATGCCCTACAGATATGGCTATTGTCCTCCCCCTTGCCCGCCAAGGAGGATGATCTCACCCAAGATAACAACAACATAAGCTCACCCTCTTGTCTTTTAGGGGGCCGTGGCTCCACGTTCATGCCCCCTAGGTGTGTGTTAAGTGTGTGTGTTTTTTTTTAAATATATTGTTTATTACTCTGTGGTCTCCCCATCGCTCTACTTCCTGGAGCCTGCCTAGGATCCTTTCTTAGGCGTATAGCACTAGCCCTCCCTACACATCTCTCTTTCCCCCTAATTCACTATTGCTTCTAACTCTTTCTACCCCATCCCCCCTTTCTTCCAACCCCCCCTTCCCACCTTGACTCCATGTCCTGCCCCCCGGACATTAAAGTCCTACCATACCTAGTACAACAAGGCATTTGCTACATGACCCCACTACAATGGAGTCGGACCCACATTCAGAACTGAAGATAAGCTCACTGAATGTGAAGGAGCTCCAGACAAGCAGTTGATCCTTCTGAATCTTCTCTATAAAAAGAAGGTTGACATAACATTTCAAGAAACCCATTACTGTTTGACTAAACCTTTCAAGCTTTTGACTCTAGGTTCCCTACGGTGTACCACAGCCCCACACGGACTCGAAATCCAGAGGTTTGAGTATTGTCATCTCACGGGCAATCCCTTGGGAGTTCCTGGAGTCCCATGTGGACGAGGAGGGCCGCTTCCTCATGGTCAAAGTCACATTGCCTCCCAAAAGGTAACTCTGGCATCCTTCTATCTTTCAAGTGCAGGGCAGGGCACTCCTCAGATACCTAGATTTTCTGGCTCATCTGGCGGAGGGCCTTCTGATCCTAAGCGGGGATTTCAACATGATTTTCAACCTCACCCTAGATAACTTCAAAGGCATCTCCCCAACCCCATTATCCATTTAAAAATGCGTGATGTCCTGTCTTCGGGATCACCAACTGATTGACACATGGAGACTCTTGCACACAACAGACAGGGATTTCTCTCGCTACTAGCCCCCCATGACACATACACAAGGATAGACTATTTCTTCATTAGGCACCAAGACATCTCCCTTCCCCGCGGGGCTATGATCGATAATATTGTCTTCTCAGACCATGCACTTGTCAGTGTCTAGAGAAGGTGACGAGCCTACTGAATGAGATTAAGTCGTTAGAGAGATCCCACAAGAGATCGGCCACTGAGGCATTGAGGAAGACCCTGTCAGCCAGGAGTGGATCCCTAAAATCCATTCTGGCCCACAAAGCAAATGCTATGTTTACTAAATGCCACCGCTTCTATTACGAGCATGGCATTAAAAGAGGCAGAGCTTTGGCAAGAGCTCTTAGAGCCCAAAGATCAACCACATACGTTCCCTCCATCATTGATCAATTAGGTCAGCACACCCAGACTCTTCTAGGAATAGCAGAGGCCTTTAAACAATATTCTCAGATATTGGGAAGATGGTGTATCACGGTCCTCGCTGCTGCCTCAATGGAATCACCAGGGATGCAAGGTTTCAAGAAGCCACGAGGAATGCAAGGTTCCAAAAGTAACAATCTCCTTTATTCCACCAATGCGTTTCGGCACCTATCCTGGCACCTTTATCAGGGTATCAGATACCCTTCCATTGAGGCAGCAGCGAGGACTGTGATACACCATCTTCCCAATATCTGAGCGTTTTTCCACGTGCGAGTGGCTGGTGGAGGTCCTGCAGCAGCTAAAAACCAAATACTTACAAACCAGTTTTGGGGCACACAACTGGATCAGGTGAGTGTACACCTATTGATAAACTTAGATAGTGTCACTAGTGATAGGGCACTATTGCGCCTCTTGTCTCCCCTTTTTGTATTTATACTTTAAACAATATTGGCACTCAGTATTCAGTCGATAAAGACATAGGAGCAGCGCAACATATCAATCTTAAAGACCGAATCCAAGGGTATATAAGAGATGCCGTCTCTACCGAGGGATGAGGCGGACTCCTAGGTGCATTGCCCCCTAGGAATTATGAATATGCAAATGGAGTCCATGGAGCCTCGTTTAAGAGTCTCGAAAGCGGGACTAGCCAGATATCTCTCCAGGGAAGGACCTAGCCCTGGGGTGGCCTCCTTGCGGAGACCACCATAAACACCATATTAAGTGTCCCTTTCAGTCAATATCAAGCTCTTTACGAGCTTAAACATATGACCAGGGAAATACCAAAGCCAGGTATCTATCCACAAACAGCTGTTTTGGGGTATTTTCTCTCATCAGTGTGGAGTAGGATTCTGGCTAGGTGGGAGCAGTGCTTGGTAGACCAACATCATAAAGCACTCACTGATTTCAGGGACACCAGTCGAGGAGAACACTGCGGGCAGCCAGCTAAAGCGCTCAACCACAGTGAACTCCTATGTTCATTGCCCCCCTGGGAATTATGAATATGCTAATGGAGTCCGTGGAGCTTCGTTTAAGAGTCTTGAACATGGGACTAGTCAGATATCTCTCCAGGGAAGGACCCAGCCCTGGGGTGGCCTCCTTGCGGAGACCACCATAAACACCATATTAAGTGTCCCTTTCAGTCAATATCAAGCTCTTTACTAGCTTAAACATATGACCAGGGAAATACCAAAGCCAGGTATCCATCCACAGACAGCTGTTTCGTGGTCTTGCCCCTCATCAGTAAATATATTAGTAAAAACCACATTCTCAACACACACCTGTTGGTATCTTAATTCTCAACACTAGATATAGGTGAAAGGCATCATATTTGCCATCTTTGTGTTAGAATAGAGATTTCTAAATTCATAACTACATATGACCAGGGAAATATTAAAGCCTGGTATTCATCCACAGACAGCTGTTTCGGGGTATTACCCCTCATCAGTGTGGAGTAGGATTCTGGCTAGGTGGGAGAAATGCCTGGTAGACCAGCATCACAAAGCAATGACTGATCTCAGGGAGATCAGTCAAGGAGAGCACTGCGGGCAGACGGCTAAAGGGCTCAACCACAGTGAACTCCTAGGTGCATTGCCCCCTGGGAATTATGAATATACAAATGGAGTCCATGGAGCCTCATTTGAAGGTACCTTCACATAGCACAACATCGTGCCTGACATCACTGAAAAGTGACGTGTACAACGATGCTGAAACAACATCATCGTGCGTCGTTGCGTGTAATCGAATGATGCAACTATGATAATTAGTCAAGTTGGAGTTGCCAGGTTTATGAACATGTTCTATAACCTGACTATGTCGTTCAAGCGATCTGATAGCATCGTTATGTGTGACACCGCGATAACGATGTCATGGACGACTTTGTCCATTCACAGCAATGAGCAGGGATTGTTCGCAGGGTTGGCGAACGATACCTACTCACAACATCATTGGTGAGTTGTTCACGATATCTAGACGTGTGACATCTCACCAGCGATGTTGAAATGATGTAAAAAAAGACAGCGCGCCCACGAGATCTTAGCAGACATCATTCCAACGTCGTGCCGTGTAAAGGTATCCTAAGAATCTCAAACACGGGAATAGCCAGATATCCCTCCAGGGAAGGACCTAGCCCTGGGGTGGCCCACTTGCGGAGACCACCATAACCACCATGTTAAGTGGCACTTTCAGTCAATATCAAGCTCTTTACGAGCTTAAATATATGACCAGGGAAATACCAAAGCCAGGTATTCATCCACAGACAGCTGTTCCAGTGTATTACCCCTCATCAGTGTGGAGTAGGATTCTGGCTAGGTGGGAGCAATGCCTGGTAGACCAACATCACAAAGCACTCACTGATCTTAGGGAGACCAGTCGAGGAGAACACTGCAGGCAGCCGGCTAAAGCGCTCAACCACAGTGAACTCCTAGGTTCATTGCAGCTGGGAATTATGAATATGCATATGGAGTCCAAGTAGCCTTGTTTAAGAGTTTCGAACATGGGACTAGCCAGATATCCCTCCAGGGAAGGACCTAGCCCTGGAGTGGCCTCCGTGCGGAGACCACCATATTAAGTGGCCCTTTCAGTCAATATCAAGCTTTTTACAAGCTTAAACATATGACCAGGGAAATGCCAAAGCCAGGTATCCATCCACAGACAGCTGTTTCGGGGTATTGCCCCACATCTGTGTGGAGGGTAGGATTCTGGCTAGGAGGGAGCAATGCCTGGCAGATCAACATCACAAAGCACTTACTGATCTCAGGGAGACCAGTCAAGGAGAACACTGCGGGCAGCCGGCTAAAGTGAGGCGGCCAGTAGACTCTTTATGGGCCCACATTTCTGTCATCCACAAATCAGGAAAAGACCCCGCCCTTTGTCTGAATTACGGACTGATATCGCTCATCAACGTTGACAATAAATTATTTGCAAAAATGCTGGCCTCCGGACTAGCTCCTTCCTTGCCGTCACTCATCCACCCTGACCAAGCGAGCTTCATAGGGGGCAGAGATGCCAGGGATAATGCCAGTAAGGCCTTGAACCTCATCTATAGAGCAAAACTGAAATCCAAAAGAATAGAGTTCCAGGGCACTAAGCGGTATCAACAATCATGTTCTGGGAAATCATCCCTGGCAGGTATCCCTCCGGCAGTGCACATCCAAAGCTCCAGAACGTAATACAGCAATTTAAAGAACGAGGCAGCACTCACCGGTATGTGCAGGGTGGTCTTTTAATCCAGATTAAAAGATCGATACTGGACCCGTAGAAGCAACATCGTTTGCGAAACGGCGTCGTTGTCCACCGGCCCTCGTGGTCACCTCCCTGCACCCTGTCTATCCTTGACAATCTGGATTAAGAGACCACCCTGCACATACCGGTGAGTGCTGCCTCATTCTTTAAATCGCTGAAAAACTGAAATCCCTGCCACTATTGCTGTTTTCCACAGAGGCGGAAAAAGCATTCAACAGAGTGAATTGGACATTTATGTTCGAGACGCTCTGTCGAATTGGCCTGCGATTTAACATTCTTGCATGGATCTCGGCATTACACACAAAACCGTCAGCCAGGGTGAAGGTGAATGGACTCCTCTCATCGGAGTTTTCTGTATTCAACGGAACAAGACAGGGATTCCCACTTTCCCCGCTGATTTTCATACTCTCGCTGGAACTGTTCCTCCGAAGGATTAAGGATAGTAAGGACATACAGTGCACCATGATTAAGGGTGCACCATATAAAATTGCAGCCTACGCCGATGACTTACTATTTTTCATCGAGAACCCCCTCTCCTTTTTACTGAATCTCATGACAGAATTTGAATTATATGGGAGTTTATCCAATCTTAATATCAACTTTTCGAAATCGGAGGCACTACATATCAATATTCTCCACGGTACCTTGGTGCCGCTGAAGAGCTCGTATAAATATCATTGGGCAGGCTTTTCGATCAAGCACCTAGGCATTGCACTCCCAAAATATACCCTCCTGACCTTCTCCCTTAATTTCCCTAAATGGACTCAGGCGATCCAGAACGATTGTTCGAAAATGGAAGAGAAACACTTTTACATGGTTCGGGAGAATGGCAATCTTTAAAATGAATATCCTCCCGAGGATCTTGTATATCTTTCAAGCTCTCCCGATCACGGTTCCTTCATCCTCTTTCAAAAGCCACACGTCAATTCAATCCAAATTTATCTGGGGAGACAAACAACCACAATCAGCAAAGCAATACTGTTATGCTCCAAATTCGATGGAGGAATTGCCCTTCCTAATTTCAGGTCCTATTACTTCGCTGCCCATCTCTCCAGAGTATTAGGCTGGTGCAGGAATGGGGAGATAAAGGCATGGATAGGAGTGGAACAGATCTTCACAGAAGTCCCACTATCGGCATTCCGTGGGTGGGTTCCAGCTGAATTGAGACAATTAAGGGAGCACCCCACAATAGGAGCAACTCTAGCATGCTGCGATAACCCATTCATTAGATCCCACATACTGCCCCAATCATCTTCACTATTCCCCAATCTGGGAAATCCTCTCTTCCCCCAGAAGACCCAGTTTTCCGCAGGTTAACACAAGATGGCAATTATAGGGTACTTCACTTTAGCAAGGGGAATTTGTCGAGCCCCATGCTCCGGTACTTGGGTATCAGGCGGCAAGAGTTAACTGTGTCACGGGAATGGTGGTCGTGCCTGATCCCGTGTCCTGGGGGACTATTCTTTTAAAAAGGGGTTAATATTTACAGGGGATTATATACAATTTGTCGTCGTGACGCCACCTGTAAGTTCTGGTGATTTGTACCAGCGCCGCCACAGTCTGCCGGAGGTAGATGATCTTGCGGCTCAGGTGATAAAGTCCTCCACAGGTAGGATCGGACCTCCGGGGCAGTTTGGAGTGGAGTTATGGCTGAGATGGGGAGTGCTGGAGCAGTCTATGAGGGGCACTGGGAACGGAGCGAATAATGCACACACACAGAAGAAGTCTCTTTTACCTTTTACTGATGTTTTAGCAGGTAAATACGTCCAGGGCACTGACGGGTGGACAGGTTGCACAGTGGGTTCACACAGCAATTGGCCTCCTCTGCTCTGTAGTGATGGTTGAAGCACAGCCTGCATGCAGCCTGACTTGCCTCCTCTCTCTTCCTCCTGACTCTGGTGTCTCTTTCTCCTCCTGTGCGGTCTCCTGGTTACCCTCTCTGATCACTGCGATGCTGTCCTGCTGTGGCTGGCTCTCTCTCTTGACCCACAGGGGATACTCGGGTGGCCGAGACCTAAGGTGGCAAGTGGTGCTCCCCCTTCTGTTTTGGGGTGGAAGTTGTTGTATGTAGTAGGTACCTGCTGTGGAAACCCAACTGTGCATTAGAGAAGTCTGTGGCTTCCTGCGTGAGCAGGGTGCCACATACCCCCCTAGGTAACATCAGTACTCCTAGACTGAGCATTTTTGTTTGAACAAAAGAAATAATAATTTTCAACAATATAACAGGTAACATATTTACAAAGTATATATATATAAAAATATTAAAATATAAAAATTTACAAAAAGCACTGAAAAATAATTTGAAAAAGGGAAAACAGGTAAGTCCGTACGGTGCTAGTCCATCCACCGCAGGCTTTTGAAAGAGTTCAAAAAGGGGAAAAGTTCAAAGTTCAAAATGCAATAAGTCCTTACAGGTAAAGTCTCTGTAGGCTCAACAGTTCAAAAACTGTATACAGCAGGAATGGCAGGTTGTAGTCTGGGTAAGCAAGGATTTCTTCTCCTGTCAGGGCTCCTTTCATTACCCGGAACGCTTCTCCTTGTTCCTTGTCCCATCTCCATGGATAATCCTTACACTTGCCCTTCATGGGTTGGCCTACCAGGAGGTCTTGCAGGGGAGCAGCCTTCTTGGTGTACTCCTTGATGAACCTTCGGTAGTAGCCCACCAAACCCAGATCCTTGTCTGGATCAGGGGCCACGTCTTCAGCACTATGTGTCCCAGGTACTGTACTCTTGGTTTTAACAGGTGGCATTTTGATGGTTTTAGCTTCATCCCGTATTTGGCCAGAGCTTCAAACACTTCTCCTAGATGGGTGACATGTTCCTCGTAGGTCTTAGAGTACACGATCACGTCATCCAGGTAGAGCAGCACCTTCTCAAAGTTCTTATGTCCTAGGCAACTTTCCATTAATCTCTGGAAGGTTCCGGGTGCATTACATAGTCCGAAGGGCATGCTGTTGAATTCACATAGGCCCATAGGTGGTGTGAATGCCGTCTTCTCTCTGTCTTCCTCGGCTATGGACACCTGCCAATACCCACTAGTGAGATCTAAGGTAGAGAAGTAATTGGCAGACTTCAACACAGCTAAGGATTCCTCTATACAAGATAATGGGTAAGCATCTTTGTGTGTTATGCGGTTTATTTGCCTATAGTCTACACACATTCTCATACTGCCATCCTTTTCCTGACTAGGACTAATGGAGCTGCCCAGGGACTACAGCTATCTCGTATAACCCCTGCGTCCTTCATGTCCTGTAACATTTCCTTGGCTTTTTGAAAATGTGCAGGTGGAATAGGCCTGTACCGCTCTTTGATTGGTGGATGTGTACCGTGGGGATGTGATGTTGTACCCCTTTTATCCTACCAAAATCAAGTGGATGCTTACTAAAGACTTGTTCGAATTCTTGAACTACCCAGTACACACCTTGCTTTTCATACACAGGAGTGGTGTTTGGATCTCGTTGTTGCTGATTGTGTACAATTTGGCAACGGTGGTATACCTGGGTAATTTAACCTCCTCACTGCCACAATTTAAGATGCAAACAGGTATTCTCCCATTGTGTACATCCACCACCCTCCTTGCTGTTAACAGTGTAGGTCTGTGCTCAGTGCTGACGGGCTCCACTAATGCTTGATAGTCCTGCCCTCTCAGACCTATAGCTGCTCGACACTAAATCATCATTTCACACATTGGGGGTATCACAATAGGCAACGGGTCTGTCACTCGTGCTGTACCAATTTCACCACCTGTAATTGTTACCTGTTGTTGGTGCAGGATGGCTCTGATCTCACTCTGGAGGACCTTCCTCTGACCAGGTCTGGCAGTGTCTGCAATCTGTTGAAGCAAAGACAAAACTTCCTCCAAGCAATTGCTAACAACATTTGTACCAAGTATGATATAGGGATCATTAGCATTACTAGCTTCTGCTACTACAAGGACTCCCAGGTTCTGCAATTCCACTCTCCCCACTTCCCTGACCCCCATGAAGGTAAATGGTTCACCGTTTGATGCATTAAGGGTAAGGTCTATTTCAGGCTGTTTCTAGTCTGCCTGTGACCCGGTGTCCAGCAGAGCAGGCGTCGGGATGCCATTCAGTACAATGGACAGAAACGGCCTCTGTCTGATGAAGGTCTTGTACCAGGTGGCTGGGCCCTGTTGATCTAGTCCTGAGGTTTGGCCCCAGCCCCCAGAGACTGCCCATTTAAAGGACAGCTTCTGGCGACGTGACCGGTTGCGGCAGATGGGCTCCCCAGTGGAGCTGTAGCGGTTGGTGGTTCTTCCTCTGTACGCTGTGTCTTGATTCCTTCGCATCCAGAGTACATCCTCCGGACTGTCAGCAAGTTGAATCAGCGGTTGAGGCTTGGGCTGGGGTCTTGGCGCGGGCTGTTGGCTTTGCTGTAACTGCAGACCATCCATTAACTTATTGATGTTTTTATTCAACTGGCACATCTCAGCACTCATCTCAGCCCGCAGAGAATCATATTTGTCAGGCTGAGCAGATTGTATATTGTGTGTGGCTGCAGACATGGGTAATGGTTTTGTAGTAGCCTGCACCTCACACTACACCACCGTTAATTGCAGCTTCAGGGTCTCTACCGCTTTAACCTTTGATGGCCATCTCCTTCAGGTGTTGAAGTCAGCTTCAGGATTGCTTAATGACCACCAACTACAGTCTTACTGTCCTCAGGGATAGCAGTCCCGAGTGAACTGTCAATGAGAAGCTTGTTTTCGTCGGGTGCACTGGTGGGGCTGACATGTATAAGGGCGCGCAATGCTTCTTCAGACGCCAGCATAAGCTCTTATGTCATCTCCCAGCCTCTGGTAGCAGTGATGAAAGCGCATGCATATATCAGCCTCGTTGCACTCCTGGAAAGTAGCTCTCAGTTTATTGAATATAGCAGATGCTGATCTGCGTTCAGCGGCAGAACAGGACGCACTTTCCTTCTCTGCTGCACCAGTTAACTGTCCGGGTACCACAGCAGTGCGTTGTTGGCCGGTCATCGCATACATATCTAGGACGCTATTGATCTTTCGTTTAAACTCATCCAATGTATCAGGGCGTCTGTAATACTGGGGTAACCACTTGGCCCCCGGGATGTATGGGAGTGACATGGGCATTATTGGGGCGAGGGCACCCGGTGCGCTGGCAGTGTTACCGGAAGCAGCCATAGGTCCTTGGGTGTAATTCCCGTGATCAGCGTACACACCGTCATCATCGCTGGAGGAGTCCGACATGTTGGAGGCCCCCCTTGTGAATTACAGCCAGTCCTTGAAGAGTTAAACAGTTCGGGAGTTTCTGGACTAGGCCGTGGCGCTCGGGAATGCTCGGCTGAGCTATGGGTGGGTTTCAGTTTCGCGCTCTGCTGGATGGCACGCCCCCTTTCTTCCTGCTCTTTGGCGCATTAATGGCAGCATAGTTTAAACAGTCACTCAATACAGTCAATAACACGGCACACAATACCCGGTAATACCGGGCACGGGATCCTGTTCGTGAGCGCCAGAAAAGGATATGTCGAGCCCCAGGCTCCGGGGTACTCGGGTATCAGGCGGCAAGGGTTAACTGTGTCACGGGGAATGGTGGTCGTGCCTGATCCCGTGTCCTGGGGGACTATTCTTTTAAAAAGGGGTTAATATTTACAGGGGATTATATACAGTTTGTCGTTGTGACGCCACCTGTAGGTTCTGGTGATTTGTACCAGCGCTGCCACAGTCCGCTGGAGGTAGATGATATTGCGGCTGAGGTGGTAAAGTCCTCCACAGGTAGGACTGGCCCTCCGGGGCAGTTTGGAGTAGAGTTATGGCTGAGATGGGGAGTGCAGAAGCAGTCTATGAGGGGCACTGGGAACGGAGGGAATAATGCACGCACACAGAAGTCTCTTTTACCTTTTACTGATGTTTTAGCAGATAAATACATCTAGAGTACTGACGGGTGGACAGGTTGCACAGTGGGTTCCCACAGCAAGTGGGTATAAGGCCTCCTCTGCTCTGTAGTGATGGTTGAAGCACAGCCTGCATGCAGCCTGACTTGCCTCCTCTCTCTTCCTCCTGACTCTAGTGTCTCTCTCTCCTCCTGTGTGGTCTCCGGGTTACCCTCTGTGATCACTGCGATGCTGTCCTGCTGTGTCTGGCTCCCTCTCTTGACCCACAGGGAATAACCTGGTGGCCAAGGCCTCCATGGTGTGACAGGGTTTTCTGTGGTCCTGAAGTACCCCACAGGTGCGGATCCCCAATATCTGGTGGTTCTTTGGGCGAAACCCTCCAAGTTCCTCGCTCCCTTCTGGCTAACTGCTCCTTGCTTTCTGTCCCCACTTTAGGCTTGCGAGACGTAGAAGGGCCACTCCGGATCACTGGGTCGGGCCTAACCGCGGCACCGACCACCAGGACATCTTCGCAGCTCTGCTAGCGTCTGCACACTCTGACTAACTCTTCCCCCAGCAGCAGTATTTATAGGGGATCTTGCCTAAGGTCAGCAAGTGGTGCTCCCATCATGCCGGGGTGGAAGGTGTTATATGTAGTAGGTACCTGCTGTGGAAACCCAACTGTGCACTAGAGAAGTCTGTGGCTACCTGTGTGAGCAGGGCGCCACAAATTCCTGGCCGATGAGGGAAGAACTCATAGACCTCCGAGCACCGTGCACTCAACTTGTGCACTCAACTTGTGAAGAGCAAACCAGCTGACCCACTTTTTGAAATCTTTGCCTTCCAGCATGCACTTCTCAGAACCTATGGCACCCTTTGAGGAAGACTGTCTAGGTATGGGCCAATTAGACACACTCTCTCCAGAGCCTACCATTTAATTAATGAGCCTGCGGAAAACACTAAACTTAAATCTCAATCACAGTGAGATAAAGTCCTCCAACTGCAGTTCTCACAGAGTCAATGGAAGAAGATATGCTCGTTGACGCACCGATCCTCCATTTCCTTGCGTGCATAAGAGGCGAGTTTCAAGATACTTTCTAGATGGTATAGGGTCCCAACCAGACTACATGCTATCTTCCCAGAGGTGATCCCTTTATGCTGGAGATGCGGTGAAGAAGAGGGTAGCCTGATACATATCTTCTGGGTGTGCAAATGTCTTGTCCCGTTTTGGGAGAATGTACAAAAAGTAATCCACAGACCTTGAACCAGCCCTCGTCCTTCTACACCACAGTAACATCTCAAAAAAACAATATAAGAAATTGTTGCTACATCACTTAATTACAACAGCCTGAGCCTGTATACCTGTCCTTTGGAAAAAAAATACCCCGCCCACGATGGCTATGTGGTTCACTAGAGTAAAAAAAATGATGCTACTTAAAGACCTCACCTCTATCATCCATAATTCCCAAGACTGGTTCATTAGAACCTGGTATTACTGGTCAGAATTTAAAGGATCGGACGATTACGCCTCACTGATGGAAACAGGTTATGTGACACTGTGACATCGTCTAGATACCTGTTCCCCCACCTCCCCCCTCGGCTCTACACATCGACCGACCCTGACCCCTATCCCCTTCTCCCTACCTTCAACTCTCCTACCGCCTTTCTCCTTTCCGCTCATGCCTCATGTTGTTCTCTGAGTCTTTTTTTTTTTTTTTTCTGTCTTTCTCTTCAAATCCTACTTAAGTGTTAGTTCCCCTTGCTACCACTATGCCAGACTGGCGAAGACAAATTGCATACTTAAAGCTCAGTGACACCTCTCGGCTAGCGGTCGGCATTAGCCCCACCAGTACGGCTGCAGCCAACCCATATTCTCTTCCCTCGCTCAATTAGCCGATACACAGTGCTACGCATGCCTTAACGTGTTACTTGTCATTCCTGAATCCTCTGTATGCTACTATGTTCACTGAACAGTTTTTCTGTTTTGATTTTGATCTCAATAAACTTAAATTTATAAAATAAAAAGGGTCAACAAAGTTGGGTTTGCACAACAGATTGCTGCTGAATCTGTTCTAATGGATGATTACTGGACACATGAACTTAGCATTAGTTACAAAATGTTCACACCATTGCGATTTTTTTACATATAACTGTTTGATTGCTTGGTATGTATTTTTTTCTGTAAGTATGATGAAAAAGGCTTACATTTTTGGCATGATTTTTTAAAAATTTTTATGAGGTTTACCTTACAGAATAAATAATATGACTGTTTTATACATGGGGTCATTACTGATGCAGTGATACCAACTATGTGTACTTTTTTGCTTTAATGTAATTGTGTTTTTAGTGGCACTTTCTTTGGAATGTTTAGTTTTACTTTTTCACTTAGTCCCACAGTGGGACTTGAATATTTATTTTTTTACTTGGCAGCATGGTGGCTTAAAGGATAGCACTGTAATCTTGCAGTGCTGGGGTCCTGGGTTCAAATTCCACCTAAGAAAACATCTACAAAGGGTTTGTATGCTCCCCCTTATGTTTTCATAGGTTTCCTCCAGGTACTCCGGTTTCCTCCCACACTCCAAAGACATACTGATAGGGAAAGATTGTCAGCCCCAATGGGGACAGCAATGATCTTTTTTTGTAAAATGCTTTCTAATTAATAGCGCTTTTGAAATGAGTAAAACAAATACTTTCTTCTTTGGTCCTGCCAGTGACTCACCGACTGTGTCTGTTAGTCCTCGCTTACAGCAAATCTAACAGGCAGTCATACCCTGGGATCATCAGATGACCTCGGGGTATGATGGCACCCACAATTACGATCAGGAGCCAATGGTGTCATTGTGTTAAAGACTTAGATACTGCTATTTCATTAAGGGATTCATTGTCCATGATTGTTTCCGTTGAAACTTATGCCACTCTTGCTATTCACCTATGCCTTTTTAAAACGCAGATCGAAAGCAGGGTTGTTAATGGGCGCCATTTAAAATGTATTGCTTGTCGCTAAGAGCAGTTAACGAGTCAGGGGTAGTGCTGGCATTGACCCTGGCTGACACAGCAGGAGCTCAGCTATCACTTAAGCCAATCTTCTATAGCAGTCTTGCGGGCACCACTCCTGTGCTCACATAATTGTCAGGATGTACCGATGCATCCATTTGCAGAACACACTAGAAAATAGCACACATTAGTACATACAATTTTGGTAAATCTGTAATAACCTCATTGATAACATGTCATCATGTGTAAGTGCATGTCACTTGCAAATGTTTTTATTAAATTTTGTTTTTATTCTTTCATTATTTGCATGTCTTTAACCAGTTTAATGAGACGATATGCATGAAAACAAATAGAATTTGGATGAAATTATTGAACACATGAAGAAAAAGAGGTGTAAAAAACATGAAAAGTTATTAACACCAGCTGAAATCTATAATTTAGTAGAAAATAATCCTTCCTCTTAGTGAAAACTATCACCTGGTTTAACTGATGGTCTATTAAAAGGTTTCTCATTACCAAGCTTCTACTATACACTAAAGGGGAGAGAAATAGCGCAAAATAGGGTCTTAACTGTGTGATTAATGGTCATATAGGTTTGTGTTGTGCTCACCTTTTTAGGTTGTGCCCAGTCACAACATCTTAAATGGTATCCGGCTGCTGCACCTCCCAGTAAAAATGATGATCTCCAAGATAAAAGAAAGGGATTTTTTTGTGCGCTGCCTCCAGACTATAAGTGATTCAAATATTATCCAAACTGTTCTTTATTACAAAACGCATTTCGTGAGAACTTCTCACTTTCTCAGGAATATACAAAGTTACATCCTTTCTTAAAAACAATCCTAAATATACTGACATAATCTCTCTCATTCTAATGGAAAAAAAAAACATTCACCAAGCTTTCAGCATCTCACATTGTACATCAATCATTTTTTATCATACTATTTTATCTAAAATCCCCAATCTGTACAAATTAACATTAACAGCTATAAAGTTTGACATATTCATAAAATCCACTTCAAATGTTCACACTTTCTTAAAAACCTTCACATTAACATAATAAATTAAATTTAGAATTTTTCTATCCATTTATATAAAACATTCTATTCCATTGTACTACTCACTTTTAGTGGCATTGCAGACTCGAACTTATTATCTATCCATCTATCCCATCCCTTTTAGGATATCACCCATTCAATACCACTACTCTACTCTATCATATGTGTTGTACACTATTAGTTTAGATTCCTCCCTCAACACTGCTACATCAAGATTTCATATTGATTTGAATTATCACCCCTTTTATCTTGCGCTGACATTTATATATCTCTCTCAAATCATATATATAATATATATGATTGAGAGAGAGATATAAATGTCAGCGCAAGATAAAAGGGGTGATAATTCATATCAATATGAAATCTTGATGTAGCAGTGTTGAGGGAGTGATAGAGGGTAGCGCACACATAACTTGTATTGGACGACTATCCAAATGTAAAAGTCACGATCAAATGTAGCAGTGTTCAGGGAGCAATAGAGGGTAGTGCACACACAAATATATATTGAGTGGCTTACCAAGTGAAAAGTTCCGATGTGTTGGTGAGGGAGAAACTGAACCATTAGAGGGTAGTGCATATACTAATACTAGTAAAATGGCCCGATGCAATTGCATCAGGAGCGCGGTGAAATGAATTGTGTGTATACAGGCGGGTCAGTGGGTATCAGAGTATAGAGGCGGGTCAGTGGGTAGCAGAGTATCGAGGCGGCTCTGTGGGTAGCAGAGTATCGAGGCGGCTCTGTGGGTAGCAGAGTATTGAGGCGGCTCTGTGGGTAGCAGAGTATCGAGGCGGCTCTGTGGGTAGCAGAGTATCGAGGCGGCTCTGTGGGTAGCAGAGTATAGAGGCGGCTCTGTGGGTAGCAGAGTATAGAGGCGGCTCTGTGGGTAGCAGAGTATCGAGGCGGCTCTGTGGGTAGCAGAGTATCGAGGCGGCTCTGTGGGTAGCAGAGTATCGAGGCGGCTCTGTGGGTAGCAGAGTATCGAGGCGGCTCTGTGGGTAGCAGAGTATCGAGGCGGCTCTGTGGGTAGCAGAGTATCGAGGCGGCTCTGTGGGTAGCAGAGTATCGAGGCGGCTCTGTGGTTAGCAGAGTATCGAGGCGGCTCTGTGGTTAGCAGAGTATCGAGGCGGCTCTGTGGGTAGCAGAGTACCGAGGCGGCTCTGTGGGTAGCAGAGTATCGAGGCGGCTCTGTGGGTAGCAGAGTATCGAGGCGGCTCTGGTGGAGGGGTGAGGAGAGAAGCACACAGTATATACATACATGAGACTCTATACTGTGTGTAATGTGTCTATACTGTGTGTAATCTCTGTGTACTGTGTGTAATGTGTCTATACTGTGTGTAATCTCTGTGTACTGTGTGTAATGTGTTTATACTGTGTGTAATGTGTCTATACTGTGTGTAATCTCTGTATACTGTGTGTAATGTGTCTATACTGTGTGCCATGTGTCTATACTATGTGTCATGTGTCTATACTGTGTGTCATGTGTCTATACTGTGTGTCATGTGTCTATACTGTGTGTCATGTGTGTATACTGTGTGTTATGTGTGTATACTGTGTGTCATCTCTGTATACTCTCTGTAATGTGACTATACCGTGCGGCGGCTCACGATGGCGCATGCGCGCCATCGCTCGCGATAGCGGCACAGTGGATGGGAGTGCAAAACTGGTGATTATGTATATAGATGTAAAATAAAATCCCGGCTTGATGTAGCAGTGTTGAGGGAGGAATCTAAACTAATAGTGGACAACACATATATAATATACACTGGGCAGTATTCCAAGCTCAATGATAGAGTAGTGGTAATTGAATGGGTGATATCCTAAAAGCAATGGGATGGATGGATAGGTAATAAGTTTGAGTCTACAATGCCACTAAAAGTGAGTAGTACAATGGAATCTATTATATAAAACCCGAAGGCCACTTCCGCCCAAAATCCGCTTCCGCTTCCGTGATGGCCTCCCTCCTGTGTCCAACTCCGGAACCGGAAGCACCAGACCCACGAGCGGCGCCACCGGCCCTGCACAGAGCCCCGTCTGCGGCCGCCCACATCCCGCCCACAGCCCTGCAGCTCACCGCCCACCAACATCCGCCAACCGGCCCGGAACGAGTGTGGGGCCTCCGCCGGCACAGCTCCCAGTCCTGCCGCTCTCTCCACAGACCGGCTGACGCTCCTCCATCACCCAGCTAGCCCCGCCCACACTCCGCCCCCGGCCTCCGGAACCGCCAACAGCACTGCCGCTGCCCGCCGCCCGCCAACAGCCCAGTAAGTCTTCCGCCACCCTGCCTCCGCTCTCCTCTGCCACCTCCAGCCCTCCTCTGCCCCCTCCAGCCCTGCTCTGCCCCCTCCAGCCCTGCTCTGCACCCTCCAGCCCTGCTCTGCACCCTCCAGCCCTGCTCTGCACCCTCCAGCCCTGCTCTGCACCCTCCAGCCCTGCTCTGCACCCTCCAGCCCTGCTCTGCACCCTCCAGCCCTGCTCTGCACCCTCCAGCCCTGCTCTGCACCCTCCAGCCCTCACTGCTGACCCCTGAGCCCTCACTGCTGACCCCTCAGCCCTCACTGCTGACCCCTGAGCCCTCACTGCTGACCCCTGCGCCCTCACTGCTGACCCCTGAGCCCTCACTGCTGACCCCTGAGCCCTCACTGCTGACCCCTGAGCCCTCACTGCTGACCCCTGCGCCCTCACTGCTGACCCCTGCGCCCTCACTGCTGACCCCTGCGCCCTCACTGCTGACCCCTGCGCCCTCACTGCTGACCCCTGCGCCCTCACTGCTGACCCCTGCGCCCTCACTGCTGACCCCTGAGCCCTCACTGCTGAGCCCTCACTGCTGACCCCTGAGCCCTCACTGCTGACCCCTGAGCCCTCACTGCTGACCCCTGAGCCCTCACTGCTGACCCCTGAGCCCTCACTGCTGACCCCTGAGCCCTCACTGCTGAGCCCTCACTGCTGACCCCTGCGCCCTCACTGCTGACCCCTGAGCCCTCACTGCTGACCCCTGCGCCCTCACTGCTGACCCCTGCGCCCTCACTGCTGACCCCTGCGCCCTCACTGCTGACCCCTGCGCCCTCACTGCTGACCCCTGCGCCCTCACTGCTGACCCCTGCGCCCTCACTGCTGACCCCTGCGCCCTCACTGCTGACCCCTGCGCCCTCACTGCTGACCCCTGCGCCCTCACTGCTGACCCCTGCGCCCTCACTGCTGACCCCTGCGCCCTCACTGCTGACCCCTGCGCCCTCACTGCTGACCCCTGCGCCCTCACTGCTGACCCCTGCGCCCTCACTGCTGACCCCTGAGCCCTCACTGCTGACCCCTGAGCCCTCACTGCTGACCCCTGCGCCCTCACTGCTGACCCCTGCGCCCTCACTGCTGACCCCTGCGCCCTCACTGCTGACCCCTGCGCCCTCACTGCTGACACCCCTGAGCCCTCACTGCTGACCCCTGAGCCCTCACTGCTGACCCCTGAGCCCTCACTGCTGACCCCTGAGGCTGCGCCCTCACTGCTGACCACTGAGCCTGCGCCCTCACTGCTGACCACTGAGCCCTCACTGCTGACCCCTGAGCCCTCACTGCTGACCCCTGAGCCCTCACTGCTGACCCCTGAGCCCTCACTGCTGACCCCTGAGCCCTCACTGCTGACCCCTCACTGCTGACTCCCTGAGCCCTCACTGCTGACCCCTGAGCCCTCACTGCTGACCCCTGAGCCCTCACTGCTGACCCCTGAGCCCTCACTGCTGACCCCTGAGCCCTCACTGCTGACCCCTCAGCCCTCACTGCTGACCCCTGAGCCCTCACTGCTGACCCCTGAGGCTGCGCCCTACTGCTGACCACTGAGCCTGCGCCCTCACTGCTGACCACTGAGCCCTCACTGCTGACCCCTGCGCCCTCACTGCTGACCCCTGCGCCCTCACTGCACCTGACACCCTGAGCCCTCACTGCTGACCCCTGCGCCCTCACTGCTGACCCCTGCGCCCTCACTGCTGACCCCTGCGCCCTCACTGCTGACCCCTGCGCCCTCACTGCTGACCCCTGCGCCCTCACTGCTGACCCCTGCGCCCTCACTGCTGACCCCTGCGCCCTCACTGCTGACCCCTGCGCCCTCACTGCTGACCCCTGCGCCCTCACTGCTGACCCCTGCGCCCTCACTGCTGACCCCTGAGCCCTCACTGCTGACCCCTGAGCCCTCACTGCTGACCCCTGAGCCCTCACTGCTGACCCCTGAGCCCTCACTGCTGACCCCTGAGCCCTCACTGCTGACCCCTGAGCCCTCACTGCTGACCCCTGAGCCCTCACTGCTGACCCCTGAGCCCTCACTGCTGACCCCTGAGCCACCGCCCTCACTGCTGACCCCTGAGCCACCGCCCTCACTGCTGACCCCTGAGCCACCGCCCTCACTGCTGACCCCTGAGCCACCGCCCTCACTGCTGACCCCTGAGCCACCGCCCTCACTGCTGACCCCTGAGCCACCGCCCTCACTGCTGACCCCTGAGCCACCGCCCTCACTGCTGACCCCTGAGCCACCGCCCTCACTGCTGACCCCTGAGCCTGCGCCCTCACTGCTGACCCCTGAGCCACCGCACTCACTGCTGACCCCTGAGCCACCCGCCCTCACTGCTGACCCCTGAGCCACCGCCCTCACTGCTGACCCCTGAGCCACCGCACTCACTGCTGACCCCTGAGCCACCGCACTCACTGCTGACCCCTGAGCCACCGCACTCACTGCTGACCCCTGAGCCACCTGTACACACACAATTAATTTCACCGCACTCCCCTAACTATTACTAAATAAACTATATATATATATTCTAGACTACCCGATTCTTCAGAATCGGGCTGCCATCTAGTCTACTATATAATTGCCTAGAATTCTACTTCCTGTCAAAAGCCAACTTCCGTGGCTATGTCCAGAGATAAGTAGCGTCACCAGCGTCATGTACGCCCGCTCAGGGTGGACCAAGATGGCGGTCCTGAGCGGAACTCAGGAAGGTCCGCTGCGCTTAGGGCCGAGCTCCGGCAGACAAAGCGCGCCGGGAGCCGACCTCAGAATAGCGCCGCGCGCCATAATTCAAATACACTGTGCTCAGTGTATTAAAGGGGTCAACCCCAACCAGTTCTTAAAGGGGCGGACCCCAACTACTTTTTAAACGGGTGGTCCCCAACCACATCTTAAAGGGGCAGTCCCCAACCATGTCTTAAAGGGCTGGTCCCCAACCATGTCTTAAAGGGGCGATCCACAACCACGTCTTAAAGGGGCCGTCCCCAACCACTTCTTAAAGGGGCTGTCCCCAACCACTTCTTAAAGGGGCAGTCCCCAACCACATCTTAAAGGGGCAGTCCCCAACCACATCTTAAAGGGGCGGTCCCCAACCACGTCTTAAAGGAGCAGTCCCCAACCATGTCTTAAAAGGCCGGTCCCCAACCATGTCTTAAAGGGCCGGTCCCCAACCATGTCTTAAAGGGCCGGTCCCCAACCATGTCTTAAAGGGGCGATCCACAACCACGTCTTAAAGGAGCTGTCCCCAACCACTTCTTAAAGGGGCTGTCCCCAACCACTTCTTAAAGGGGCTGTCCCCAACAACTTTTTAAAGGGGCAGTCCCCAACCACATCTTAAAGGGGCAGTCCCCAACCACATCTTAAAGGGGCGGTCCCCAACCACGTCTTAAAGGGGCAGTCCCCAACCATGTCTTAAAAGGCCGGTCCCCAACCTTGTCTTAAAGGGACGGTCCACAACCACGTCTTAAAGGGGCCATCCCCAACCGGTTCTTAAAGGGACGGACCCCAACCACTTTTTAAAGGGGCAGTCCCCAACCACATCTTAAAGGGGCGGTCCCCAACCACGTCTTAAAGGGGCGGTCCCCAACCACGTCTTAAAGGGGCGGTCCCCAACCATGACTTAAAGGGGCGGTCCACAACCACGTCTTAAAGGGGCCATCCCCAACCAGTTCTTAAAGGAGTGGACCCCAACCACTTCTTAAAGGGGCGGTCCCCAACCACATTTTAAAGGGGCGGTCCCCAACCACGTCTTAAAGGGGTAGTCCCCAACCACATCTTAAAGGGGCGGTCCCCAACCACGTCTTAAAGGGGCAGTCCCCAACCATGTCTGAAAAGGCCGGTCCCCAACCATGTCTTAAAGGGGCGGTCCACAACCACTTCTTAAAGGGGCCATCCCCAACCGGTTCTTAAAGGGCCGGACCCCAACCACTTTTTAAAGGGGCAGTCCCCAACCACATCTTAAAGAGGCGGTCCCAAACCACGTCTTAAAGGGGCAGTCCCCAAAAATGTCTTAAAAGGGTGGTCCCCAACCACATCTTAAAGAGGCTGTCCTCAACCTCTTAAAGGGGCAGTCTCCAAACACATCTTAAAGAAACAGTTTCAACCACATCTTAAAGGGGCGGTCCCCAACCACGTCTTAAAGGGGCAGTCCCCAACCACGTCTTAAAGGGGCAGTCCCCAACCACATCTTAAAGGGGAAGTTTCCAACCACGTCTTAAAGGGGCAGTCCCCAACCACATCTTAAAGGGGAAGTTTCCAACCACTTCTCAAAGGGGTGGTCCCCAACCTCTTAAAGGGACAGTCCCCAATAATTTCTTAAAGGGGCTGTCCATAACCACGTCTTAAAGGGGCCATCCCCAAACATGTCTTACAGGAGTGGACCCCAACCACTTCTTAAAGGGGCTGTCCTCAACCTCTTAAAGGGGCAGTCCCCAAAACATCTTAAAGGGGCAGTCCCCAACCACGTCTTAAAGGGGCGGTCCACAACCACGTCTTAAAGGGGCCATCTCCAAACAGTTCTTAAAGGGGCGGACCCCAACCACTTCTTAAAGGGCTGTCTCCAACCACTTTTTAAACGGGCAGTCCCCAACCACATCTTAAAGGGGTGGTCCCCAACCACGTCTTAAAGGGGCAGTCCCCAACCATGTCTTAAAAGGGTGGTCCCCAACCACATCTTAAAGGGACCGTCCCCAACCAGTTCTTAAAGGGGCAGTCCCCAACAACTTTTTAAAGGGGCAGTCGCAACCACGTCTCCACAACCACGTGTTAAAGGGGCAGTCCCCAACCACTTCTTAAAGGGGTGGTCCCCAACCTCTTAAAGGGACAGTCCCCAATAACTTCTTAAAGGGGTTGTCCATAACCACGTCTTAAAGGCGCATTCCCCAACCATGTCTTAAAGGAGTGGACCCCAACCACTTTTTAAAGGGGCTGTCCTCAACCTCTTAAAGGAGCAGTCCCCAACCACTTCTTAAACGGGTGGTCCCCAAACACATCTTAACCCCTTCAGGACCCAGCCTATTTTGACCCTAAAGACCTTGCCATTTTTTGCAATTCTGATCAGTGTCCCTTTATGAGGTTATATCTCTGGAACGCTTCAACCGATCCTAGCGATTCTGAGTTTGTTTTTTCGTGACACATTGGGCTTCATGCTAGTATTAAATTTAAGTCGATAATTTTTGTGTTTATTTGTGAAAAAATCAAAAATATGGCAAAAATTTTGAAAATTTCACAATTTTCACATTTTTTATTTTTTTTTCTGATAAACCAGAGAGATATGGGACAGAAAAAAGTTATTAAATAATATTTCCCACATGTCTACTTCACACCAACACAATTTTGTGAAAAATCTTTTTTTGGGTAGGACGTTATAAGGGTTCAAAATTCATGAGCAATTTTTCATTTTTCAACCAAAATTTACAAAACCATTTTTTTTAGTGACCACATCACATTTGAAGTCCTTTTGAGGGGTGTACATGACAGAAAACACCCAAAAGTGACACTATTCCAAAAACTGCACCCCTCAAGCTACTCAAAACTACATTCAAGAAGATGATTAACCCTTCAGGTGCTTCACAGGAACTAAGGCAAAGTGGAAACAAAAAATGGATATTTTAATTTTTTTTATCAAAAATGTTCTTTTAGCCTCAATTCTTTCATTTTCACATGGGCAACAGGATAAAATGGATCTTAAAATGTGTTGTGCAAATTCTCCCGAGTGTATCGATACCTCATATGTGGTCATAAACCACTGTTTGGGCGCACGGCAGGGCTCAGAAGGGAAGGAGTGCAATTTGAATATTGGAGCTAATTTTACATTAAAAAAGTGAAATGGCGCTCCTTCCCTTCTGAGCCCTGCTGTGTGCCCAAACAGTGGTTTATGACCACATATAAGGTATTGGTGTACTCAGGAGAAATTGCCCAACAAATGCTAGGATGAATTTTATGCTGTTGCCATGTGAAAACCAAAAAATGTAGGCTAAAAGAAACTTTTTGTGAAAAAAAAGTACTATTTCATTTTCACAGATCAATTTGTAAAGCAACTGGGGGTTCAATATGCTCACTTCCCATCTAGATGTTTCCTGGGGGGTCTAGTTTCCAAAATGGGGTCACTTGTGGGGGAGCTCCAATGTTTAGGCACACAGGGGCTCTCCAAACGCGACATGGTGTCCCCTAACAATTTGAATAAAAATCAGCTCAAATTGTTAGCTGACACCATGTTGCGTTTGGTGAGCCCCTGTGTGCCTAAACATTGGGGCTCCCCCACAAGTGACCCCATTTTGGAAACTAGACCCCCCAGGGAACGTATCTAGATGCATAGTGAGCACTTTGAACCCCCAGGTGCTTCACTAATTGATCTGTAAAAATGAAAAAGTACTTTTTTTCCACAAAAAAAATATTTTTTCATTTTTGCGGATCAATTTGGGAAGCACCTGGGGGTTCAAAGTGCACACTATGCATCTAGATACATTCCTTGGGGGGTCTAGTTTCCAAAATGGGGTCACTTGTGGGGAGCTCCAATGTTTAGGCACACAGGGGCTCTCCATATGCGACATGGTGTCCGCTAACAATTGGTACAACTAGGCAGCTGGGGGCTGGAATCCGCAGCATGGAGAGGCCCAAGCGTTCTGGGCCCCCCATGCTGCGAATTGCAGCCCGCAGCCGCCCCAGAAAATGGCGCATTCATTGAAGCGCCATTTTCTGGCGATGTACCAAGACTCTTCCAGTTGCTCTGGTGCCGGTGGCAAACTGGGTAATAAAGGGGTTAATGCCAGCTTTTTATTGCCAGCTGGCACTAAGCCCGAGATTCATAATATAGGGCCAATGTTAGACCCGCCATTAGGAATCTCTGGTAAATAGTCAGAAAATACACACAGAGAAAAATCTTTTTATTTGAAAAAAAAACACAAACAAAATTCGGACTCCATCTTTATTATAAAGATCCGACGTAGTCCACAACGAAGGTCCCACGACGCTCAATCGCCTCCGACGTAGTCCACAATGAAGGTCCCACGACGCTCGATCGCCTCTGCTCAATCCACAGAGACTGCAGCAAGGGATCAAGTGTCCTCTTCCTACAGCCTCTAGGGTCAGAGTTATGGTGCACTGTATGACAATGATCTGTCATACAATGCACCATGACTATGATCCCAGAGACTACAACAAGAGGACACTTGATCCCTTGTTGCACTCATCCATCCACCTATGCACCCATCATCTACGCACGCACACATCCACGCACGCACACATCGCACGCACGCACACATCCACGCACGCACACTGACATCCACGCACGCTGATATCCACGCACGCTGACATCCACGCACGCTGACATCCACATCCACGCACACCGACATCCACATCCACACATGCTGACATCCACGCATCCACGCACGCACACTGACATCCATGCATGCTGACATCTACATCCACGCATGCTGACATCCACGCATGCTGACATCCACGCATGCTGACATCCACGCATGCACACATCCACGGACGCACGCACACATCCACGCACGCTGGAATTCACGCACATCCACATACGCACATCCACGCACACATCCACGGACGCACGCACATATCCACGGACGCATGCACACATCCATGGACGCATGCACACATCCACGCACGCTGGAATTCATGCACATCCACATACACACATCCACGCATGCACACATCCACAGACGCACACACACATCCATGCACGCTGACATTCACGCACGCTGACATCCACGCATGCACACATCCACGGACGCACGCACACATCCACGCACGCTGACATCCATGCACGCTGACATCCACGCACGCTGACATCCACGCACGCTGACATCCACGCATGCACACACACATCCACGCACGCTGACATCCATGCACGCTGACATTCATGCACTCTGACATCCACGCATGCACACATCCACGGACGCACCCTGACATCCACGCACCCTGACATCCATGCACGCTGACATCCACGCATGCACACATCCACGGACGCACACTGACATCCACGCACGCTGACATCCACGCACGCTGACATCCACGCACGCTGACATCCACATCCACACATGCTGACATCCACGCATCCACGCACGCACACTGACATCCATGCATGCTGACATCTACATCCACGCACGCTGACATCCACGCATGCTGACATCCACGCACGCTGACATCCACGCATGCACACATCCACGAACGCACGCACACATTTACGCACGCTGGAATTCACGCACATCCACATACGCACATCCACGCACACATCCACGGATGCACGCACACATCCACGGACGCACGCACACATCCACGGATGCATGCACACATCCACGCCACGCTGACATCCACGCATAAACACATCCACGGATGCATGCACACATCCACGCACGCTGGAATCCACGCACATCCACATCCACACATCCACGCACGCACACATCCACAGACACACACACACATCCACGCACGCTGACATCCACGCATGCACACATCCACGCACGCACACATCCACGCACGCACACATCCACGCACGCTGACATCCACGCACGCTGACATCCATGCACGCTGACATCCACGCATGCACTCATCCACGGACGCACACACACATCCACGCACGCTGACATTCACGCACGCTGACATCCACGCATGCACACAAACACGGACGCACGTTGACATCCATGCACCCTGACATCTATGCACGCTGACATCCACGCATGCACACATCCACGGACGCACGCACACATCCACGCACGCACACTGACATCCACACACGCTGACATCCACGCACGCTGACATCCACGCATGCTGACATCCACGCACGCTGACATCAACGCATGCACACATCCACGGACGCACGCACACATCCACGGACGCACGCACACATCCACGCACGCTGACATCCATGCATGCACACATCCACGATGCATGCACACATCCACAGACGCACGCTGACATCCACGCACGCTGACATCCACGCACGCTGACATCCACGCATGCACACATCCACGCATGCACACAGTCCACGGACGCACGCACACATCCATGCACGCTGGAATTCATGCACATCCACATACA
Organism: Allobates femoralis; assembly: GCA_033576535.1. NCBI lineage: Eukaryota > Metazoa > Chordata > Amphibia > Anura > Aromobatidae > Allobates > Allobates femoralis. Next base: position 340,965,822 of record JARQOC010000005.1, on the reverse strand, counting down.
CACATCCACGCACGCACACATCCTCGGACGCACACACACATCCATGGACGCACGCACACATCCACGCACGCTGGAATTCACGCACATCCACATCCACACATCCACGCACGCACATATCCACAGACGCACACACACAATCCACGCACGCTGACATCCACGCATGCACACATCCACGCATGCACACATCCACGGACGCACGCACACATCCACGCATGCTGGAATTCATGCACATCCACATACACACATCCTCGCATGCACACATCCTCGGACGCACACACACATCCACGGACGCACGCACACATCCACAGACACTGGAATTCACGCACATCCACATACGCACATCCACGCACGCATCCACGTACGCACACATGCACGAACACAGACGCACATCCACGCACGCACACATCCATCCATTCACCCATCTATCTATTCATTCATTCATTCATACTTACCCATGAGGAGGAGGAGCCGCTGAGAGGAGGAGGGGCCACACCGCAGCTGCAATGGAGGCCGCTGCTTCTCCGGAATGGGTGAGCGGGGCTAGAGGTGGGGGGCTAGGCAGGGGGGGGATGAGCAGGGGAAGGGGGGGCATAAGCAGGGGGAGAGGAGGCTGTGCAGGCTGACCCGCGGGCACCTGAGCCCGCCGGCACTGCTTTAAAGAAGGAGGAGGGCGGGTGGATGGGGGGACGCGGGGAGGGGGGGCAGGCTGGACACAAGGGGGGCTGTAGGTAGGGGGACAAGACAGCAGGAGGGGCTGGAGGAGGAAGGGGGCAGGGGCGCACAGAGGAATGACGGCGGCTGCACCAGGGGTGCAGCCGCGGCAGAAAAGGATGATCGGAGGGGCGGGGGGGGCGAAAGGCAGGAAGGGGGGCCCTAATGCTTCCTGGAGCTGGGAGGGCTGAGTAGGGGGAGGGCACCAAGCCGAACCGCCCGTCCAGATCTGATTGGAGAGCTCCAATCAAATCTGGGAGGGGGAATCGCTGTGATTTCTCAGATCTGCAGTTTCAGTTTTAAACTGCAGATCGGAGGGGCCCTGGGCAGGGGGGGTTAATCCACCCCCCGTGGGGTTAACTTCAGGTTGTCACCTTGCAGTAGCAACGGTAACACCTGAGTTAACCCGCTCACACGCGCCGCAGGAGCCCGATCAATGCATGGCCCACCCCTTGGGCCATGGGTCGAGAACAACTGTTTTCCATGGCCCAAATGGTGGGCCAAGGGTCGGGAAGGGGTTAAAGAAACAGTCCCAACCACATCTTAATAGGGCGGTCGCCAACCACATCTTAAAGGAGCAGTCCTCAACCACATCGTAAAGGGGCGGTCCCCAACCACATCTCAAATGGGCGGAAGCAAACAATCAGCGATATTGGCGTGGGATTTAAACCTTCTTCGCTGACTGGTCATGGCCGGCTGCGACCAATCAGTGATATTGCCGCAGGATTTAAATGATAATGTATATATTTTATCCCGAAAAACCTGTGTATTCATTGCATTATTCTTAAATCTTCATAAATAAACTACATACATATTCTAGAATACCCGATGTGTTAGAATCGGGCCACCATCTATTAGTAAATAAAACTATATATGGATTCTAGACTACCCGATTCTTTAGAATCGGGCCGCCATCTAGTGTTTTATATAAATGGATAGAAAAATTCTAAATTTAATTTATTATGTTAATGTGAATGATTTTAAGAAAGTGTGAACATTTGAAGTGGGATTTATGAATATGTCAAACTATATAGCTGTTAATGTTAATTTGTACAGATAGGGGGATTTTAGATAAAATAGTATGATAAGAAATGATTGATGTACAATGTGAGATACTAATAAAGCTTGGTCATTTTTTATTTATTTTTTTTCCATTAGAATGAGAGAGATTATGTCAGTATATTTAGGATTGTTTTTAAGAAAGGATGTAACTTTGTATAACTCCTGAGGAAGTGAGAAGTTATCACGAAACGCGTAGAGTAATAAAGAACAGTTTGGATAATATTTGGATCGCCTACTGTCTGGAGGCAGCGCACGAAAAAATCCCTTTCTTTTACTTTGGAGATCATCATTACCAAGCTGTCACACAAGAAACATCTCATGACAGATAAAACCAGTGAGCAGTCTCAAGACCTTTGTAACCTTATTGTTGTCAAACATATTGATAACATTGGTTTCAGAAGAATTTCTAAAATACTATATGTTTCATTGAATACTGTTAGGGCAATAATACAGAAGTATAAAGAGCATAATTTTAGCACAAACCGGCCATGAGCAGGATTTGAGAGAACGGAGTAAAATGAATTATCAGTAAAGTCATCCAAGAGCGAAGGAACACTTGTGTGTGTAAAGCCTTAGAATCATCAGTTTCAATTGTTTAAAAAACAAACAATAAGTATTGCACTCAACATCCATAGCCTATATATACACTCACTACGCAAGACTTTGTTGCTGAACAAATAGTATGTTCAACCACGTTTTAAAGTTTGCTCAAGAAAATTGAGAGAAGCTTGTGAAATAGTAGGAGAATATAGCCTTGAACAAAATTGAACTCTTTGGATACCATGTATGGAGGTCAAACAGGTTTAAATTTGTCAGGAGGATTTAAGACTCACTAAGAATTCTGAGGAGTCCTTTACAGAGACTGCTAGGACACCAAGTGTTAGAACGCGCATAAGAATCAGGAACATTAAAACATTCACATCACCAATCTTGGCTAACTAAGGATTCCCCTTCATCCACAGCAGGACAATATGGGGTTACCATGACCCTGTACGCCATCAGGACAAAGCGGAACTTTTATTAAGTTTTGCAGGCCCCTCACTCGTGCCTCGCCTGCCATAAAGGGTGGGAGCCTCCCTGAGATCACCAGTTTATACTTTGTCCTTTACCAATGCGGGACATTTTTTTCTCTCCTTACATTTCAGTCTACACCTTGGAGGAGGAAGACTGCATGGCAGGATAATAGTTAACTAAACTATAAACTTGCATGGCTAAAGGACCTGGGTGATGTATCGATCATGTGACTATAGTGGGCAGAGCTAAGTGAGCAAACTCACATCATGTTATAGGGACTTAGCTCCGCCTATTGTAGTCACATGGTTATGATATCGCATCAGGTCTCCCAACATGTTCTAACATAAGGCTGAAATGTTAACAGTCTCCGTCCTTCAAGCTGGAGACTGACTGCCTCATTACATAAGGAAATGTAAGTGTATAAATACTTTTTTTTCACCTTTAACATTACACCATAAGCTCAAACAGGGATGATTAGACTGGTATTATAAAGCTGCAGCTACAGACAGTGATAGCTGGGGAGGCATAAACTAGCTGACAGGTTCCCTTTAAGCTTATTGAAGTCATAGAGGGTGGACTATGGCTGACCTGCACATGGATTCAGTGTCTTGCAGTGCTGCATTACAGTGCTTATTGTGTCCCATGAATGGGAACAACTTGTTATTTATTCTCTATGTTGCGCATTGCATTTTACTGTTGCTAGGCAAAAGCCCTGCCTCTTTAAGTTTGACCCTTTTTCCCTCCTGTAGTTGATGATGTTAGCTCCACTCTAGCCTTCTTCCCCATTATCAGTTTGCTGTAGCCATTTTTGGATACACAGGTTGTGCTGCTCTTGTTTTGGATTACTATTCCTACCTGCTATATTGTGCTTAAATACATGATTTCAGAGAAAATCATCTCTTTTCTCCTGCACTCTTATTACAATCAGTGTTAGCGGAGTTGGAACTATCTGAGCTTGCATTGTATGTGAGTACAACAATCATACAGGAAGATGTGGGGAAACCGAGGTGTATAACCGTCCGCGCTGCCGAAGTCCACTTACTTCAGAAAACCCACGGGTCGGTGATGTTCAGAAAGGTTATCTTTATTGAATCCTACGCGTTTCAGTGCCCTCCTGGCTCCTTCCTCAGTTGATCCCTGAGGAAGGTGCCAGGAGGGCACTGAAACGCGTAGGATTCAATAAAGATAACCTTTCTGAACATCACCGACCCGTGTGTTCTCTGAAGTAAGTGGACTTCGGCAGCGCGGACTGTTATACACCTCGGTTCCCCACATCTTCCTGTGATTCCACGTGCGAGTGGTTGGTGGAGGTCCAGCGGCAGCCGCCAGGATATTATTACTACATGTCTGTATGTCAGTTGTGGGTTTCACAACTAACATAGGTGAGTGTTTTCCATATACACCACTTTTGCATAGTGTCTGAGTGATAGGGCACTATTGCGCCTCTTGTTCCCCCTTCCCCTTTTTTATTCAACAATCATACAGTTATCCAAGAGATTGATAATTAAGTATTTAGAGACTCATACTGCCTTGAAGAGTCAGAATAAATAGAAAGACTGTCCTGTCATCAAGAACAGTATATAGCTTTCAATCCAGAGAAAGGAACATTATCAAGCTAATTGTGAAGATATCGCAGCTTACATATAGTCTGCAGACACTGCCTATGCTGCTTACAAACAAGCAACATTGTTCATGAAGAGACAAACAGCCTCTACCTTTGCATTCCTGTGCACAATGGCAAAAGCTGTAAGGATTTCTCATTCCTTGCCTGACCTAGAGAAGCAAGAGAAGGACACAGAATCTCATTCAGCCTTCAGTGAAATAACCGAATGCTAAACTAAACCTACATGGAAAGTCAAAGACAAAATAGAAACAGCCAAATGTGAATTACTTTTCAAGGAATCTTCCCTATGGCAAAGGGTACTGAATTAAGTGGCTGTTTTATCTATGTCTGGCGCTCATATGTCCTGGTGAGATTAAACATGCCAGAGTCTGTAAAGGAACTTCAGAGCTTTCAACAACTCAATTCTGAATGAGACTGCACCGTGTGCAACATCATGAACAAAACAGAAGCAAAAATCGCACAGATGTCGGAAGTGTCATGTCACAAATCCAGTTCTGCTAAGTAATCAAAGCACTCATCCAGATCAATCATCAAACTTCTCTACCCTCAGTGAACAACTTGTAAGTGTGCGTGCCGAAATGGAAACCATGAAAGTACAAGCCTTCTTCACCCAAAAGAAAGCAGAGATGCTGAATCAGCACGCAAGAAAGCGGAGATAGAAGTCCTAGAGAAGGAATGTGAACATGTGATAGCCATGGTAAGGTTGAAGGTGTTTGAACAAGCTCTAAGTAGAAGTCAAGGAGATAGTATCAGCTTGTGAGATTGATACTGAAGACCCCCTTAAGCACACAAGAGACTATGTACTAAGCCAAAACAAGGAACCACTGACCTCCAACAGTCCTGTCAATTCCGACACTTCTCCAAGGCACCAAGACGATTATCCGTCTGCAGCTCCCAGCTTTTAAAGTCAGTCCAACACACTAGCAACATTCAAACTTGAACCTTTTTCATGCTCCAATACTCAGCCAGACCTTGCATATCAGCAAACTCCATATGCCAACGTCTATATGCAACTTAACAAGCTGGCAAGTGCCTATATTTCTGACAACCGCGTAGTTCTAGCCTTGCACACGACAGAGACTGTATAGACCAGGCCAGTTGCTGAACTAATTGCCTATGCCACTCCATACCTTTTCATGTTTCTGAATCAAGAAGCTACAACCTACACAAACAGAACTACTCAGCCAGCAAGTGTGCTCCCAAAGTCAGAAAAAAACAGACCTGTCCGACTTAGTAAGCTCTTGTCGAATGATGCACATTACAAACACCTATCTCACAAGGTTTCAAATAAAAAGAAGGGGGGGGGGGGAACAAGAGGCGCCATAGTGCCCTATCACTATGGCACTGAATGTAGAGGTGGTGAAAAAAAGAATCCACTCACCTGTGGCAGTTGTGACACCCACAACTGGTTTGAAGGCGTATAAATGATAGTTTCCAGATGGCTGCTGCTGGACTTCCACCGTCCACTCAAATGTGGAGACACATTGTGCTAGTTTCTGCAATGTGCCTGGTACTGATCCAGACACTTTGTATTATAGTTTTTACAACACCAAGTTCATATCATCACCACCAATAAATTAGGACTACTGAACCCACAGTCTGTTTACTTGGAATCTGAACAAGGGTTTAGCTGTATGGTGGACTCCACACAGCTCCAGACATGGAAGAAGGCATAATAACAGTAGCAGTTTGAAGGCACACTTCCACTCCACGTAGATTATGGGTTGGTTGTCAAACCTTGTGAGATCGAATTGCAGGGATCCCTGAGGAAGGTGCCAGGAGGGCACCGAAACGCGTAGGAGGTAATAAAAGAGTTCCTTTTGAAGTTCCATCTTTATGTGCATTTCTTTGGAGTGAGTAATTTTGGCAGCGCGGACCGTGATACACCATTTCTTCCCTGCAATTCGATCTCACAAGGTTTGACAACCAACCCATAATCTACGTGGAGTGGAAGTGTGCCTTCAAAACTGCTACTGTTATTATGCCTTCTTCCATGTCTGGAGCTGTGTGGAGTCCACCATACAGCTAAACCCTTGTTCAGATTCCAAGTAAACAGACTGTGGGGTTCAGTAGTCCTAATTTATTGGTGGTGATGATATGAACTTGGTGTTGTAAAAACTATAATACAAAGTGTCTGGATCAGTACCAGGCACATTGCAGAAACTAGCACAATGATACAACACAGAAATGCAATAAACTGAATAAAATTAATAACTGGAGCAAAATTCATTGCAAAAGGCACTATTACAAAGAGGTAACATCTATCTGTATGTAGTGCAGGCGCAGTAGCTAAGATGGAAGACTACAAGATATAACACACTCCTATTACAGTACTTTCTGTAACAGCGGCTGCATCATAAGCTACACAAACAGATCCTAGCACAAGCATATAGTTTGTACTACAACTCTCATCGGATATGCTGGCCAGGAGGAGTAGTTGTAGAGAATGGAGCCAGAGCCAGGGACCCATGTCTTATTTCTGTGAAGCTTGGGAAAAATCTGCCAGTCTCTCCCTATTCCCAGGGAAAACAGGGGGGGTAGTCCCTCAGAGAGTACATTAAATCTTAAAGGGGAAGACTCCTACATCCGTAGGAACACTGCTAGATTGTGTGAAACTAATTTAAACAACATAAAAAGGGTAACCTATTACCTCTACGAGTTGTAGCATGTGTTAAACTACAAATACTGTCTTTGATGTGCATAAATGGGCAGAACACTCCCCATTTGGCATCAACGTATACCACTATTTGGTTTTCTTAGGGAAAACAGCAACATAAGTTCTATTACTGGCCTAAGGAACAGTTTGTTCTCCCTAAGCTTACACACTCTTACTTCTACTTTATGTACTTTCCCATCCCTGCTGCGGAAAGATTTGGTGACTAGGCCGAGTGGTCACTCATTACATACATAAGGTCATTCCATGTCAAGTGATCCAAAAATGAATATTTTTTTTCCCTGACGTCTTCAGAATTTTTTATTTTTTTTCTATATGAAGTACAACTTTAGTTAATTACAAAAAAAAAGTTTTGAATTTTTTTCTTAATCAGTTAATTTTTTACAGATTTTAAAATTTTTAAAAAAGCGCGAATTTTGGCCTGGTATGACTTTACATTTTCTATTATATCTCGGGCTAGAAATAAGATAGAGAGACAAAATAAACACCGTTGTACTCATAATTGTACAGGCTTTCACTAGATATGTCACAAGAGTATCTTTGTTAATATTTTACCCATGAGATCGCAAATGCAACATTTTAAAACGCATTTACGAAAAATCGGCATCATTTAAATATTTCAAAAACTGCCCATATGTCTGCTGTGCTCTTAGCCACATCTGTACCAAACTTCAAGTTGGGATCGCGATGGGATCATATTTTAAAATATTTTACTATTAATAGCGTCAATGGGTCATTCCATATCAAGTGATCTAAATATGAATATTTTTGTTTACCTGACGTCTTTAGATTTTTTAAATTTTTTTTCTATTTGAAGTACTACTTTAATTACAAATTAAAAGTTTTGAATTGTTTTCTTCATCAGTTAAGTTTTTACAGATATTTCAAGTTTTAAAAAGTGCGAATTTTGGCCTGGTATGGCTTTACATTTTTTTTTATCTCGGGCTACAAATAAGATAATGAAGCGGGAGAGGCATCATTTTACTCAGAACGGTAACAGCTTTCATTTGATATGTCACAAGACTATATTTTTTTATATTTTGTTTGGGAAAAATCAAATTCAAAATTTTGATGTGCAATTGTGAAATAAATGTTAGTTTGAAAATTGTGAAAAAATGCCTGTGTGTTACTTGTGTTCTTGGTTATATTTGTGCAGAGATTCAACTTGAGACCTGTCAAATTTATATATTTTTTATTTTATGGTTGTATGAGTTATTACAACTTATTGAATAAAACATTTATATGCAACAAAAAAGAAACACAAAACACAAATCCAGTAAATGCCAGGATAAATATATCTTAATCATCAGAACACAACGCTCAGCATTTTCAACCTGAATGCATTGAACAAACCAAAAGAAAAAAGGTGATCATATCCTCAAGTTTGATTAAACAAGATTAAAAGAACCAAAAATGTTAACCCCTATTTATACATGTAAATATGTTTTCTATTATATCACTAAACATGACATTTATGAACTGTTCTATATGAAGTACAACTTTAGTTAAAGAAAAAAATTCCACACTTTTTATTAGTAATTATCAGTTAATTTTTTACAGATTTGTAAAGGTTTAAAAAAGCGTGAATTTTGGCCTGGTATGGCTTTACATTTTCTATCATATCTCGGGCTAGAAATAAGATAAACAAAATAAACACCATTCTACTCAGAACTGTTAAGGCTTTCACCAGATATGTAACAAGAGTATCTTTGTTAATTTTTTACCCATGCGATCGTAAACTCAAAATTTTAAAACACATTTCCAAAAATCGGCATAATTTAAAATTTTCCAAAACTGCCCATGTGTCTGTTATGCTCTTAGCCTCATCTGTACCAAATTTCAAGTTGGGATCGCGATGGGATCATATTTTAAAATATTTAACTATAATAGTGTCAATTCGAAAATCTTGAATTCAGATCTGTTCAGCCTGTGGTCTAAAAGTGTGGGGTCTATATTTACCAAATAATCCATGATTTTAGACATTACTGTATTATTTTGATATGTTACAGCTTAGAAGCAGGAGAGGACATATAGGAGAAAGCTTTGTTAGGGCTCAACCTGAGAATGAACAATATTGTATTGAATATTGTACAAACCAGGACTACAAAGAGGAGGAGAGTTTGTTAAAACATCGGTTACAGGAAGCAGAACCCATCAAAGGGACTCCGCAATACCACACTTTCATTCCATGTAGTGAAACAGAAATAAAAACAAGCATTTTTCATTCAGTAAAGACAGTGAAGTCCATGAAGTGGTAGAAGGCAGCACAAGATCAGCAATGGATGACATAACTGGCTATGTGACCTGTGAATATGGTTGGCGCTGGTGGCTGGCTACTGTACTCTCCAAAGACTGTGAAAATGAAGAAGTAGAATTGACTTTATTGCATCTTTCTGGTCCAACGCCATCATTTATGTATCCAAGAAAGCCAGACATTTTAAAAGTGCACAAAAAAATCAGATAATAACTCAGGTGAAGCCGAACACTGTGACAGGCAGTACATACTGTGACACAAAAGGAAATGGCGATTGCTAGTAAGCGCTTATGGACAAGATTACATTTCAACCCACTAGAAGGGACAAATTGATGATAAAAGGCCACTTTAAAAACGTACTATTAATTGTTTGATTAGTTCATGTTTTATAGAATGATGATTTAACTACTGTACTATTCTTATTAAACACTTCATAAATGACATGTTTAGTGGTATAATAGAAAACAAATTTACATGTATAAATAGGGGTTAACATTTTTGGCTCTTTTAATCTTGTTTAATCAAACTTGAGGATATGATCACCTTTTTTCTTTTGGTTTGTTCAATGCATTCAGGTTGAAAATGCTGAGCGTTGTGTTCTGATGATTAAGATGTATTTATCCTGGCACTTACGGGATTTGTTTTTTGTGTTTCTTTTTTGTTGCATGTAAATTTATATTTGTGCAGAGATTCAACTTGGGACCTGTCAAATTTATATATTTTTTATTTTATGGTTGTATGAGTTATTACAACTTATTGAATAAAAATTCAATAAGTTGTAATAACTCATACAACCATAAAATAAAAAATATATAAATTTGACAGGTCCCAAGTTGAATCTCTGCACAAATATAATCAAGAACACAAGTAACACACAGGCATTTTTTCACAATTTTCAAACTAACATTTATTTCACAATTGTGCATCAAAATTTTGAATTTGATTTTTCCCAAACAAAATATAAAAAAATATAGTCTTGTGACATATCAAATGAAAGCTGTTACCGTTCTGAGTAAAATGATGCCTCTCCCGCTTCATTATCTTATTTCTAGCCCGAGATAAAAAAATGTAAAGCCATACCAGGCCAAAATTCACACATTTTTAAAACTTTAAATATCTGTAAAAAATTAACTGATGAAGAAAAAAATTCAAAACTTTTAATTTGTAATTAACTAAAGTAGTACTTCATATAGAAAAAAAATTTAAAAAATCTAAAGACGTTAGGTAAAAAAAAATATTCATATTTAGATCACTTGATATGGAATGACCCATTGACGCTATTAATAGTAAAATATTTTAAAATATGATCCCATCGCGATCCCAACTTGAAATTTGGTACAGATGTGGCTAAAGCACAGCAGACATATGGGCAGTTTTTGAAATATTTAAATGATGCCGATTTTTCTTAAATGCGTTTTAAAGTTTTTCATTTGCGATCGCATGGGTAAAATATTAACAAAGATCCTCTTGTGACATATCTGGTGAAAGCCTGTACAATTCTGAGTAGAATGATGTTTATTTTGCCTCTCTATCTTATTTATAGCCTGAGTTATGAGGAGAAATGTAAAGGCAGGCAACACCGAAATTCGCACTTTTTTCGAACTTTGAAAATCATTTTTAAAAAAAAAAAATGTTTTTTTAAATTTTCTCTTCACATTTTGCATTGTCTGACATGCTATTATCAAATAACAAAATCTCAAAAGAATTAAAAATATAGAGGTAATAATCATTGGTTCACTTGACATGGAATGGCCCCATAGTAACATAGTTTTTAAGGTTGAAGGAAGATTTTAAGTACATCTATTTTAAACCATATCCTAACATGTTGATCCAGAAGAAGGCAAAAAAAAACCATGTGGCAACACTAAGCTCTATATTGGGGGAAAAAATGATTTACTTACTCCATATATGGCAATCAGACTAGCTCCCTGGATCAACGCCCTATCAAAGAATCTAGTATATATAACCGGTAGGTAATATTATATTTTTCAAAAGGCATTTAGGCCTTCTTAAACATTAGTAGTGACTCACTCATTACAACATCATGTGGCAGAGAGTTCCATAGTCTCACTGCTCTTACAGTAAAGAATCCGCATCTGTGATTATGATTAAATCCTTCTTTCCTCCAGATATAGAAATCCTTAAAAAGGTCTGTGTACTGTCCCCTCATATATTTATACATTATTATAAGATCACCCCTAAGCTTTCATTTTTCCAAACTAAATAACCCCAAGTTTAATAACCTGTCTTGGTATTGCAGACCCCCTCAGTCCTCTAATAACCTTGGTCGCCCTTCTCTGCACTCACTCTACTTCAGCTATGTCTTATAAACCGGAGACTGGAATTGTACACAGCATTCTATGTGTGTTCGCACTAGTGACTTGTATAGAGGTAAAATGATGTTCTTCTCATGAGCATCTATGCCTCTTTCAATGCATCCCATTATTTTATTTACCTTTGCAGCATCTGCCTGACACTGGCCACTAAATGTGAGTTTGTTATCTACCCATACACCCAGGTCTTTTTCAGTGATAGTTTTGCCCAGTGTTTTACAATTAAGCACACAATTATACCTTTTATTTCCTGTGCCCAAGTGCATAACCTTACATTTATCCCCATTAAAGCTCATTTGCCATTTATCAGCCCAAGCTTAGTTTACATAAATCCTCCTGTAATATATAATTGTCCTCCTATGTTTTGACTACCCTGAAAAGTTTAGTGTCATCTGCAAATATTGAGATTCTACTCTGTATGCCCCCTACAAGGTCATTAATAAATCTGTTAAAAAGAAGCAGGCCCAATACTGACCCCAGTGGTACCCCACTGTTAGCTGTGACCCATTCTGAGTGTGTTCCATTGATAACCACCCTTTGTTTCCTATCGCTGAGCCAGTTCTTAACCCAGTTACACATATTTTCCCTATTCTTATTCCTCTCATTTTATGTATCAACCTTTTGTGTGGCACCATATCAAAAGCTTTTAAAAAGTCCATATACGCTACGTCACTGCTTTTCTTTGGTTTAGTCCAGAACTTACCTCTTCATAGAAGCTTATCAGATTAGTTTGACAGGAATGGTCCCTCGTAAACCCATGTTGATATTGGGTCATGAGGTTATTTTTCTTCAGATACTCCAGTATAGCATCTCCTAGAAAACCCTCTAAGATTTTACCCACAGTAGAGGTTAAGCTAACTGGCCTATAATTTCCAAGTTCAATTTTGTATCCTCTTTGGATTTTGGCACCACATTTGATTTTGACAGAGGACCTAAGCCTAATAGCATCAGAGTTACAGAGCGCAGGAAAAGAATTATATGAAGTCTATTTCTGGATTCAGACCTTCGAATCTCTAAGACTGGTTCGCCAGTACGGTCTCGGCTTAGTACTCAAATGGCCCGGTGGCCTTTTGAACCCCTGAACTCTGGAGTGGAGGTTCCTAACCCTTAAGACTATACTCTTGGTAGCTGTTACCTTATCAAGAAGGATGAGCAAGCTACAGGATTTGTCCTCTAAAAGCCCTATACCGTATTTACGCAGGATCGGGTCAAACTAAGGCTTTTTCCCCACCTTCAGACCAAAATACTCGTCATCAGGAAATCTGGATCAGATGATCTCTCTAGAGGATTATGTCCCTGAAGCAATATCATCTCAGGAAGAGGATCTCTTCACCCTTGACATTTTAAATGTCTAGGAGTTTATCTCATGAGGACTTGGAACTTCAGATGGGGTGAAAACCTACTAGTACTTTATGTTGGAAAGTTACAAGGGAAGAAAGCTTTAAAATCTTCTTTGTCAAGATGACAAGAGGTGGGGGAACAAGATGCGCAATAGTGCCTATCACTAAAGACACTCAAAACGTGGGTGGTAAAACAAGGTTCACTCACCTAGCCCAGTTTTGAGACCCACAACTGGTTTGAAGGCAAAAGGATTATATTTGGCTGCTGCAGGACCTCCACCGACCACTCACACATGGAACGACCATCAAAGGATTGGGAAAGCAAGGTGTGTTACAGTCCGCGCTGCCAAGTCCCCACAAATCACCAGGAATCCAATTTGGATAGCAAAAGATCTTCTTTATTTCGTTCCTACGCGTTTCGATGCCTCTCCTGGCACCTTCCTCAGGGTTATTACATGGTACAACATGTCAGGGTTTTTATAGCCCCAAATACAGGTAATTAGGGGTGTGATTTGTTTACATGTGATGTCACTTCTGTAGGAGGAGCCTCAATTTTCCCACAATTTTCAATAAAATTCTCATTCTATACACATATTTAACATCAAAGTGTTCTAAAGCATTTGTAAAAATCCTATAAAACAATTGATGCAAAATCGGTGAAAATCAGAGCGGAACCCTCCTATAATGCTTTAGACATCCAGAAAAAAAATAATAAAATGGGTGTGAATAGCCATGTCATCCTACCTACAGGGTAATAGAACCCATGTTCATGGTGTTTCTTTTAGTCATTTGTATTCTAGTGTCTTGCGCCACTGCCTTCTTACTATATAGGTGTCACCCGGGTATACTCTTATATGGATGTAATAAAAATGATTAAGATAAGTGTTAAAAAATGAGAATTTTTTTTGTATCTAAGTAATCATTTCTATTTGTCATTTTTAGGAAAGAATTTGAGAAGATAGAAGTTTATTTTTTCAATAAACTGCTATATTTTTATATTTATACCAATTTTTAGCTATGATTTGCATCATTTCCACGAGCAGGTGACGTAAGTACACCCATGCCGCTCTGTAGGCTTCAAGCACCGCATTGTGCATGCGTGCTGGACGCCTAACAGAGCTGCATGGGTGTACTTACGTCACCCGCTCCCGGAAATGTTGCAAATCGCGTCATTTCATGACCGCCCAGCGTCCTGTAAACAAGGGAGGGCCTGCCTAGAAAATGAATAGTAGATCATGCCCATTAAGGCGTGATCTTCTAACGAACAGGGCAAAGAACATACACGCCCTAAGGGCTAAAGAATATAGCCCCTGCAAATTATATTACCTAATGAGTAAGTATTAAAACATTAGTGATAGGATGCTGCAGGGACATGTTTTGGTAGTTTAGGTGACTTTTTGGAGGTGACAGGATCCCTTTAACCTATGAGAATGCCAACATTACATCACTCCAGTTCACTTCTGCTCTTTCTGCTTGGGCAGTTTTCAACAACCTGGGCAGAAGGAGATTATGTGTCTATGAACCACAGATTTTACTCAGATATATGGTCCATGGTGATAACTTTCTTTAAATACTACCGATCTTTCTGGACTCTATCTCAAACTCTCTCAAATAAACACGTGCTAGATCCCATATTGTGTTGCTGTGGAAGATTGGATTATTATGTTAATCTGTTTTCCCTTAGTCCAACAGCAGCACAAGGCTCCCACGCTGGAAGGTTTTGTGTTCTGTTATTATAGTGGTGACGTGTTATTAAACTGGTGATCTCCTCTGGGATTGCGACCTCTTCCCCATTAGCTAATACTTCCTTTCCCCCTCCTACCTTTCCCTTCTGTCTCGTCAGTTTTTGTCCTAGATATTAGTTTTGATTACTCATTTTTGACAACACAAGCATATATAACACTGTTTGATACTCTAGTCCAGGGGTCTCAAACTCGGCTGGGTTGGTGGGCCGCACGTAGAGAAACATTTATAGCGGGGGGCCGCATCCCTTGTTGGACTAAGTGATATTTTTAGTAATACCAGAATTTTTTTGCTCAATGCAGTAAAGTATAAATCCTGATCCCTTTCTTGTACTAATGTCCCCATCCTGTAGTAATGTCCTTTTCCACTGATTTCCCCCATACTGATCCCCTTTTCTAGTGATGTCCCCCATCCTGATCCCTTTTTCTAGTGATGATCCCTATCCTGATTCCTTTTTATAGTGATGTCCCCCATCGATCATGATCCCCTTTTGTAGTGATGTCCACTATCCTGATCTCCTTTTCTAGTGATGTCCCCAATGTCATTCCCCTTTAGTAGTGTTGTCCCCATCTTGATCCCCTTTAGGGATGATGTCCCCATCCCGATCCCCTTTTATAGTGATGTCCCCCATCCTGATCTACTATTATAGTGATTCCCCCCATCCTGCTTTACCTTCTTTTTACACACTCAAATACACACTCTATCACACTCACACACAAACCCACACACAAACCCCCCCCACACACACACATACTCTCACACACACTCTCACACATCCTCATACACACTCTTACACTCACACTCACACACACACTGAAACTCGCACGCACATACACATTTCCTCACTCACCCTCACACACACACCCTCTCACACACACTCACACTTTTCTCAATTTAATGATGCATCGCTCCAGTGCAGGGGGCCGCCGCGGTCCCCGCTGTGCTGGCTTCCGGCCTCCACTGTGCTATGACTTCCTCCAGCCGCTGCGCAGACAAGCTCTGTTGCAGGTCACATTGATCTTGCTGAGTGGCAGAGCTTGTTAGTGCTGCGGACAAAAGTCATCACACAGCAGGGACTGCAGCGGTCTCCTGCACTGGGGCGATGCATCAATAAGTTGTCCAAGGTGCCGCGGGCCGCATAGTGAAGCCCCAGGGGCCGCATGCGGCCCCCGGGCCGCGAGTTTGAGACCCCTGCTCTAGTCTAAGCAAACCTACTGGCTTCGCCCTTGTATAGGCCCAAAGACTGGTGGGTCCTTATGCACCCGTTATACTTATCTACTTTATTTTCATATATGTTACTTGGTTTCGCTGTCATTGGATTTTTGTATGTCTTGTAACTTCAATAAAAATATAGTTTCAGAAAAAAACTGGTGATCTCAGGGAGGCTCCCCCCATTTATGCTGGAGAAAGCACAGGGGAGGGACCTGCAAAATCAATTAAAAGCTCCACTTTGTCCCGCTGGTGAACAGGGGCATGGTAACCCCATATTGTGCTGCTGTTGGACTAGGGGAAAACAAATGAACATAATAATCCAATCACGGGTGTATCCAGCGAGGGACGGGGGGAGCTGCCCCCTAAGAAGCAAAAAAAAAAAATAATAATTGGGGTCTCTGTGCCGGTCCATGTCGCCGCAGACCAGCACTACACACAAAGTGTGCTCTGCGGTGGCTCAGAGCGGTGGATGCTGCCCACCTCCCTGAGTGATATCACCGCCAGCACCACCTGCAGCACTATGGCGCCGCCCTGATCTCTTCCTCAGCTGCATGCGTAGCTGTACAAGCGGAGCAGGTAGCCAATCACAGTGCAGTAGCTGGGTGCTGATTAGCCAGTGGCTGCTGCGCTGTGATTGGCCAACGGTTCTGACTCTACATCTATGCACGCAGAAGAGGGCAGAGTGGCACCGTAATGCTTCGTTTTGTGGTGGTGGAACGGTGAGCAAAGGGTGTGTGTTTGTTTATGGGGGCTGCATGAGGATGATAATGTGGGACGCAATATTGGGGCTACAAGAGGATGATGGGGGCTGCAAGTTGATGAAGATGGGGGACACAGTGTTGGGGGCTGCATGGGGATGATGGGGCTGCAAAAGGATGATGCGGCTGCAAGGGACAAGGGGATGATGATGGGTGACACAGTATTGATGGCTGAATGGGGAGTTAACCACTAAAATTTTCGTTTCATTCACCTTTTCCGTTCTCTAAAATTTTACAACCTTAATGACAATGGCTTACCACCCTTCCCCCCCAGTTTTGATCCTCGGTATGCATATAAATCCGATCTTCTTTCTCTAAAGTTCTGCTTGTTTATTTAAATGTTTAATTGATTATATAGGATTCTCTGGTTGTGTGTATATATATTTGTTGTGTTGTACCAGTTTATCCATTGACTTTCAGCCATACATGGACATTCGTAATGTTATGCATTTATTGTATCATCTATTGCATCCGCTATCCTTTGCTGCCATCTACTGGTCATTGTTGTATTACATTGTAATTTTATGTTATTGTACTTTCCCATAATACCTTTCTGTCTGTAACTCCTCCTTCGGGGATGTTTTCTCTGCCTGCTTTGTCGTTCTTCGCCATTTTTGGAACCTCATGCTTCAGGACTGGAGAAAGATTCTTTGTACTTAATCTGGTGCATCTATAACAGCTCAACTAAGTCTACCTACCTCATCTTCATCCTTTCAACTTCCCTGGCATCTCATCTCTTCAAGGTATTGTAAATTAAGACTGTTGACTTATCACTGCATCATCCTGCATCATCCTTCCGGACATCCGCGTAGCTGATAAGACCTAGGAGCACCGATTAGTGTGTAACGCTATCTGCCACTGTTTGTATAGAGATCGGTGATCACATCCCTCAGACACATCTCACCCACATATATCGGTGGCAGAATAGTAACAAGAGACCTAAGCCTTCAGTGTCTGTATGAATATACATTGTCTGCTAGCAAGTCTTCACCGCCCGCAATCTCAGCTAAATCATGTCCACAAAAAGCACCGCGGACCCATCGGCAAGTGAAGCGCATCATGATGCTACAGGACCAGAGTCCACACTTACTACAAAGCAGGACGTACGACCCAAATTTGTAACCAAGCCGACACAAGAGGTCAGAGAGAACTTTGAAACTACTAGAGATGAGTTCCATGATAACCTAGAACATTTATGGGGCAAAGTCAATCACTATTTAGCAGCTCTTCCACGCTCTGACAGTGATGCTGCAGAGTTAGCCGCTACATTGAATCGTTTATCTACTGCCTATGATCGCTGCCAGAGACTGTCTGCAAAGTACGTCACGTTCTTGAGTACCTATGACATGGAAAATGCCCCAGCAGAGCAAGATGAAAGGGAAGCTCTCCTCCAAGAAAAGGCCTCATTAGTGCGAGATGCTCAAGATAAGGCAGAGCTCCTGCATCGCTCACCTCAAAGGGGCTAGGTCATATCGTACAACGTCGACCAAAATCACGTCTCGGTCTTCCAGATCGTCTCACTCCAGGAAGTCGATATTGTCCGACAAGTTACTGGAGATCCGTGTGGCTGCAGAGGAAGCTAGAGTAAAAAGCTCCTATGCTAAGAAGGAGGCTGAAGTGGAAGTAGAAGCCCACATGGAAGCTCAAAGAAATGAGATGGAAGCTCAGAGAAACAAAATGGAAACTCAAAGGAAATTAAAAATACTCCAAGCAGAAAAGGAAGAAGCAACAGCCCTTGCTAAACTGAAGATCCTTGAACAAGCACGGGACAAGATCATAATTCGGACTGTCTTATTCCAGGAGAAATGGAGGACTCAGTTGAATGCACTACTGACTACGTGCTAAGACATTTAACATCTGCACCAGTATCCACCGGCGCTGCTTGGGCCTCCGGGGGATGGGATGCAGCAAGATGGGACGCTCCCCACAGTATGAGCGGGAGTCCCCAGAGCCAGGAGCTGCACAAGATGTTGTGAGTCAGCTGCAGTTACCTTCCAGCACGCGGAGATGGACAGTTCTGAAAAAGGCACGGACACTGGAAGTCTCTGTAACGAGTACTTTACTGTAACCAGCAGGTGATACATGGCATACAGTTAACGGGTAATGGACGGGTGGACTTTAGCAATGACCAGTGTTTCTCAGAGCTTCGCGGTGTTCCTCCATTCTAAACTAGTTTGTGTTGCCGTTGTCGCCTTGGGGTGCCAGATCGGGTACAAGGAGGATGCTTCAATTTCCCTACCAGTGAATTCTGACCGGTGTTTGTGGGGAGCCTTGGGTCCTTTTGGTGGGTACTCCGCTGGCAAGACGACTCTGTGTGCGGCAGTGGTGGGGTGCTCCTGGAGAGCGGTCCCTCCACTCCTGGTTTGCATAGCAGTGCTGAACAACTGCTAGCTTCGAAACCAGTAATCCGGTTGTAGATGGGCACGGGGATGTTTTGACCCGTTTGCATTCGCCCAGAGTCCGGTTGTTGAGGCACCGGGGTAATGGCGCCCAACTGGGGTGGTGGTGGCCTAGGGACTGCACGGAATTGTGCAAGAGCCCCCTCTCCTACGTTCCTCCTGGCCACGCTCTGCTTCCTCCGTCTCCTACATTGCAGAAAGTTCTTACTCCACTGACTTCTGCACTAACTTCTCCACTACACACTACCTCTACACTCCGCCCACCAGGACCTTATTGGCCCTCTATTCTGATGTGCATGTAGGGTTTGGAGCTCTGAGTTTTAACCATGTCATTGCTTAGTCAGAGAATATTGCTGCTGTTGTCTGGGCTGCAATACACTCCTGTGACGCACTCGTTGCAGGGCGCCACACTTCCCCTTGGTGAATTACGCTTGCCCCCAAGTGTCACGCTACCCAACATTACAGAGAGATTTTTATATTTTTATTAACAGGTAATAACACTTTTATTAATAACAGGTAGACATATAAACCGGTATAAAACGGGTTAACCTTTTGCAGACCCGGAGAGCGGTCAGCTGTCCTTTAAATAAGTCCAAGAAAAACCACAGGGCCGCGCTATTAGCGGTTAAACGGTAAAGAAGTCATTGACAAAGTTCAAGCAATCAAGTCACTTATGAAGAGAACTGTTGCGCACCCGTATGGCGAACCAACCATCATAACAAGCATGTCGCTCATATGTGATAATGTCCCCTCTATACAAGTCGCGATCTGGATGTCCTCTCGGTAAGTGTGACTCTACATTGCGATGCCCCACAAATATCTCCTCGTACACGCCCTCCTCCCTGGCTCTGCTTCCTCCGTCTCCTACATTGCAGAAAGTTCTTACTCCACTGACTTCTGCACTAACTTCTCCACTACACACTACCTCTACACTCCGCCCACCAGGACCTTATTGGCCCTCTATTCTGATGTGCATGTAGGGTTTGGAGCGCTGAGTTTTAACCATGTCATTGCTTAGTCAGAGAATATTGCTGCTGTTGTCTGGGCTGCAATACACTCCTGTGACGCACTCGTTATGGGGCGCCACACCAGCACCACCTCCGTATTCTAACACGGATGCACCGACAAGCCAGGAGATGTTGCCACCTACTGCTGACAAGGTAACTACCAGCACTAACTCACGATTTAGGCCGCAGCCAGCGGGGCAAATAGAGACTAAACTGCAGCTTAACCCTTATGTCGCATCATTTCGTCCTGATTTGTCGCAGTCATATAAACCAGAGAACTTACATCCCCCATGGGCATCACAAGTTCATCCTTCAGCAATGGCCGGGAGATCGGACATGTCTAACTTCGCCAGATGCATGATTCGCTGGGAGTTAATAAACATCAGTCTCTGAAAGTTTGATGATCGTGCCGAGAATTATACAGCCTGGAAATCGACATTTCAAGCAGTGATCCAAGATCTTAACCTCACTGGCAAGGAACAAATGGATTTGCTTATTAACTGGTTTGGCCCAGAATCAGCAGAGCGCATCAAGTTAATAAGGGCAGTTCATGTCGACTATTCAGATGCAGGCCTTATTGCAGCCTGGGAGAGACTGGAAGAAACCTACGGCAGCTCAGAAGCCATAGAATGTGTCTTATTCAAGAGACTGCAAACCTTCCCAAGGATAAAAAAACAATGACGATAGAAAACTTCAAGATCTGAGCGACCTGCTAAAGGAAATAGAATTGGCAAAATTAGACCCACGTCTTTCAGGACTGAGCTACTTAGATACTGCTCACGGTGTTAATCCAATAGTGTCCAAGTTACCACACAGCATGCAAGATAAATGAGCAGACCATGGCTCACAGTAAAAAAGGCAGCATAATGTGTCCTTTCCTCCCTTTTCGCATTTTTCCAGGTTCATCAGTGACCAAGTTTGGAAGAAGAACGACCCCAGCTTCGACTTCACTGAACTTACTCCACCAGCATCATCATCTTCTATAAGGGATGACAACATCACCAAACAAAGAGTCAAGGAACACAGTGTCCATGAGAAAGACCGACGTTCCACCTATTGATCCAGCCTTCACTAAAACAAGTTACTCCTACAGTTATGGACAATAACCGTATGTGCCCTATCCACAAAAGGCCTCACCCACTAAAGGAATGCTGTGGATTCAGGGCAAGGACTTTGCAGGAGCCTAAAGATACCCTCCAGGAGCTTGGGATTTGCTATAAATGTTGCACCTTCTCAGACCACCTCGCTAAGGACTGCAAGGCTGTCATTAAGTGCACTGAATTCAGTAGTGACAAACACGTTGCATTTATGCATCCCACCCTAGCTCCACACAACTCACAACCTTCCACATCTAATCCTGCTCAAAAGCATGGTGGGGAGCCACAGGTTCCTAACCCAACTGCAACTGCCGTTACCTCCTCATGCGTTGAGGTTTGTGGAAAAGGGACTGGACCTAAATGCTGTGCCAAGGTATACAGTTAGGGCCAGAAATATTTGGACAGTGACACAAGTTTTGTTATTTTAGCTGTTTACAAAAACATGTTCAGAAATACAATTATATATATAATATGGGCTGAAAGTGCACACTCCCAGCTGCAATATGAGAGTTTCCACATCCAAATCAGAGAAAGGGTTTAGGAATCATAGCTCTGTAATGCATAGCCTCCTCTTTTTCAAGGGACCAAAAGTAATTGGACAATGGACTCTAAGGGCTGCAATTAACTCTAAAGGCGTCTCCCTCGTTAACCTGTAATCAATGAAGTAGTTAAAAGGTCAGGGGTGGATTCCAGGTGTGTGGTTTTGCATTTGGAAGCTGTTGCTGTGACCAGACAACATGCGGTCAAAGGAACTCTCAATTGAGGTGAAGCAGAACATCCTGAGGCTGAAAAAAAATAAAAAATCCATCAGAGAGATAGCAGACATGCTTGGAGTAGCAAAATCAACAGTTGGGTACATTCTGAGAAAAAAGGAATTGACTGGTGAGCTTGGGAACTCTAAAAGGCCTGGGCGTCCACGGATGACAACAGTGGTGGATGATCGCCGCATACTTTATTTGGTGAAGAAGAACCCGTTCACAACATCAACTGAAGTCCAGAACACTCTCAGTGAAGTAGGTGTATCTGTCTCTAAGTCAACAGTAAAGAGAAGACTCCATGACAGTAAATACAAAGGGTTCACATCTAGATGCAAACCATTCATCAATTCCAAAAATAGACAGGCCAGAGTTAAATGTGCTGAAAAACACCTCTAGAAGCCAGCTCAGTTCTGGAAAAGTATTCTATGGACAGATGAGACAAAGATCAACCTGTACCAGAATGATGGGAAGAAAAAAGTTTGGAGAAGAAAGGGAACGGCACATGATCCAAGGCACACCACATCCTCTGTAAAACATGGTGGAGGCAATGTGATGGCATGGGCATGCATGGCTTTCAATGGCACTGGGTCACTTGTGTTTATTGATGACATAACAGCAGACAAGAGTAGCCGGATGAATTCTGAAGTGTACCGGGATATACTTTCAGCCTAGATTCAGCCAAATGCTGCAAAGTTGATTGTACGGCGCTTCATAGTACAGATGGACAATGACCCCAAGCATACAGCCAAAGCTACCCAGGAGTTCATGAGTGCAAAAAAGTGGAACATTCTGCAATGGCCAAGTCAATCACCAGATCTTAACCCAATTGAGCATGCATTTCACTTGCTCAACTCCAGACTTAAGACGGAAAGACCCACAAACAAGCAAGACCTGAAGGCTGCGGCTGTAAAGGCCTGGCAAAGCATTAAGAAGGAGGAAACCCAGCGTTTGGTGATGTCCATGGGTTCCAGACTTAAGGCAGTGATTGCCTCCAAAGGATTCGCACCAAAATATTGAAAATAAAAATATTTTGTTTGGGTTATGTTTATTTGTCCAATTACTTTTGACCTCCTAAAATGTGGAGTGTTTGTAAAGAAATGTGTACAATTCCTACATTTTCTATCAGATATTTTTGTTCAACCCTTCAAATTAAACGTTACAATCTGCACTTGAATTCTGTTGTAGAGGTTTCATTTCAAATCCAATGTGGTGGCATGCAGAGCCCAACTCGCGAAAATTGTGTCACTGTCCAAATATTTCTGGCCCTAACTGTATCTTGTTAAGGTCTATCCAGAAGGACAACCCGACAAGGCCTCCAAAATGTATGCCATAATAGATGAACAAAGTAACCGGTCTCTAGCAAGGCCCATACTCTTTGAGATCTTCAACATAAAGGGACAAACGACCCCATATACCCTCAACACCTGCTCTGGTCGTGTCGAGACTTCTGGTAGGAGAGCCTCTGGGTACATAGTCTCCTCAGTCAAAGGAAACGTGCATACACCCTTGCCAACCCTAACTGAATGTGACCAGATACCTGATAACAGGGAGGAGATTCCCACTCCGGAAGCCGCCCTTCATCATCGCCATTTGAGGCACCTAGCTAATGAAATTCTTCCTTTGGACACGAACGCTGAAATCCTAATCCTACTCGGGAGGGACATTCTGAAGGTCCACAAGGTGCGCCAACAATGCTGCGGCCCAGAAGATGCTCCATATGCCCAAAGACTCGATCTAGGCTGGGTAATCGTGGGCAACGTATGTCTGGAAAGAAGCTACGAGGCATCCGAAGTCAACGCCTGCAAAACGTATGTGCTCCAAAATGGTCGCGCAACTCACTTTAAGCCATGCCCTCATCACTACGAAGTAAAAGAAAGGTTCTCAGATTGCATCCAGGAACCTGACATCATTCCCACCCCCTACGGCGACGGCTTAGGGAGGACAGTGTTTCACACATTAAAGGACGACAACAAGGTTGCCTTATCCATAGAAGACAAGGAGTTTCTTAATATGATGGACACTGGATTCTTCAAAAAATGAATCCTGACGCTGGGTTGCTCCCTTAACCTTCAAGACTACAAGAACCAAGCTTCCTAACAATCGAGAACAGGCCTTCTCTAGGTTCATCTTACTGCAGAGAACATTAACCCCTTCAGGACCCAGCCTATTTTGACCCTAAAGACCTTGGCCTTTTTTTGCAATTCTGACCAGTGTCCCTTTATGAGGTTATAACTCGGGAACGCTTCAACCGATCCTAGCGATTCTGAGATTGTTTTTTCGTGACATATTGGGCTTCATGCTAGTATTAAATTTAAGTCGATAATTTTTGCGTTTATTTGTGAAAAAAATCTAAAATATGGCAAAAATTTTGAACATTTCACAATTTTCACATTTTTTATTTTTTTTTCTGATACACAAGAGAGATATGTGACAGAAAAAAGTTATTAAATAATATTTCCCACATGTCTACTTCACATCAGCACAATTTTGGAAAAAAAAAAATTTTTTGGTAGGACGTTATAAGGGTTCAAAGTTCATGAGCAATTTTTCATTTTTCAACCAAAATTTACAAAACCATTTTTTTTAGTGACCACATCACATTTGAAGTCCTTTTGAGGGGCCTACATGACAGAAAACACCCAAAAGTGACACTATTCCAAAAACTTCACCCCTCAAGCTACTCAAAACTACATTCAAGAAGATTATTAACCCTTCAGGTGCTTCACAGGAACTAAAGCAAAGTGGAAACAAAAAATGGATATTTTAATTTTTTTATCAAAAATGTTCTTTTAGCCTCAATTCTTTCATTTTCACATGGGCAACAGGATAAAATGGATCTTAAAATGTGTTGTGCAAATTCTCCCGAGTACATCGATACCTCATATGTGGTCATAAACCACTGTTTGGGCGCACGGCAGGGCTCAGAATGGAAGGAGCACAATTTGAATTTTGGAGCTAATTTTACATTCAAAAAGTGAAATTGCGCTCCTTCCCTTCTGACCCCTGCCGTGCGCCCAAACAGTGGTTTATGACCACATATGAGGTATCGGTGTACTCAGGAGAAATTGCCCAACAAATTTTAGGATGAATTTTATGCTGTTGCCATGTGAAAACGAAACAAATTAGGCTAAAAGAAAATTTTTGTGAAAAAAAAAGTACTATTTCATTTTCACACATCAATTTGTAAAGCACCTGGGGGTTCAATATGCTCAATACCCATCTAGATATGTTCCCTGGGGGGTCTAGTTTCCAAAATGGGGTCACTTATGGGGGAGCTCCAATGTTTAGGCACACAGGGGCTCTCCAAATGCGACATGGTGTCCGCTAACAATTTGAATAAAAATCAGCTCAAATTGTTAGCTGTAACCATGTTGTGTTTAGTGAGCCCCTGTGTGCCTAAACATTGGGGCTCCCCCACAAGTGACCCCATTTTGGAAACTAGACCCCCAAGGAACGTATCTAGATGCATAGTAAGCACTTTGAACCCCAAGGTGCTTCACAAATTCATCCATAAAAATGAAAAAGCACTTTTTTTTTCCACAAATATTTTCTTTTTTCATTATTATGGATCAATTTGTGAAGCACCTGGGGGTTCAATATGCTCACTACCCATCTAGATATGTTCCTTTGGGGGTCTAGTTTCCAAAATGGGGTCACTTGTGGGGGAGCTCCAATGTGGAGACGCACAGGGGCTCTCCAAACGCGACATGGTGTCCTCTAACAATTTGAATGCAAAACTAGCTCAAATTGTTAGCGTACACCATGTTGCGTTTGGAGAGCCCCTGTGCGTCTCCACATAGGAGCTCCTCCACAAGTGACCCCATTTTGGAAACTAGACCCCCAAAGGAACGTATCTAGATGCATAGTACTTTTTTTCCGCAAAAATCTTTATTTTTCATTAATTTGTGAAGCACCTGGGGGTTCAATATGCTCACTACCCATCTAGATATGTTCCCTGGGGGGTCTAGTTTCCAAAATGGGGTCACTTGTGGGGGAGCTCCAATGTGGAGACGCACAGGGGCTCTCCAAACGCGACATGGTGTCCGCTAACAATTTGAGCTGATTTTCCATTCAAATTGTTAGCGGACACCATGTCACGTTTGGAGAGCCCCTGTGTGCCTAAACATTGAAGCTCCCCACAAGTGACCCCATTTTGGAAACTAGAGCCCCCAGGCAACTTATCTAGATGGGTGGTGAGCATTTTGAACCCCCAGGTGCTTCACAAATTAATCCGTAAAAATGAAAAAGTACTTTTATTTCCACAAAAATTTTCTTTTTTCATTTTTACAGATTAATTTGTGAAGCACTGGGGCGTTCAAAATGCTCACCACCCATCTAAATACGTTCCCTGGGGGGTCTAGTTTCCAAAATGGGGTCACTTGTAGGGGAGCTCCAATGTTTAGGCACACAGGGGCTCTCCAAACGTGACATGGTGTCCGCTAACAATTTGAGTTGATTTTCCATTCAAATTGTTAGCGGACACCGTGTCACGTTTAGAGAGCCCCTGTGTGCCTAAACATTGGAGCTCCCCCACAAGTGACCTCATTTTGGAAACTAGACCCCCCTAGGAACTTATTTAGATGCATAGTGAGCACTTTGAACCCCCAAGTGCTTCACAAATTGATCCGTAAAAATGAAAAAGTACTTTGTTTCCACAAAAAAAGTATTTTTTCATTTTTACGGATCAATTTGTGAAGCACCTGGGGGTTCAAAGTGCTCACTATGCATCTAGATACGTTCCTTGGGGGGTCTAGTTTCCAAAATGGGGTCACTTGTGGGGGAGCTCCAATGTTTAGGCACACAGGGGCTCTCCATACGCGACATGGTGTCTGCTAACAATTGGAACGGTTAGCGGATACCATGTTGCGTATGGAGAGCCGCTGTGTGACTAAACATTAGAGCTCCCCCACAAGTGACCACATTTTGGAAACTAGACCCCCCAAGGAACGTATCTAGATGCATAGTGAGCACTTTGAACCCCCAGGTGCTTCACAAATTGACCGTAAAAATGAAAAAATACTTTTTTTGCGGAAAAAAAAAAGTACTTTTTTATTTTTATGGATCAATTTGTGAACTACTAGGGGGTTCAAGTGCTCACTATGCATCTAGATACGTTCCTTGGGGGGTGTAGTTTCCAAAATGGGGTCACTTGTGGGGGAGCTCCAATGTTTAGGCACACAGGGGCTCTCCATACGCGACATGGTGTCCGCTAACAATTGGAACAGTTAGCGGACACCA
Organism: Allobates femoralis; assembly: GCA_033576535.1. NCBI lineage: Eukaryota > Metazoa > Chordata > Amphibia > Anura > Aromobatidae > Allobates > Allobates femoralis. Next base: position 340,938,598 of record JARQOC010000005.1, on the reverse strand, counting down.
TGTTGCGTATGGAGAGCCGCTGTGTGACTAAACATTAGAGCTCCCCCACAAGTGACCCCATTTTGGAAACTAGACCCCCCAAGGAAAGTATCTAGATGCATAGTGAGCACTTTGAACCCCCAGGTGCTTCACAAATTGATCCGTAAAAATGAAATTGGAATTGTTAGCGGACTCCATGTCGCGTATGGAGAACCCCTGTGTGCCACTAGCATTGCCATCAGCACAAGGGCAACTGGAAGAGTTGGGGTACAGCACCAGAAAATGGCACCTCTAATGTGCTATTTTCTGTGGTGGCTGTGGGTTGCAATTTGCAGCGTGGGGGGCCACAACATTTGGGTCTCTCCACGATGAGGATTGCAGCCCCCCAACTGCCAAGTTGTACCTGGCTGGCATCCAAAAATAAGGCAAAGCTCCTTGTCATTTTATTGGTAGAAGGAAAAAAATGGCATGGGGCTCCGCCATATTTTTGGTCCAGCCAGGTACAACTTGGCAGCTATGGACTGCCACCAGCCCCCAGCTGCCTCGTCATACCTGGCTGGAACCAAAAATACAGCGAAGCCTATTTTTTTTTTATTTCTAGAATTATCTCTAGAAAAAAAATGACATAGGGCTCCACCATATTTTTGGTCCAGCCAGGTACAACTTGGCACCTACGGACTGCCACCAGCCCCCAGCTGCCTCGTCATACCTGGCTGGAACCAAAAATACAGCGAAGCCTATTTTTTTTTTTATTTCTAGAATTATTTCTAGAAAAAAAATGACATAGGGCTCCGCCATATTTTTGGTCCAGCCAGGTACAACTAGGCAGCTGGGGGCTGGAATCCTCAGCATAGAGAGGCCCAAGCGTTCTGGGCCCCCCATGCTGAGAATTGCAGCCCGCAGCCGCCCCAGAAAATGGCGCATTCATTGAAGCGCCATTTTCTGGCGCTGTACCCACGCTCTTCCAGTTGCCCTGGTGCCGGTGGCTAACTGGGTAATAAAGGGGTTAATGCCAGCTTTTTATTGGCAGCTGGCACTAAGCCCGAGATTCATAATATAGGGCCAATGTTAGACCCGCCATTAGGAATCTCTGGTAAATAGTCAGAAAATACACACAGAGAAAAATCTTTTTATTTGAAAAAAAAACACAAACAAAATTCGGACTCCATCTTTATTATAAAGATCCGACGTAGTCCATAACGAAGGTCCCACGATGCTCGATCGCCTCCGATGTAGTCCACAACGAAGGTCCCACGACGCTTGATCGCCTCTGCTACATCCAGAGACTGCAGCAAGGGATCAAGTGTCCTCTTGTTGTAGTCTCTGGAGTCGAGTCATGGTGCACAGTACGGCAGATCATTGCCATACAGTGCACCATGACTGACCCAAGTGACTACAACAAGAGGACACTTGATCCCTTGTTGTAGTCTCTGGGGTCACAGTCATGAAGTACTGTATGGCAATTATCTGCCGTACCGTGCTTCATGACTCTGACCCCAGAGATTACAACAAGGGATCAAGAGTCCTCTTTTGTAGTCTCTGAGGTCAGAGTCATGGTGCACGGTACGGCAGATCATTGCCATACAGTGCACCATGACTGACCCCAGTGACTACAACAAGAGGACACTTGATTCCTTGTTGTAGTCTCTGGGGTCACAGTCATGAAGCATTGTATGGCAATTATCTGCCGTACCGTGCTTCATGACTGTGACCCCAGAGACTACAAGGGATAAAGTGTCCTCTTGTAGTCTCTGGGATCAGCGTCATTGTGCACGGGATTGCAATGATCGGTCATACCGTGCACAATGACGCTGATCCCAGAGACTACAAGAGGACACTTGATCCCTTTTTGTAGTCTCTGGGATCAGCGTCATGGTGCACGGTATGGCAATGATCTGTCATACCATGCACCATAACGCTGATCCCAGAGACTACAACACAAGGGATCAAGTGTTCCCTTGTTGTAGTCTCTGGTGATTGTTTCCATGATGATTGGATCCTCTAAGTGCTGTGATCCCTGAGATCACAGCACTTAGAGGGTTAACACAGCCAGGGCACAGCAATCACACAGATGCTGTGCCCTGGCTGTGACACCGCTCCTCTGCACAGTCATTTCCATGCTGGGAGATAACTGTGCAGAGGAGCCGGCAGAAGAAGCAGGACGGCGCAGGAAGAGGACAGCAACAGAGAAGACAGAAGACAGAGCAGACCGGAGGACAGAGGAAGAAGAGCGGAGGAAAGAGGGAGAAGATCGGAGGACAGAGGAGAAGAAAGAAGACAGGTGAGGAAGAAGAGGGAGCGGGAAGAGACCGGGCGCGGGCAGCGGTGACATGGGGAAGGATCGCATGGCGGGGGCCGGGGGAGATCACAGGGGAAGGAGATCACGGGGGTGGAAGATCACAGGGGAAGGAGATCACAGGGGAAGGAGATCACAGGGGAAGGAGAAAACTGAGGGGAGATCACACAGGGGGAGATCACACCCGGGGAAGATCACACAGGGGGGAGATCGGAGGGCAGGGGGCACATCGGCGGCCAGGAGCAAGGCGGAGGGCCCGGGATCGGCGGCGCCCCCACAGATCTGAGGTGGGGGGAAGTCACAGGACCCCTTCTCCAGCCAGTGCCTGATGCTGTCCAGCATCAGGTATTGGCTGTATTGTTATGGTAATATCTTACCAAGTTACATTGGTGCGATATTACAATTACTCCGATTGGCAGTTTCACTTTCATTTCACTGCCAATCGGAGTGGTCCTAGCCCCGGGGGGGGGCTAAGCCACCCCCACTGGGGTACAGTGCAGGTCCTTCCGTACCTGCGGCTCTATTAACCCCTTAGTGACCGCGGTTAATAGAGCCGCAGGACGGGAAACTGGCGAGGACGCAGCATATGCGTCCAAGGTCGGGAACGAACTTGTTTTGAGGACGCATATGCTGCGTCCTGGGTCGGGAAGGGGTTAAAGAACAAGCCTGAAATGAAGGAACATTTCATAGCCTTTATGGACAAAATATTTCGCAATGACCATGCAGAGCCAGCTCTACCATTGCAAGCTGATGAAGAATGCTGGTATCTACCTTCCTTTGGAGTAATCATCCAAGAAAGCCGAAACAAATCAGAGTGGTGTTTGATTCAAGCGCCAAACATGACGGTGTGTCCCTGAATGACGTTCTCCTCACTGGTCCCAACCTGACTAATAACCTAGTGGGAGTGCTCATGAGATTCAGAAAGGAACCGGTTGCCATTACTGCTGACATCGAACAAATGTATCATTGTTTCATCGTGCGACAAGACCACAGAAATTATCTCCATTTCCTATGGTACCGAGACAACGATGCCAACAAGGAAATGGTCGAATACTGCATGAAGGTGCATGTGTTCGGAAACAGTCCTTCTCATGCAGTCGCTACATGCGGCCTACGTAGGACTGCTTCCGATGGCAAAGCAGAATTCGGGAAGGATGTCCAACAGTTTGTTGAAAAGGACTTCTATGTGGACGACAGACTTAAATCTCTTCCCACAATGGAAGAAGCCATAGATCTGCTTAAACGGGCACAAGGTATGCTTTCTAAAGCTTATTTAAGGTTGCATAAAATTGCCTCCAATAGTGCTGTCATCATGAAGGCCTTTCACCCTAATGATCATGCCACAGAATTCAGGGACTTGACTCTAGGCTCAGACAATCCACCAGTACAGAGAAGTCTGGGCCCCTCAACTTGAAATGGAAAGCTAAACCTGAAATTCATTACTGTACACACACTGCCATCAAACTCCCTCCCCGCAACTCATCAGATCCACCCATTCTCCCCAGGCCTTACCATAGGCTCTCCAAGTAGAAGGGGCGACCGAGGCTCTAATGAGGGGCATCAGGGACCCATAGGTATCCATAGGGAACCTGCAGGGGGGGGGGCCTGCCCTGGAAAGGGCTGAATCGCTTTTTGCGACATCATAAGACGTAGCCATGAGTCTGTGGCTTTTACTCCCCATACCAATTGGGGGTTAATCGCCAGACGGCAGCGGAATTCCTCATCATACTTCCACCATGCCGTGCCGCCATGTGATTTGTATGAACTGTAAATCGTGTCAATATATGTAAACAATTCGAAGCAACGCTCCGGGTGCTTTTGTCCCATGACGCTGCCTAGCACGCAGAACGCTTGGAGCCAATTATTCATTGTTTTGGCCACTATGGGCTTCTGCTCAAAGGGCCAGTCGACGGGCCTGCTCTATCTACTGTACTTTGCTCTGTCGAGACTAGGGACCAAATGTCCATGTAATCATTTGCCCATATCTTTTGGGCGACATCAGGGTCTAGATGGGACCCCAAGGGGGTATCCGGCAGAAAAAGGTATTCTTGTGAAAGTCAGGTCGCATTGGTTCTGATTGCTTCCCGGCCGGCAGTAGAGCCTTCGCGTTAATCAAAATTTTTCCACTCAAAATGTGTTTTAACACATCAACCACCCACACCTGCTGACCCACCCCATCACATGCCCCGATACAGGCATACTCACCGCCGGTGGCTGGCGCAGGCGAAGCGACGTGTCCAACAGGTTGTTGTTGAGGAATGGCTGGTTGAACGCCAACATCGATGTTCCTAGATTCAGGAGGGACCACTGAAGTGCGACTTCAACTCCGTCCATGACGATATACACCGTGGGTTTCCCTTGATGAGGAACAGGTGTAACTGCGAAGTGAACGTGACCTCCTACTTCTTCTCGGTGATCTGGAGCGGCTACGGCTCCTGTAGGACCTGGAGCGGTTCCTGCACCTTGAACTACGAGAACCCTGCTCCTGCAACTGTGGTAACTACGCTCCCTTGTGCGTGAAGGTGATCGAGACCGTAAAGCCCGACTGCCTCTTCTGCTATGTGTATCATGGGCCCCGTGTTCCGGCACTACGGAGGTCACACCGTAACCCTAATTCCGTCTGTGCCCTTTGAGATGTGCCAGTGTCCACCGGCACCAGGGAAGGCTGGCCCTGTAGGATTAACACTGGTGGTTCACAGCCAACTGCCGCCCTTAAGAGGTTCAATAGCTCCTCAGCCTCTAAAGATGGGACCTGTTAGGACAATGGAGAGGTTAACAATTGCCCAAATACACCCTGTGGCTGAGTTAATGCTCTAATTATGTCTCCCTGATTTAACTTGGACAACCCTTGCGACCTTACCCTAAGGTCTCCTGGAGAAGGAGATCTTGTGCTCACAGTTCCCCGCCATTGCATGCACAAATGTAGGACCTTGCAGAGCCCTAGTGGAGATGGGAGCTGGATTTTGTGGGGCCACAATCCCAGGCAGCATGCAGCCTGAGGCGTGGATGTCCGCAGGCACCTGTAAATCCAGACCGAGGTGCCGGAGTGAGGTGCCCTTGGTGGTGGGCGGGACTCTGGGGGTGTAACCCTACTCGGAGCATGCGCAATGGCTCTGCGAATGCTCTAAGTTTGATTCATGTCGGGGCTCAGGTGCTGAGGTGGGCAGGAGAGACGAGTAGACCTCCGCCCGCCCATCAGCACAGATACATCGCTCGCTGAGGAGCCAACGGCGTCACCCAGCAAAGCGGTGACCCATGCGGCTCCCTCACTCGTGATTCTTTCCCTCACAGCGGCTTTCAGCGGGTCCATCTTGATCCAGCAGCACGATCACGAGCTTCGGGTTCCAGATGAGGAAGAGGCAATATGGACGACGCTCCTGTCGAGCCCCAGACTCTGGGGTGCTCGGGAACCAGGCTCAGTGGGTTGTATTAGGAATGTCGCGGGTGGCAGCGCCTGATCCCGTGGCCTGGGTTACACTTCAAAAAGGGGGGTATTTACAGGGGACAAGATTTTGTCATGTGACGCCACCTGTAGTGTCTGGTGATGGGTCACCAGCGCTGCCACGGTCCGCTGGAGGTGGATGGTAGTGCGGCTGAGTTGGCAAAGCCCCCTACAGGTAGGGCTGGACTTCCGGGGCAACGTAGTATGAAGGGGCAGCTTGGAGTGGAGCTGTAGGTTGGAATGGGAAGTGGTGGAGCAATCTATAAGGGATACCGGGAGCGGTTTGGAATGACGCACACACACTGCAGAAGTCTCTTTACCTTTTACTGATGGTACGCAGGTAAAGATGTCCAGGGCACTGACAGGTGACCAGGTGCACAGTGGGTCCCCACAGCAAGTGGGTATAAGGCCTCCTCTGTTCCTTTGTGGTAGCTGAAGCTCGGTCTGCATGCAGCCAGACTGGCCTCCTCTCTTTTTTTTCTCTGCTCTCTCCTCCTGTGTGGTCCACAGGTTACCCTCTCTGATCACTGTGGTGGTACACTGCTGTGTCTTGCTCCCTCTCTCTGACCCACAGGGGGACTGGGTGACTGAAGTCTCCATGGTGTGACGGGGTTTTCTGTAGTCCTGAGGTATCCTACAGGTGCGGATCCCTGATGTCCGGTATGTCTTTGGGTGAACTTCCACTAGTTCCTCACTCCCTTTGGGCTCTGCTCCTTGCCTTCTGTCCCCATTCAGGTTTGTGGGACGTCAGAAGGGCCACTCCGGGTCACTGGCTCGGGCCTAACCACGGCACCGACCACAAGGACGTCTTCGCAGCTCTCCTAGCATCTGCACACTCTAACTCCCCCCCCAGCAATAGTATTTATAGGGGATCTTGCCTAAGGTCAGCAAGTGGGGTCCCCCCTACTGTGCTGGTGTGGAAGATGTTGCATGTAGTAGGTACCTGCTGTGGAAACCCTGCTGTGCATTAGGGAAGTCTGTGGCTACCTGCATGAGCAGGCCTCCACACTCCGGCAATTTATACACCAGGGCAGGTCCTGTAATGAAGAAGGGGGAGGGAAGAAACACTGACTGGGAGCCAGGGAAACTGTTGGTGGTCCTATTGTTCAGCCACCTGTTAACCCTTCCTGGGCTTGTAAGTCAGTAGGCAGCGGAGCAGCTGCAGTGTCCCACAGAACAGCGGCTGTAACAGTTGTCCTCTGACAGTCCGTCTCTATGCGCTGGAGGTCAGCGTCGAGAAACAGGCTGCAGAGGCGGCTCCAAGGGGAGCCGAGGATGGTACTGGCTGGAAGATCCAGTCCAGTTCACACTTCCTCCGGCGGCGATGGACACAACTCACATCAGCCTATCAGGGAGCACTGAGGTATACAAATCACCCATTCACGTCCAGTGTATATTGATGTAGCTTCAGGAGGGGGAGCTGCCGGACACAGGGTTCCCACAGTCACTACACCGCCCGCTCCTGCTATAGATGAGTGTTGATAATGGTGACAGCAGGGAGGCTCAATCCGACAGGGAGCCCCGCGCCCGCTGCTTTGCTGATGTTGCTAGCAGAGAAGTCACACGTTGTGGACCCAGCGGTCCAGCTTGATTGAAGATCTAGATGAATGACAGGGGCTCTGGATCCACCGATCCGATCCACCTGAAGGTCCAGGAACGAGCGAGTCCCAATGATACAAATAACTGTAATCAAATCCTTGAAATGATCTTGGTCTCTTGAATGATATCTTAAAGTGACCATGCAGCTGCCTAACAATAAAGTCACGGCAGAGCCGGTAGTCTGTACAATGGCTTGTTGGTTGTGTAGGTCCACAAAGTGAAGCAGGCAGTGTTCAGCTCCCAAATAAACTAGCAGACCCAGATCCACTAAGGTATATTCCAAGGGTACCGTTACACGTCACGACGTTGGAACGATGTCTGCTAAGATCTCGTGGATGCGCTGTCTTTTTTGTCATCATTTCAACATTACTGGTGAGATGTCACACGTCTAGATATCGTGGACAACTCACCAACTATGTTGTGAGGAGGTATCATTGTGAACGACATCGTTATCGACATGTCACACAGTACGATGCTAGCAGATCGCTTGAACGACATCGTCAGGTTTTAGAACATGTTCATAAACCTGGCAACTCCAACTTGACTAATTATTGTAGTTGCATCATTCGGTTACACGCAATGATGCACTAACGATGATGTCTCAACATCGTTGTACACGTCACTCTTGAGCGATGTCGGGCACGATGTTGTGCCATGTAACGGTACCTTTAAGGCAACGGCCTCTATGAGATTGTTTCAGTGAAGATGCAGATGGGTAGGACACAAAGCCAACCAGTCTGCAGAAGATCCAAATAAGTTCTAAAGAATGATAGCAAGAGTCAGTAGACTTCAATTCCAGGCTCCATTTAAAATTACAACCTTGACAGGGTGAGTCATTGGTTAAGGGCAGAGCTGAGCCAAAGACTTCATATCCACAGTTGTGAATAAAAAGCAAAATGCCAGGCCAAAGTCTTCAGAAGGGGTCCAGTTGCTGCCTCTTTAGTCTAGGAGTGTTCCTGTAGGTTTACATGGTGTTTTAGCACCTAAGGAGCCAAATCCCCATTGGTTTGAGGTTAAAAGTGCAGGAGCTCACGTACACAGCTGTCATCTCCCTTGAGCTCTAGGCCACGCCCTGCTGCGATGATTTTTAGTCCCAATAGTTTACATACAATGCGCTGTAGGCGTTTCTCAATTCCAGTGCCCCTTATGGGTACCTTTACACAGGGGCAGACCGTCACCCCCGGGGGCCCTGGTGAAGGTGAGGACCGGGGGGGGGGGATGGGAAGCTAGGAGAGCAGAGCTCTCTTACCTGCTGCTGCTGGAGAGCCTGCGCTGGAGAGCGCTGTGGAGAGCCGTGCTGCTGGGAGCTGCTGCTGAAGCCGCGCTGCTTCTGGGAGAGCCGCGCTATCCCGCCTGGTCCTGCTGGGAGAGCCGCGCTCTCCCCTGGTGCTGCCGGGAGAGCCGCGCTGCTGCCGGGAGAGCCGCGCGCCGGATGGTCATAGAGCCGGAGAGGAGGGGCGGGATTAGGCAAGGGAAGCAGAAGCTCTCTGCTACCCTTGCCTGGCCCTCCTCTCCTTTGACGGCGGCTTGTGGGGGTCGGCTGGGGGCCCCCTCCAGGCTTGAAGGGGCCCCCTAACCGGTCGGGGCCCTGGTGCAGCTGTACCAGCTTCACCAGTGTAGTTCCGCCCCTGCCTTTACATGCCGCAACTATTGCCGGCGATCGGAGGCAACCGAACGTGCGCGTGAACGTTTTTGACGGTTGCCTCCAAACGCCGATGCCGTATGTACACGCCACAATTGTGCCCTCAACCTAAGGTGATGTGTTGTTTCGGAAGTTCCCACACCAACATTGGGAAACATCCGTTGACTCCTGATGCTGCTTCACACGCCGCAATCCCCAAAGGAATGTGGGCGTACATGTTCTGCGCTGCCAAAACATAAACGTGACAGACTTGTGTATTCCGCAACCCAAACACACTGATTAGACAATGCAATAGCGTCATGATTGGCCAGCCTGCGCTGGAAGGCTGGCTAATACATGACGCTATTGCAATTGTGTAGTGTGAATGGACAGCTCTTCAAATATGGCGCCCTGTGAAGGGACAGCCAATGGACACACAGTATCCCCCACCAATCATTGCTGATGGGGCGCGGTATCCAGCACGCTGTGGCATGCCTCTTGGAAATCACTAGGCAACACAGATTCCATCCCTATCGCCCGTTCACACGCCAAAACCAGGACAATTTACCTTCAGGGTTGCCTCTGGTTTTTGAACAATGCTCTGAAACCGCAACCGAGAGCAACTTTACAAATCACCATTGTGTTCCACAATTACACACCGCAATTTCATAGCAACTTCAGGGCAACGGTGACGGAACTCCGGATTGCCTCTCAGTTGCTACACCGTAGTTGTGGCGTGTAAAGGTACCCTATAATATCTCCAGTGTAGTCATGCTCCTGATTTAGGGTGAGATGATGGAGCCTGGAGCAGGAGCATGAGTACATTGGGGAATGATAGATCAGTCTCAGTGAATGCATGGGATTTATACTATGTCTTCATAAACTATGATTACCCAGACCTATCTTTATGATGACATGTGATGCATATCTTACATTTGAGATTAAACCATCCGAATAAGAAACATCTGACTACCAGCAAATACATCTTATGAGACAGATGAAGAATCCAAGGGACTTCGGGCTGTTATATTTTTTTTATTTTCCTTGTGCCTGTGTGGGCCTCCTCTGTCCGGATATTCATATCACAGTCCTGATGAACCCATATGGTGGACAAGCACGTCGAGTGATGAGGAATATTATAATGAATCAAATATGATTGATAATCATACATTGAAAATACAACTGGGTAGTACTCTATAACCATATATAATTGAAACATCTAGGATATCTATACCAATTAATTCCTATCATTATCATTTATGATATAGGTTTTTACAGTGATGTAATTCTGGCACCCCTGCGGTCTGGTCGCCACAGAGGTACGGCACCTAAGCCATGGGTGTAGTATCCCACTCCCAGGTAAGGAGAGCACACAAATCCGAGGCACACGAACACCTGCACCCAACACTTGTCCTAACTCCAGGCCAGGGATCTTGGGTGGACCCTATTCAGAGAGGGCTCCATCTTCAGGCTGAAGGAGGGAATAGGCAGAGGGGGTGGGAAGAGAAGATGGAAAAAGCTGAGAGAAAGAGGAGGAGACAGATCAGACAGACAGAACAGTCTAGAGGAGTTGGAGAGAGGGAGTCCTAGACGGCAAGGGAGTGGAGGATCCACCAGTGGGACCCCGAATCCGGACCCAACATGAGTCGGGAGGAGGGACTGGTTGCAGGAGGGGACTGGCCTCAATCTTTTGGGAACGCTTTAAGCTTCCACCAGGAAACTGGCGGCCACTGCACTTGTATGGGCAGTGGCTACTGACTGTGCATTTCACTGAAACGATGGTTAGATCGAGGGTCAGGTGTTGCCCGTCGCCCGACAAAGCCTGCAGCCAGCTGCTTGCGACAATGCATAAAGACGCAGGGCAGGAGAGACGAGTAGCCAGCGTCGAGAGTCAACCAGGAGAGACTTAAGACAGGGTGTCTCGGAAGAGTGGACCCAACTTGCCTGGGAGTTGGCTGGATCGCAGACACGAGGACACGGTGCCCCTGCTGGGCTGGACTACAGAACTGTGAGTAAAACTTGAGAACTGCAATCCCGGTGTCCTCCCGTTATTCTGCGCGCCTTTCGCACCACTGCACAGTCACCATCACTGTCCACATTGACTGTCACACTTACCCTTGGGCCCTGCTCTACCTGTGGGAGCGATACCATCTGCCCCAGAGGCCTAAAACAGCAGCGTCTGCCATACCTGGACGAATACCACAGGTGGTACCACACTATCAATATTCCCTGTAAATATCCCCTTCACTGAACGACTAGGGCCACGGAGCCGGGTCACAGCCACCATGACGTCCCAAAGCACGCCTGTACCGAGTACCCGGTCCTTGCAGCTGTTGCATGATCTAACTGAAAGATTGTTAGTAGCTTTGAAATTGAATAAGAGGACTAAATTATCCCTCTATACCTTTCTAGAGCAGGGGTGTCAAACACGTGCTCCCCAGTCCGCATGTGGCCCCTGAGACTACTTTATGCGGCCTATAGGCCTGTGGTCACCTTAACAATGCTTCCATCTGCCCATCGCAGTCACTGTGCTTCCGTCCACCATCGATGTGTTGTCAGTGCCGCCAAGGAAAAGCAATTTGCAGCAGCCAACCAGTCAGAAGGCAGCAGCTGACATTGAGATATGATGTCAGCTGCTGGCTTCTGATTGGTTGGTGGCTGGCTTTGGTGTAACTGAGACCGAAACCTGGTCATTGTGCTAAGCCAGTAAATTGCAATACATATCAACAGTGGATGGCGGCTTGGTGACTGCAGGCAGATGGCAGCATTGTCAAGGCATCCATGAGGCCTGCAGGTTGCATTTGCTGAAATGATGTCGCTGAAGGAATGCAAGATGGGGGAGGAGGATCTGTGTGTGTGTGTGTGTGTGTGAATGGAGGACATTGAAGAGGGTCCATGTGTGTACGCGTATGGAAGACAGGTGAAGATCTGTTTGTGTACAGAGGACAGGTGCAGAGGCTGTGTGTGCGTGTATTGTGGACAGGTGAAGAGGATCTGTGTGTGTACGGTGGACAGGTGAGGAGGAGCTGTGTGTGTATGGACGACAGGTGGGGAGGATCTGCGTGTGTATGGAAGACAGTTGAGGAGGATCTGTGTGTGTGTACAGAGGACAGGTGAGGAGGGCCTGTGTGTGTATGTATGCAGGATAGGTGAGGAGGATCTCTGTGTATGTGCATCTGTGTGTGTGTATGGAGGACAGGTGAGGAGGATCTGCATGTGTCTACGGAGGACAGGTGAGGAAGATCTGTGTGTGTGTACAGAGGACAGGTGAGGAGGATGTGTATGGGGGACAGGTGAGGATCTGTGTGCTTGTGTGTACGGTGGGCAGATGAGGAGGATCTGTGTGTACATGGAGGACAGGTGAGGATGATCTGTATGTGTGTACAGAAGACAGGTGAGGAGGATCTGTATGTGTATGGGGACAGGTGAGGATCTGTGTGATGTGTGTTCAAAGGACAGGTGAGGAGGACCTGTGTGTGTATGGAGGACAGGTGAGGAGGATCTGTATGTGTATGTATGCCGAACAGGTGAGAAGGTTGTCTGTGTATGTGCATCTGTGTGTGTGTATGGAGGACAGGTGAGGAGGATCTGCGTGTGTATGGAGGACAGGTGAGGAGGATCTGTGTCTGTACATAAGACAGGTGAGGAGGATCTATGTGTGTGTACGGAGGACAGGTGAGGAGGATCTGTGTGTGTATGGAGAACAGGTGAGGAGGATCTGTGTATGTATAAATAACAGGTGAGGATACCTGTGTGTGTATGGAGGACAGGTGAGGAGGACCTGAGTTTCTGTGCCTCTGAATACAGAGGAGAGGTCAGGTGAGGAGGATTTGTGTGTGTATGAAGGACAGGTGAGGAGGAACTGTGTGTGTACAGAGGACAGTTAAGAGCATCTGTGTGTGTACACACACACATATACTCCAGACCTGTCCCACATACAGAGTACAGGTGAGGAGGATCTGTGTGTATGTGTGTACAGAGGACAGGTGAGGAAGATCTGTGAGTGTAAGGAGGACAGGTAAGGAGGATCTTTGTATGTACAGAGGACAGGTGAAGAGGATCTGTGTGTGTGTACAGAGTACAGGTGAAGAGGATCTGTGTGTACTTGTGTATGGAGGACAGGTGAGGAGGATCTGTACGTGTGTATGTATGGAGGGCAGGTGAGAAGGATCTTTGTATGTAAGTACGGAGGACAGGTGAGGAGTAGAAATGAGTGAGTACTCAAATGCTCGGGTGCTCGAAGCTCGGCCAAGCATCCCAAGATACTCGTGTACTCGGCCCGTGCACCGAGCCCAATGTTATCCTATGGGAGACCCCAGTATTTTTCTGGCATGCATGGATAGACCCTAAAAATGTCACAAAAGTATCAGAACAGTGCTGAAATGACATGGGAACAGCATGGGGAAGACCCCTGTAAGCATTTGAGACACCAAGGTCACTGCTGTGAACAATGTTGTCAGAGTATTACTAGTGATGAGCGAGTACGCTTGTAACTACTCGGTACTCGCACGAGTATCACTGTACTCGGGCTACTCGGCGAGTACCGAGTAATCTCGCGATACTCGTGCTGTGCTCGTGGTCCTCATCCCTGCATGTTGGCACTCTTTAGAGAGCCAGCCCACATGCAGGGATTGGCTGGCAGACCACTGCAATGCCACAGCCCTGTTAGTTGTGGAATTGCAGTGATTGGCCGGCCGCACAGCGTGACCGAGTCTTTATAAGACCCGGCCGCGCTGTGCTCTGCACACAGCGATCCAGACAGTCAGTGCAGGGAGCGTGTCTGATGAATCAGGGAGAGTTTTGCAGGGCTGCAAACTGGTGACCACAACAGTCCTTCTCAGGACTAATCTAGGTGGATATAGGCAGGCAGGCAGGGAGGGAGGGTATAGCCAGGTCGGAGTACAGGCTTTCTAGTGACCACAACAGTCCTTCTCAGGACTATTGTAGCTGCAGGGTATATAGCAATTCCTAGTGACAGTATACCAGCCTTCATCATATCTGGGGCTGGTGTACACAGTCTAAAACAATCCTGGATAGTGTCAGACTGCTCACTAATTCTCGCTCCTTAAAAGCTGTTAGGTTCTTAGTGCGTGCACTTTTGTGTGTTTTTCACAAACTAGAATATAACGCACAAGTACAGTGAATAATACACGTCAGCAGCACGTGATAGTGTCAGACTTCTCACTAATTCTCGCTCCTAAAAAGCTGTTAGGTTCTTAGTGCGTGCATTTAAAAACCGCAAATGTGTGCCTGTCGGTGGCAGCGTACGGGTGCACTTTTGTGTGTTTTTCACAAACTAGAATATAACGCACAAGTACAGTGAATAATACACGTCAGCAGCACGTGATAGTGTTAGACTTCTCACAAATTCTCGCTCCTAAAAAGCTGTTAGGTTCTTAGTGCGTGCATTTAAAAACCGCAAATGTGTGCCCGTTGGTGGCAGCGTACGGGTGCACTTTTGTGTGTTTTGCACAAACTAGGATATAACGCACAAGTACAGTGAATAATACACGTCTCCATCTGTGTCTGACTTCATCTCTAATTGTCGCTCTTAAAAAGCTGGTAGCAATAGCTATAATCTGATTGTCCAGGTAAAACCCGTCTGTTGGGACGCCTTCATTTAGCTGTGTACTGTCAGCACAGCATTGAAAATGCACAAGGGCGTTGGCAAGGGACAAGAAAGTGGACGTGATGGTGGTGCAGGCAGAGGCCGAGGTCGTGTGCAAGCTCTAATTTCGCCACAACAAAGGGCCACATCTACTCGCTCGCACGTCCTGTCCCAAATTCTTGGGGACCGCAGCAGTACACCGCTCTTCAACCCAGACCAGTGTCAACAGGTTGTTAGTTGGATAGCGGATAATGCTTCCAGTCAGATTGGCACCACCACAAACACCCTGTCTTCCACACGGTCAAGTGTCATTGTGCAAGCTCTAATTTCGCCACAACAAAGGGCCACATCTACTCGCTCGCACGTCCTGTCCCAAATTCTTGGGGACCGCAGCAGTACACCACTCTTCAACCCAGACCAGTGTCAACAGGTTGTTAGTTGGATAGCGGATAATGCTTCCAGTCAGATTGGCACCACCACAAACACTCTGTCTTCCACACGGTCAAGTGTCAGTAGCCGTGATACTGCACCGCACATTCCACAACCTGATCCTCCTTCCTACCACCAGGCTGAGTACACGACACGTCCACGGACATTACTGATCCCACACTTGGACACTCTGAAGAGCTGTTCACGTATCCATTCGCACATTCTGGCCTCTCGCCAGCTCCTGTTGAAGTGGGTCATGAGGAGAGCGTATTTACCGATGCCCAAATATTTGAGCAGCCATGGTCTCACGAAGGCAACGGTGGGATCGTGTCTCAACAAGGGGTGGACGATGATGAGACACGAATGGCAGGAAGTCAGGAGGAGGAGCAGGGTGCGGAAGAGGAAGACGACGTGGTGGATGATCCAGTAACTGACCCAACCTGGCAGGAGGAGATGCAGAGCGAGGACAGCAGTGCACAGGGGGAGGGAGGCTTAGCATCACAACAAGCAGTAAGAAGCAGGGTAGTGGCCCCAGGCAGAAGTCAGGCAACCGTTCCCCGGAACAACAACACACACAAGGTGCCTGTACTAATGTTAAGTCTTCCCGAGTCTGGCAGTTTAAGTTGACATATAGATTTGATTTCCCAGGAAATTATCAACTGTACATCATAAATACTTTCCTGTTAAAAAGATCATTTTTATTGAGCACGTATGCTAAATACACACCAAAACACTCGTTAAAAGCTGGGTGCACAGATGAAAGTGGGGAAGGAAGTGGCTAACCCTATGTATTTATGCCTCCCTCCTTTTCCTACCTGCCAGCGGGGGTCGGCGCCCTTTATTTCAATATGGCGCCCCCACTCCACGTCGGCTACTATTACACTCACCCTACAAGACAGAAGGTGGTGCTCCCCACCCTTATATCATGCCCAAGGGGTGGTGTTATCTGGCTATGTAGGATATATCTGTGTCCCAGTACTAAAAAGACAAAGACCCTATAGCTGAATACTACTCTGGCATTGGTAGGTAATCCAGTGCCTGAGATCCACTGTTCTCCCCTTCACTCTCAGTAACTAGCTATGTGTCTATTGCCATTAAGAAGATAATATGGTTACACACATGCTTTATAGGGGAACTATGGAAGAATATGGTACTTAGCTTAATCATAGGGTCATTGATCTCTCCCCGCGCGCCTGTTGGTCAGATAAGGGGGGCCCCCTTATCTGACCAACACTGTGTGCACCTGCTGAGTCCACAGTAATGGAACCACTATATCAGGCCTCCTGATGAAGAGAAACGCGTCGAGGGCTGCCAAAAGTTGGGAGGCACTATAATGCCCCTTGTCTTGCTAAATTTACCTGGATCGGGGCAGAGCCTGTACTTACGTAGCACTCACTGTCTTACAAATCAGGCATAATATTCTTTATAGCAAGATTAATTTTATTTGTTTACAAAGTAGCACATGAATTGTCATCAATTGAATACAGGCTTAACATAAAGTATACCAATTATACCTAGACTTAATTATAGCAAATAAGCGTCAATACTTTTTACCGTGTATTTTAGCTGCTTCACCTTCGTCATCGGGGAGGTCACGATCAGGGAGAAGGGATCAACACCATGGCTTGCTTCACAGAGACGTCCATACATGTTGGCCTCTGGAACGGTTTTCCCCCCACTCACTGACTGTGACTTCCTTCAATTTATACCATTTTAGAATATCCCTGATCACGCGCTGATGGCATGATCCAGCCGTGACCATCAGCCACAAGATATTCACTTCTTCCTGTGACTGGCTGTGCAATATACCCATCTGTTTTCCTGTTACAGGATGTGTATGTCTCAAGAATTTCAGCTCAGCTCATGATTTCATCATAACAGCATAATGTCATGAAGAGTTCACCCTTTTTGTATTTCAACTGAGTACTGATACATTTATATATATTTATATTGAATGATAAGACCTGTGGTCACTATATTCTATTTATAACTCAACATTCAAATTGACCTGCAGGACATGACACGAACCATACAGACCTCATACGCCAATTCTGCTTGTGCAACGCTGCATGAGTCTTACTTCAAGGTGCTCTCTCGGTGGTACCTCACCCCGGTCAGACATCATCGTTTTGACACATATTTTCTATGATTGCCCGCTACTGTCCAAATTTTGGATTGATATCAAAACCCTAATCTCAGACACCACTGGCCTCACAATCAATCTCACTCCGGAGCTAGCTCTCCTTTCTATAGGGATAGAAAACCTTTCTCCAGACTTCAAATTCTTGACTTCACATATACTGATCACTGCCAAGGTTCTAATTGCTGCTAGATGGAACAAGCCCGAAACTCCCAAATTGCTGCATCTCATTGATAGAGTCACGCAGCACGGGATCTTTGAGTTTAACACAGCATTGCGCACCAATACCCTCGCTAAAATTAAGCGTAGATGGGAGCCTTGGTGGGCAGCCTTCTCACCCTCTTTCCTCATTTAGTCCCAACATTGTGACATTGTGATAATAACAACAACAGCTTACAGGTGATTTTTCAGTTTATTTCCTGCCCTATTATGTTCTTTAGTTAATTTAGAATATAAGGGACCACTTGCTTGCCTCACATCCTGTGATGTAACGTTAATACTGACTGTTTTTTTTGGTTATTACCCAATTCAATTTCCCCGATTATTACGAATTTTCATTTTAACTTAGAATTACAAGCAATAACCTCGTTATTCACACTACATGTGATGCATATGCTATTTAACTTGTATTTGTGTTTGCAACTTGTACCATGTTACTGTTTATTTATGTATGTACCCTCCCTCCCTTTCCCCCCTTCCCCCCCTAGTTTATTCTGTTCCCCCTCCCCCACCCCACTCCCCTCTCCCCCCTTTTTATAAAAAAAATTTTCAATAAAGACTTTTTGAAAACTATATTCTATTTATGATTACCTGTTCTATACCTATTCTATCCACATCCACACACCATTCTTATCACATTGGTATCACACCCCTGGATAGAGACGTGCATGAGGGCCTCTTTAAATAATGTGCCCGTTATAAGGAAGTGGGTCTTTTGAAGTATTGCCCTAGGCAGGGCTGCCAAAAGTTGGGAGGCACTTCAATACCCCTGGATAGAGACGTGCATGAGGGCCTCTTTAAATAATGTGCCCATTATAAGAAAAAGAAAGTTGATCAGAGTCAGCCTGTCAGCATTTTCAGTTCAAATCCTCCAGACAAAGAACCTTTACGTTCTGCCAAAAAGATGCTGAAACACCAAAGACACTGGACGTCTGGGTACGGTGATATAGGTTTATTTTCCGATGCATTTTAGAGCCACATTCCCGAGCTCCTTCCTCAGGGAAAAAATTCCCTGAGGAAGGAGCTCAGTATGTGGCTCTGAAACGCGTCGGAAAAAAAACCTATATCACCGTACCCAGACGTCCTTTGTCTTTGGTGTTTCAACATCTTTTTGGCAGCAGCGCGGACGTGAAGGTTCTTTGTATGGAGGATTTGTCTTGAATGATTACGCTGGTTGTGTGCTACACAACCATACCAGGTGAGCAATTCTAATATTGTCATCTTAAAACCTGTCTATAAAGGATAAGACCCTATTGCGCATTCTCAACCGTTTAGATGTAGCTTTTTCAGTTGACAGGCGGGTGCGTTTATCAGTAATGATTCCACCTGTGGCACTAAAAACACTCTCTGACAAAACGCTAGCGGCAGGGCAGGCCAGGACTTCCAAGGCGTAGAGAGACAATTCCTGCCACGTGTCCAGCGTGGATACTCAATAATTATAAGGCATAGAGGAGTCTAAGAGCACTTTTCACTTTTAGGAGTACGATCAGCAACTCGGTACTCCCTCAGCATCTTCGTAAACTTTGCAGTCCTTGTGACACTACCCCGCACCTCAGGGCCTGTGGTACGGGAGGTAGTGATGGGCGAATCCTAAATTACTCGGAATCGCTTGACTCTAGCGAGTCCGAGCCCAGGACTCGCTACTCGTTGCGAGTCTAGCGAGTCCAATGTTAATGAATGGGGAAGCGAGTAATAGCGAGTAGTGTGCGATTTACAAATCACAGATGTGTCTCGGAAGCTTCAGCCTGAAGCAATCCTAGTTTTGCCATTGATTTGCATTGGACTCGTTTACTGTGCAAGTAATCGTTGGGAAACTCGCACAGATAAGAGACCTGTCTGCTCTGTGTGCTGGCTGCCTCAGCTCCAGGGTCCTAGAGCCCGCCTGCTGCCTGATGTAGCAGAGCTGAGATTGTTTTCAGTCTGCTCATTCCCTGTGCATAGACATCTATATCTATGCACAGGGATGAGCAGAGAGGACATCGCGTTTTGGACTGCGTCGGACGGAAGAGGATTTTTTAATTAAAGATGGAGTCCCTAATGGCTTTTTTTTTATTTCAAATAAAAAATTTTTTCTGTGTTGTGTTTTTTTTAAAACAATTTAATAGAAATTCATGGCGGTCATGTCTAATATTGGCGTGACCGCCATAAATTTCGGGCTTAGGGCCAGCTGATAATACAAAGCTGGCCCTAACCTCTTTATTACCCAGCGTGCCACCGCCACCAGGGCCGCTGGAAGAGCGGGGTTCAGCGCCAGAGGATGGCGCTTCAATGAACGCGCCATCTTCTGGGGCGGCTGTGGGCTGCAGTTTGCAGCGGGGAGTGCCCAGAAAGCTTGGGCATCCCTGCGCTGCGGATTCCAGCCCCCAGCTGCTTAGCTGTACCTGGCTAGACATAGAAATTGCGCGGAGCCCCACGCATTTTTTTTTAATTATTTCATGAAATTCATGAAATAATAAAAAAAAAGGGCTCCCCTATATTCTTGTGTCTGGCCAGGTACAAATAGGCACCTGGGGGTTGGGGGCAGCCCGTCGCTGCCTGCTGGATCCGGCTAATTCCAGAAATACGGCGAAGCCCATGTAATTTTGTTTCTGAAAAATCAATAAAACAATCCTAAAAAAGGGACTGCATCTTTAATAACCCCTCGCCCATGGTCCAGGGGTTAATAAAGATGCAGTCCCTTTTATTTATATTGTTTTATGGATTTGTCAGAAACAAATTTCACGTGGGCTTCGCCGTATTTCTGGAACCAGCCGGATCCAGCAGGCAGCGACGGGCTGCCCCCAACCCCCAGGTGCCTATTTGTACCTGGCCGGACACAAGAATATAGGGGAGCCCTTTTTTTTAATTATTTCATGAATTTCATGAAATAATTTTAAAAAAATGCGTGGGGCTCCGCGCAATTTCTATGTCTAGCCAGGTACAGCTAAGCAGCTGGGGGCTGGAATCCGCAGCGCAGGGAGGCCCAAGCTTTCTGGGCACCCCCCGCTGCAAATTGCAGCCCCAGAAGATGGTGCGTTCATTGAAGCGCCATCCTCTGGCGCTGAACCCCGCTCTTCCAGCGTCCCTGGTGGCAGTGGCACGCTGGGTAATAAAGGGGTTAATACCAGCTTTGTTATACAAGCTGGTATCAAGCCCGAGATTCTTAATGTCAGGCCACGTTTGACCCAGCCACTAAGAATCTCCAATAAAGGGTTAAAAAAACACAATACAGAGAAAATTTTTTATTTGAAATAAAAAAAAAAAAAGCAATTAGGGAATCCATCTTTAATTAAAAAAATCCTCTTCTGTCCGACGCAGTCCAAAACACGATGTCCTCTCTGCTACATCCCCTGTGCATAGATATAGATGTCTATGCACAGGGAATGAGCAGACTGAGAACAATCTCAGCACTGCTACATCATCTCTGTGAGCAGGCGGGCTCTAGGACCCTGGAGCTGCGGCAGCCTGCACAGAGAAGACAGCTGGACTCGGCTCGCAAAGTAACAGCAGTTACTTAGCGAGTTTCCCTGCTATCACTGGCACAGTAGCCGAGTCTAATGCAAGACAACGGCAATCCTAGTTTTGTCAGCGTTTGCCATTGATTTGCATTGGACTCATGCGAGTAAACGCTGGGAAACTCGCAGAGTACCGAGTCCTGCGAGTCCCTTACTACTCGCCGAGTAACGAGTCCTAGCGAGTAGATTCGCCCATCCCTAACGGGAGGTGCTGAGAAAAGTGTCCCAGATCTTTGAGAGTGTTCCCCTACCTCTGCTGGATTGGACTTGTGCCTCTCTCGGCCGGACACCTTGGTTGTCCACCGAATCATGATCTCTGCCGCTAGCATTTTCAGAAGGGAATTTTTTTACTAATTCCGCGACTATGTCCTTCTGGTACTGCAGCACTTTTGTCCACTCCTGAGGTCTTATGTGTGGAGTTTGAACCGTATACCGACGGCCTAGTTCATGCTGGTACTCAACAACTGCCCTGTTCTGCTCACAAATCCTGACCAACATGTGCAGTGTGGAATTTCAACGCGTTGGGACATCACACACACCAGTCTGTGAGCCGGAAGCTGCAAATGCCGCTGAATGCCGGCAAGGGCGGCAGAAGCAGTAGGTGACTTTCTAAAATGGGCACACAGGTGGCATATTTTGACGAGCAGATCCGACAGCTTCGGGTAGGATTTAATAAACCGCTGAATCACGAGGTTGAGCACATGGGCCACGCATGAAACATGTGTCAGCTTGCCTCACCTCAGAGCCACCACAAGGTTCCGGCCATTGTCACACACGACCATGCCTGGCTGTAGGTTCAGCGGTGTGAGCCAGTGATCTGCCTGCTGTTTCAGAGTTGTCCACAACTCTTCAGCATTGTGGGGTTTGTAACCTACGCATATTAACTTCAGCACAGCCTGTTGCCGCTTAGCCCACGCAGTGCTGCAGTGCTTCCAGCTTGGGACTGATGTGGAGGGTAAAGTGGAGGAGGAGGAGGCTGAGGAGCATGACATTTCGGAACTGTACACTGTGGGTGAAACCCTGACTGAGTTAGGGCCTGCAATCCTTGGTGTCGGAAGGACGTGTTCCGTCCCAAGCTCAGACTGGGTTCCGGCTTCCAGAATATTAACCCAGTGTGCCGTCAGCGAGATGTACCTGCTCTACCCACAACAACTTGTCCACGTGTCCGTGGTTTGGTGGACTTTGCCTGAAACTGCGTTGTTAAGGGCACGTCTGATGTTTTGTGACACGTGCTTATGTAATGTGGGGACGGCAAACCGGGAAAAATAGTGGTGGCTGGGGACCGAGTAACGTGGGACAGCCGCCTCCATCAGGTTGCGGAATGCTTTCGTCTCCACCAGCCTAAAAGGCAACATTTCCAGCGCAAGCAGTCGCGAAATGCATTTAGAACTGTGGCATGTGGGGCGTTGGCAGCGTATTTGTGCCTTCGTTCTAAAGATTGGTGTATGGATAGCTAAACGCTGCACTGGGACAAGGACGTGGTTGATGATGATGCTATTTCTGCTTGTGCAACTACAGGTGAAGGACAGGAGGCATCTTCGCATGCAGTATGGACAGGGGATTGTCTTGTACGCACAACAGTGGAAGACACAGTGGTGTTGTGGCGCCCCTGTGACCAGGAGGCCACATAGGGAACTGCAGCCAGGTAGGAAGGAAGACAGTTTGCACCACAAACACCCTCAGACATCCCACACACCACTAGAGGGAAGCACCCAACCCAGAGCCCGGGACTCTAGGTGGGCAAGGGGTTGTGGGTTTAGAGAACAGTGGGAGGGACAGAGTGTAGGTCAGGTGACAGACGGTAGAAATAGAGGAAGGAGAGGAGGAAGAGGTAGTAGGCCGAGGGTGCCGAGCTGAACAGATCAACAGTAGGCCAAGGGTGCCGAGCTGAACAGATCAACAGTAGGCCGGAGTGAGCAGTACAGACCAGGAAAGACACAGACCAGCAACAGGCTGAGAAGCAAAGACAGAAACACACAGCCTGGAGGAGTGGGGTTGATGGAGTGCAGAATCCGAAGTGCCAGTGAAACCACGGAGAGAAAGTATGTCCATAACCAGCACCCCAGGAGTGTGAGGAGAGAGGCAGATCAGCAACAACAAGTCTGAGGAACACAACTAAAACGACCAACTACCGGCGGAGTAGCATTCCATATCGAAACCAGAGTCACACGGGTCAGGAGGGAGCCTGATAGGGCCTTGCATGAAAGGACTGTCGGAGGCTAGGCTGAATGCAGAGTGTCGGCTCTGAAGGGGACCGACGATTTACCTGGTTCCCCAGATTCACCGACGGGGAGCTCTAACTCCAGGTTGGAGTTCCCACCCAAAGGGCAGGCAGCTCAGTGACGACCACGAGGACCCACAGGGGTCCGAGCTACCGCTATACCGCCCGGAGACACACACACGGAGAGATAGAATAAAGCCTGGAAAGGACGATAGAGTGAGGGGTCTCAGAGAGTAATAACCTGGCTGTAGGGAGTAGAAAGGAACCCAGAGGGGAAAGTCTGTAAACTATGTAAGAACTGAACTGTAACTGAACAGCTGAACTGAAAGAACTGCACAGTAAACCCGGTGAACCCTGCTTCTGACTCCCTTGTATGATTATCTGCAAACAGAACTTTATAATCACTTTGCTCCCCTGCCTATGAGTAATTCCTTCCAGCAGGACAACAGAGATTTCGCACCTGGAGAGCCACAGCCTGTCAGCTCTGGACACTGGCTGGAAGAACTGTATACACAAAGGGGATTATCCACAGCACCTCATGGAAAGGGAATCCTTTGGGTTCCACACATTTAGGCGCACGTCCAGGCCAGGGAGATCCACCCAGCGACAGCAACACTTATATATAGAGAAGAACAGCGCCTCACAAGCTGGTAGTTCAAATCTTCAAACCTTTATTCCATCCACCACAGCACAACGTTTCGGTTAAAGAACCTTCTTCAAGTGCACACATTACACAGATACACCATGTGTTTTATAGTAAAAGACTCCACCCCCACTGACAAACAGCCAATCAATGGGGAGTGAATGGTAAACAAAGTTAAAAATCACCTAATTACTAGACATAGATCGACTAACAATACAAAAACATAATGGTGGCATATAAGTCAGTAATACCGCACAATTAACTTGCACATATATAACTGGCTGGAAGAAGGCTGCAGCAGCAGGGAAGTAAGTGAACTGCACCTATTACAACCAACCATCATACACTGCCCCGGGGAACCCAGCTCTACCAGCGGAGAGCTATCCATCTACAGCTGCCTAACATCATCCCCGGAGGTTCTGCAACAGCGGTGGTCCCATTACTGACCACACACCGTGGGTGGCGTCACGACAAACATTCATCCCTTGTACATATTCCCCTTTTACTTTTGCGGGCCCGGGACACGGTCCGGACCAGGACCTCCGTGACATCCACCCAGCAGCAACCCGGTCCGGTACCAAGTACGCCGTCCCAGTGGGCTCGACAGTGTAACCTGCACACACTGCTCCTGGACTCTGGTATACATCCCACAAAGTCGGGTGCTTTGCTGACATGTGCCTGATCATGCTGGTGGTGCTCAGGCTGCTAGTTTTGCTACCCCTGCTGATGCTGGTACGGCAGGTGTTGCAAATGGCCTTTTTGGAATTATCTGCAGACACCTTAAAAAACAGCCAGACTCGGGAAGACCTAACAGTTGTACTGGCAACTTCTGTCGTGTTGGTGACGGGGAACGGTTGCCTGCCTTCTGCCTGCAGCCACCACCCTTCTTCTTCCGGCCTGTTGTGATGCTACCCCCTGTGCACTGCTGTCCTCGCTCTGCATGTCCTCCTGCCAGGTTGGGTTAGTTACTGGATTATCCACCACGTCGTCTTCCACTTCTGCACCCTGGTCCTCCTCCTGACTTTCTGGCAATTGTGTCTCATCATCGTCCACCTCTTGTTGAGACACGTTCCCACCGTTGCCTTCGTGAGACTGTGGCTGCTCAAATATTTGTGCATCGGTACAAACGATCCCCTCATGACCCACTTCAACTGGAGCTGGCGAGAGGCCAGAATCTACAAATGGATAAGTGAACAGCTCTTCAGAGTGTCCAAGTGTGGGATCAGTTATGTCCGGGGCCGGGCACTCGGCATGGTGGGAGAAAGGAGGATCAGGGTGTGGAATGTGTGGTCCAGTCTCACGGCTACTGACACTTGACTGTGAGGAAGGCAGGGTATTTGTGGTGGTGCCAAACTGACTCGAAGCATTATCCGTTATCCAACTAACAACCTGTTGACACTGGTCTTGGTTTAATAGTGATGTACTGCTGTGGTCCCCTAAAAATTGCGACAAGAAGGTCGAGCGAGATGATGTGGGCGTTTGTCATGGCGCAATTCGAGCTTGCACACGGCCTCGGCCTCTGCCTGAACTATCATCACGTCCAGTTCCTTGTCCCTTGCCACCGTCCTTGCGCATTTTCAATGTTCTGCTGCCTGTATACAGCTAAATGAAGGCTTCCAAAAGATGTTTTTTAGCTGCACACTGAAATTACAGATTAGAGTGGTTTAATCCCGGCAGCTGAAACGATCAGACACATACACTGATGCGTATACCATGTTTTGGCGTATACTACTTGGAACTACAAGCCAGTCCTGCCTCACTAAGATGGTAAATGAATGAAGACAAGAGTTGGTGTTTAGCTGGACACAGAGATTAGAGATCAGAGGTTAAATCTCAGCAGGTGTACCGGTCAGACACAAACGCTGACGAGAATACAGAGTGTTTTGGCGTATCCTAATTTCCCTACAACCCACTCCTGCCTATAGAGAGCTAAATTAATCCCTAAAAGCACTGTTTTGGGATGGATGAGATTTCCAGCCTGTCCACCAGCCCCAGATGTGATGCAGGCTGTTATACTGGCACAACGAAGTTTGCTATATACCCTGCCTCCCTGTATACAGCTCTATTAGTCCTCAGAAGGACTGTTGTGGTAATTAGATTAGCAGCCCTGCGCCTACCATAGCTGAAAGGCCACAAATCTGTCCCTCAATCAGCAGCACCTCTCCCTACACTGCCTGTCTGTGGAGCTGAGTGACGAGCTCAGCGCGGTCAGGTCTTATAAAGACTTGATCGTGCTGTGCTGCCAGCCAATCACTGTAAAGCCACAATGAACAGGGCTGTGGTTTTACAGTGGCTGTTAGCCAACCCTTGCATGCGGGCTGGCTCTATAAAGAGCGCCAACATGCAGGGAGTGCTGTAATGGGACAAAATGCCGAATTGCCCGCGCTGCCACCATCATGCAGGGAGGTGAACCCCGAGCATAGCAAGAGTATCGTGATATTACTCTGTACTCACCGAGTACCCTGAGTACCGAGATATTCGTGCGAGTACTGAGTACAAGCATACTCGCTCATCCCTAGTGAGGAGGATCTGTGTGTGTATAAGGACACAATTGGGGACATTACCACAGGAGAGGGACATCACTACAATATGTGGACCAGGATGGGGACATTACTACAATACGGGGATCAGGATGAGGGATATTTCTAGAAGGTGGGGAACAGGATAAGGACATTACCACAAAAAGCAGACCAGGATGGGACATTACTACATGATGAGGACCAGGATGAGGACATTACTGCAACAAAGAGAATACCAGGATGGTGACATTACTACATTGAGCAAAAAAAATGTAACATTAATAAAAATGTCACTTAAGGTACCTTTACATGCCGCTACAGAAGGTAGAAAACAACCGGGTTCCGTAGACAAAGTATCTTGCACCGTCAAATCAACCCGAGGTAGCGGCGTGTAAACTAGCTTGTTGCCAGCCGTCACTTTCGGCACCTGTTTCAGAGCAGTGCTCTAAAACAGGTTGATTTCAACCCGATGGTAGTGGCGTCTAAATAAGGTAAGGTAAGGTAAGGTTTTTTCGCCACCTAGTGAACTCCCTGGGGAGTGACACAGCCTCCGGGAAAACGCCCCCCTTCAGCGATCATTGGTGGAAGCTCCTGCGTTACGATTGGTTGTCGCTACATAGGACGGCATATTTAAGGAGCTGACCAGTTACACTACACAATTGCAATAGCATCATGTATTAGCCAGCCTCCTGCGCTGGCTGGCCAATCATGATGCTATTGCTTTGTCCAATCACTGTACAAGCGTCTCGTAATCCACAATTCTGGCACGCCTATGTGTTGTCCCTGCTGCCCCAGGTCCTCCCATATTACCTTCTGTAGTGGCGTGTAAATCAGGTAAGGTGCTCTACAGAAGGTAACTTGAGCACCCGGCGGTGCTTCCAGAGATAGATTAAACCTTCTGTAGAGCACCTTGTAGCAGCGTGTAAAGGCGGTATCGGGTACCGTTTGCAACCGTTGGTACGTGCTCGTGCACGTGAAACACCCGGTTGTTTCTAACCGTCTGTAGCGGCGTGTAAAGGTACCTTAAGTCTTAAAAGGAATGGGGCTTCCACTTTCAATTTTTTTCAAAGTGCGGCCCATCAACTCAGCCGAGTTTGAGTCCCCTGTTCTTGAATTTGCTCATTATATGTGAAAATAAAGCATGGTAGACAAACAGGCAGCTCATTTATGACATGTTTTAGTTTAGTTTTGTACTTTGTGTGTTGTGTTTTGTACTTGATGTACTTGATTTTATAAGTTAAACAAAGGTCCTATTTTTGTAAATAGGTATATTAGTTTTTTCAACCGTGGGCACAGCAGATGAATTCCAGTAGGAGAATGAGATTCTGTCTTGTGCTGTGAAATGGTATTAGCAGAATGCATAGAGCTTAATTCTTTTCTCAGATTCACTTATTTGTTAAAAAAGAAGACAAAAGAATCCAATAAAATATAAGGTACTGAAAGTGCTAAACTTAACATGTTTTTCATTTTGAATTCAAGTCTTCATCAGATTATTGGCATGTGCTCACACAGAATCCTTGGGACTTCTGTCACCTTAACACACACACTTCCTAATGGAGTTACTATTAACACGAAGGTTTTTTGCCCTTTGATCGCTCCTGCGAGTCGTGTGGTCATTGGATACGCCGAAGCATTGGCGCCAGGCATTCGACATCTAAGTCGACTCGCTCAGCGCGCGGCATGGCAGTCGCCTTACAGCGAACATGCCGAACGGCATGCGAGTCAGAGATCGTCTGCTAGAATCCCGAGATTGCATCGCATCAGTGTAGTCACTACCCAGTCAACAACGAACGTAGAGAGATGTTGTAACGTGATTACAACGATCTCTCCAGCGATGTCGTTCTGTGTGACACTTTGCAGCGATCAGGCCCTTGCTGTGAGGTCACTGATCGTTGCAAAGTGCTTGGGGTAATTTTTTTGATCATTGGTTTCCCGCTGGTCAGCACACATCGCTGCGTGTGACAGCGAGAAACCAGCAATCTGTGACCTCACTGGGCTGGTTACTATGGTAAACACCGGGTATCCAGACAACGCGCGCTGCCTGGATACCCGCTGTTTATCATAGTTACCAGTGTTCTCCCTGCTTAGTGCTGCCTTACGCCGCCTTCAGCGATGTGGGAGGTGGCTCCCATGGCCTGATCGCTGGGGAGATCTGCCTGTTTGACAGCTCCCCAGCGATCAGGTAACGACGCTCCAGCGATCCCGCAGGTCGTTATCGCTGTCGCGATCGCTGGAGCGGTCGTTCAGTGTGACAGGGCCTATAGTGAATGACTGCATTCTTGCTAGACCAGACAATCCTTTATATTACGTTAAATAGTAAAGTGATTATTTTGCTATTGTAGGCCCTTGAATGGATTCATGACAGTGGTGAATTCTATTTATCCACTCATACATCAACTGGGTCAACTATACAGCATACTCAAGAGCTGTTAAAAGAACATGAAGAGTTTCAAATAACTGCTAAGGTATGTATGTAGATTATTTTTATTTAGTTTTTTCAAACTGTGAGTCTGCTCCATATATTGCTTAAAATGAACCTGTCACCATGAAAATGCATTCTAATCTGCAGGCAGTATGTTATAGAGCAGGAGGAGTAGAGCAGATTGATACATAGTTTTGTGAAAGAAGATTCAGTATCATCAGTGTTTTCATCATTTAAACTTTCTGTGATTTTGGGTTCAGTGGCCAGTCCTACCAGTGACTGACAGCTGTCTTTATGTAAGTGTGCATACAAACATAGCCGTCAATCACTGATAGGACCGCCCACTGGACCCAAAATCACAGAAAGAGCAGAGGTTTAAATTATGAAAACCTACTTATTTAACCTACTTGAGGAAGCACTACTATCTACTATATATATATATATAATACTGTATATGTGTGTGTTGTTGTGTATATATATATATTATATATATATATATAATTTTTTTTTTTTCTAAATGCATGTAATATAGAGTAAATGTGTTAATATACTCACTTTACACTGCTTCTCTTTGTTGTCCATCACTATTCTGCTACGCTTCTAAGTGACGTTACCCAAAAGCCAAGAAACCTATATGCTGTTTACATGAACCCGAAGTCTCTTTTTAGAATATAAGCCTAAGGAGACTCATTCTGACGCTGCATGAACGTAACCCTTTAGTGACAGAGCCAATTTCCACCTTAATGACCAGACCATTTTTGGAATTCTGACCAGTGTCCCTTCATGAGGTTATAACTCTGGAACACTTCAACGGATCCTAGCGATTCTGAGAATGTTTTTCGTGACATATTGGGAATCATGTTAGTAGTAAACTTAGGTAAATCATTTTTCTGTTTATTTGTAAAAAAAATTAAAAATTTGCAAAGATTTGAAAATGTTGCGATTTTTCAAATTAGAATTTTCATTCTGTTAATATACACACATATATATATATCTGTATATATCTTCTATTATATAAAAGCCGAAGGCCACTTACGGAAAAGCCGAAGGCCATTTCCGTGATGGTCTACGGCCAGGGCTGGTGACGTCAGCCAGTGCAGAGTAGCCGGGCGCAGCCCGGCTACAGGCACCGGCACAGGAACGTTCCGACCTCGGAAGTTCCGTGTGCCCTACAGCCTCTCCCCTTCACCCTCTGCCCTCCAGCCACTAGCCTACATACCGGGGGGGGCAGGGGGGGCCCATTGCCCGCCACCTCGGGGGGCCACACAACCTCTGGGGGTACCCGTGCTCCCAAACGCCCGCCGCGCGCCTGGAGAAGAGGGAGGGCGGGACTTCCTGTCCTGCAGCTCTGCCCGCCCCTCCTCTCCTTCTACACCAGACGCGCGGCCCGCGGTGAGTCTGCAGCCCCACACGGTCCTCTGCCCCCTCCAGCCTGTGCCCCCTCAGTCCCCTCTGCCCCATTCCAGCCTGTGCCCCCTCCAGCCTGTGCCCCCTCAGTCCCCTCTGCCCCCTCCAGCCTGTGCCCCCTCAGTCCCCTCTGCCCCATTCCAGCCTGTGCCCCCTCAGTCCCCTCTGCCCCCTCCAGCCTGTGCCCCCTCCAGCCTGTGCCCCCTCAGTCCCTCTGCCCCCTCCAGCCTGTGCCCCCTCAGTCCCCTCTGCCCCATTCCAGCCTGTGCCCCCTCAGTCCCCTCTGCCCCCTCCAGCCTGTGCCCCCTCAGTCCCCTCTGCCCCATTCCAGCCTGTGCCCCCTCAGTCCCCTCTGCCCCCTCCAGCCTGTGCCCCCTCAGTCCCCTCTGCCCTATTCCAGCCTGTGCTCCCTCAGTCCCCTCTGCCCCCTCCAGCCTGTGCCCCCTCCAGCCTGTGCCCCCTCCAGCCTGTGCCCCCTCAGTCCCCTCTGCCCCCTCCAGCCTGTGCCCCCTCAGTCCCCTCTGCCCCCTCCAGCCTGTGCCCCCTCAGTCCCCTCTGCCCCCTCCAGCCTGTGCCCCCTCAGTCCCCTCTGCCCCATTCCAGCCTGTGCCCCCTCAGTCCCCTCTGCCCCCTCCAGCCTGTGCCCCCTCAGTCCCCTCTGCCCCATTCCAGCCTGTGCCCCCTCAGTCCCCTCTGCCCCCTCCAGCCTGTGCCCCCTCAGTCCCCTCTGCCCTATTCCAGTCTGTGCTCCCTCAGTCCCCTCTGCCCCCTCCAGCCTGTGCCCCCTCCAGCCTGTGCCCCCTCCAGCCTGTGCCCCCTCAGTCCCCTCTGCCCCCTCCAGCCTGTGCCCCCTCAGTCCCCTCTGCCCCCTCCAGCCTGTGCCCCCTCAGTCCCCTCTGCCCCCTCCAGCCTGTGCCCCCTCAGTCCCCTCTGCCCCCTCCAGCCTGTGCCCCCTCAGTCCCCTCTGCCCTCTCCAGCCGTCCTCTGCCCTCTCCAGCTGTCCTCTGCCCTCTCCAGCCGTCCCCTTCCCTCTCCAGCCGTCCTCTTCCCTCTCCAGCCGTCCTCTGCCCCCTCCAGCCGTCCTCTGCCCCCTCCAGCCTGTGCCCCCTCAGTCCCCTCTGCCCTCTCCAGCCGTCCTCTGCCCTCTCCAGCCATCCTCTTCCCTCTCCAGCCGTCCTCTTCCCTCTCCAGCCGTCCTCTTCCCTCTCCAGCCGTCCTCTGCCCCCTCCAGCCGTCCTCTGCCCCCTCCAGCCGTCCTCTGCCCCCTCCAGCCGTCCTCTGCCGACTCCAGCCGTCCTCTGCCGACTCCAGCCGTCCTCTGCCCCCTCAAGCCGTCCTCTGCCGACTCCAGCCGTCCTCTGCCGACTCCAGCCGTCCTCTGCCCCCTCCAGCCGTCCTCTGCCGACTCCAGCCGTCCTCTGCCGACTCCAGCCGTCCTCTGCCCCCTCCAGCCGTCCTCTGCCCCCTCCAGCCGTCCTCTGCCCCCTCCAGCCGTCCTCTGCCGACTCCAGCCGTCCTCTGCCCCCTCCAGCCGTCCTCTGCCCCCTCCAGCCGTCCTCTGCCACCTCCAGCCATCCTCTGCCCCCTCCAGCCGTCCTCTGCCGACTCCAGCCA